>JAOWBP010003659.1:28483917-28507416 GCA_028571105.1 Tragopan temminckii
TAACTCTCATGGTTTGTTGGTGGAGATTAAAAACGCTCTGACGGACTACTTTATATTCAAGTGGGGAAAAGTTCAGTTATACAACTGATCGTTAGGTAGAAAATGCTCTCATTTGACTGAGTAAAGCTGAGAATGAGACTGATGTTTTTTGTTCAAGTTGTTAAGACCTAGATTGCTTCGTGTTTCACCTTGCAAAGGCATTGTGCTTTTACAGAGGTCACCAGCCATTTATGTATATATGCAGAGATGCACGTGGAATCCAGATTGCTGGATGCCATAAGCTTTTTGTTGCCTTCTGACACATTGCTTTACTTCACCAAGAAGGGGCCGTTGTATCTGCAAAGGTGCGCGTCCTGTTCTCTTCCCCTTCACCCAATTCCATATACTGGGAAACAGAACCGTATTTGATTACAGTTTGCCTCTGTGAGGTGTTAGAATAGCTTTGCATTGTTGAATCCAGAAGGGTTTTTTGTCTTTTTTATTTTTTTCTCTTTATCCACTTCCTTTTTCTACACTTTGACTGTGCTCATTATGATACAGCACAAACCCAGTCTTCACCACGGTAGAGCTGTGGGGAATGTCTCTGGCTGGATGCTGTACAAGAAGGTACTCCTTCTGGCTGTGTTAACAAACTTACTAGACTGAATTTTGAAGGATTTTTTTATTCTTTTGGTGTAAAAGTAATTATGAAATATAATGAAGGCTTGTGTCAGTTTATTTCACAGCTGAGTTACGGTGAATCTTTCAGGTACATGCAAGAGTGTGGTCACCTATGGAAAGCTTTCTCTGAGCTTAGTCATGGCTTCTTTTGATGTACCATGCTGGATACATTGAGAGGAAATCACTTCAATCTAGAAAGTGTTAACAGTGGGTTTGGAGCAGTGGATTTGCCTTTTAGGTTCCTGCAGTTTTGTCTCCTACTTCTGGTTATTATTTTTACATGTTGATCAATTCACACAAGTAACAATGTGCATGACACTGTCAGGTTCCTAAAGCAGAGAAGTGTGGAAGTTCTGCTTTCCTGTTTGTCACATCCTTAAGCGTTAGGGGGTGGGCTAGAGTCTCACTGAAAGGGATTGTCAGCCTTGTCAGTATTTGAAGGAGAGCCTTGTAATTCAGGGGTAAATAAGCCCCGATGCTGCAGAAAGTATTAATTCAAGAGGTTATACTGGGTTTTGTGCATTCTAACAGTTAATACTTGGCATGATATCACTGAGTACTGGGCTGCCAGAGGCAGCTTTGCATAAAAAAAAGTAAAACTTGTTGTGAATCTGGTGTCTGCAGTTATTCAGCGCTGCTATTTTGTTACTGTAGGAAAAATCAGTTCTGAGTTAGTAAAATGTACAGATGAAATCTGTTTTCTTAAGCTATTTCTGTGTTACATAACTGCAGCTGGCATAAGCTTCCATTGTGTGCGTTTCAAAGATGGAAATCAAGAGAAATATGTGTGGTAGGTGACTAACAGGGTATATTGCAGCATTTAAGTGTTTTGGAAGAAGAGATGCTTACATATAAACTTGAGAGAGGGCAAAAGAAGTAGTGTGTACAGGAAATAGGAAGCACCTTAATGTTTTTTTTTTTCCCTTTTTGTCACCTCTCCCCTGTAGTCATCCTTTCTTAGGAGCAGTGACTGAATGATAGAGAGAAGATGTGCACCGTGGGGTGCAGAGATGTGTACATGCAGGGAAAAAACCTGAATGTGAGAAAAGGCCTTGACTTTTTCCAAATAGCTGTGACTTGTTTCAGAAGACAAGGAAGTTCTATCAGCAGGAATAATAAAGGCTGACTGTATCTCAGAGTGTTAATGCAGAAGAGAGGAAGTGCAAAAGTCCATCTTTATTGACTGTAACAGATTAGAAAAAAGCTTTAGGACGTTGCTAAAATGTGACCTGATCTGTGCCTGCAATACAGCCTCCAGTGCAGGATTGGACAGAGTCCAAAATGCCAGGCCTGCAAAATTCTTAATCTATTTTAGTAGATTTAGAATTCCATCAGTGTCTTTATTACTAAATGGCCCTGGTTATTTGAGCTGACACCTATCACAGTAAATGGAGTCAATTCAAAATGCAGCAAGCCTGAAGCGCTGGAAAGTGAGAGCATGTTAGAAGTGCGAAGTTCCCTAGCCTGTGGTGGTATGTGCTCCATTGTAGCCAGCTGTATGTCGCTGCTAGTCTGAACAATGGCTTGTGATAGAAGAGAATGCATCCTTCTTTGCAACAGTTGTTTTCTCCTGATAGTCAGGAGCAATGGAACATCAGGAGCGTGGTTGTACGGTTGCATGAAAGTAGAGGGCAGTCATTTGTTTCAGTGCCAAAGTAGGTGAATTTAGGTAACTGGATTTAGCATAGAACATTTTTACAAAGTGGAGTAAGTGGTTCAGAACAAGAGATAAAACTGTCTGTTCTTTGGTTTCGTTGAGTCTAAATGCAGCAAGACGTGGCGGGACGCACTGCTCACAGTGCTTTGTAGAACTGCATAAGAAACAGAAACATCAAAATCCCAGTGAGTTTGCCTGACATAAAAATAACGTACATTCTCTTTTAAAAAAAAAAAAAAACAAACAAAAAAAAAACAGCATGCTGAAGAGGTTGGAGAAACAAGTACTGTTTAAGTTTGGGTTTTGAAGTTATATGTGTTAATGTACAAAACGACCGATATTAGAGATAAGGCTGAACTATTTAGAAGAGTTCTACTCTTATGCTGCTCTCTAAAAGGAGGACTTTGTACATCTGTAAGTCAAAGGTCATTGTCTGATATGCAGTAGTCTAATTTTGAAACACTTAGATATGTATTTGTGTATGGCTCAATTTTATAAATAACACCTTCCTGTTAGTGCTAGGTAAAGCAGCAGGGTTTTGTTGCTGCTAAGGAAGGAAGCTTGGTTCATTGTCTCAGCACTGAACAGCGTTTTCTCCCTCCAGGGGCTTGCAGAAGCATCTAGAATGTGTAGGTGTTTCTTTAATCTTGGAGAAGGAACTTATTAAGCTTTCTGGGGCAGAACTGTATGAGCCACTTACTTTTAACAGATGTTATCTGCTTGAATAGGGAGTTGCAGGTCTGGTAGACGTTTGTGGCATTTAACAGTTTAAACAGTTTTCAGGTTTGAACATATGCCTTTGCCTTGAAAATCTGAATAGTTTCAGGTATTTTATGTAGAAGAAAGGTGGTTCAATGGTGAGTCTGCTGCGCTGAGACTTGGGAAACTGGTTGAGCTCCGTGCATTGCCAAAAGCTCTCTGTGTGGCCTGGGACAAACTGCTGCTCTGTCCCTCCATGTTCAGCTGGAGCTGCAGAGCTCAGCGCATCACCAGGTGTTACGAGGTACAGCAGTCAGGCTTTGAGGCGTATGGTGCTTGTGTTGGAAGTTAGAGGGTAAGTGAGCTCCCTGCTGACTGTGAAGTCGAAGGAAAAAGAGTTCTGGCAGGAAACCTTTTGGGTCAGTTAAAGGTAGGAAGCAGGTTGCTAAAAGCTGGAGGAGTGCTGTGTTGTTCCGTGTATTAAAAGCGAAAGTATAAAAGCAGTGCTTAAAAACCTGAATGAGCCAGATCTTTCTGTTGTGATCCGAGGAACGATAGCAGAGCTGTCTGTGTTCCGCTGTAACTCTCCTTTTATTTGGAAAATGCCATTAATTCTAGGTAAGCATTACATCTGAGTGGTTTAGCTGTCAGTTTTGTTTATTAGTTATTGCTGGCATGCTAGAATGTCCTAAATTCCTTTTGATTTTATTGGCTTTTCAGGTGAAAGAAGTTGAGAACAGATCAGCTTTTCCACCACACCACTGAGCTAAAAGTATTTTGGTTGAAAATCCTTCTGCTGGAAGTTAAAGATGGAATCATCCTTGCTGTAAACTGAAAGTGCAGACTAGACAGCAATTATCAAGCTGTGCAAACATGAGTTCTTATTGCTGAGAGCCTACGCCCCCAGGAGCAGTGTCTGCACTGACAGAGATGTGATAAATTCATCAGTTTAATATGCAGTTATTTTGATGTGTATGAGTGCTTTGGTCCCCATCACATTTACATCCCTTGTCCAATAAAATATTTGAACTTGTTCAGACTAGAGATTTAATTAAGCGTTCTTCAGTTAAGTGCTAGAACAGTTACACGCCAGGTTTGGTGTAAGGGAGCAGTCCTCCCAGCACTGCACTTCAAAGGACGTTGTTCAATTATTGGTTAATTCTTTAGGAAAGCTTATGATACCAGATGGGAACTTAGGCTGTACTAATAAGTCATCTGGCAAATTAATTTCTTCAGCTTGAAGACTTTGTGCTGCAGAGTTAGGTAGCGATGCTTAAAGGATGTTCCTGCTTCAGTAATGTTCCTGCTTAGTCACAACTTCAGGCTTTTGTTGTATTTTTCCTCGTTAACCTTTTTATTTCCTCACTCCTTAAACAAAGTTTACTGTAAGTATACTGGGTTCTTCACTTATACTGTCTAGTTAGTTTGTGTTGTTGCTCTGATTTTTTGGGGGGAGTGGGGGGATGCAGGGGAAGAGTGGAGGAGCAGCATTGCATTGTGAGAGGTCCATTTATTCCCTCCTTGGGGGAAGGCAGTAAGTTGAAAAGCAGCCTGTTGTCTGTTTGTGGTAAGTTCAGGATTTCCAGGCATGTTGTTGCACATACACAGGATTTATGATTCTTCTGGAGTATTTCCGTCTTGCTGTGCGTAGGTCATGGGGCAATCCTGCAAAATGCCAGGAGCCCAATGGCTTCCTGGTGCTGTTAGGATTACTCTGTAGGTGGAGTGTGGTTATTCTTTGCACGCTTTGTAATTCATGCTGTGAGAAACACCAGTGCCAACGCAGGCCAGCAGCCGCACCATAAGCTGGTATTTATGACATGGCACGTACAGTGGGTGAGGGGGAAAGTCAGCAACCAGCTGTGGGCTGTGCCTGGTGCATGGAAGTTCTGTAGGCTTGCAGCTTGCTTGCTTCTTATTGAGAATGGGATTTTCTTTAATTTGGTAGGGGAAAAAAATAGATGAAAAGGAAGACAGTGACCTGAAAACCTTGCCATTTGATGGTTGGAGATCTGGCATGTGCTCTCTAAAGGAGTATTGGCTCACTGATATGAGGCAGACAAAGCCTTGTTCTCACTGAAGAACTCCCACTGAATTTGTTCTTACTGTAGAACTCCAAGATTACTCCTCGCCACTGTGAATCCTTGTGTGGCACTAATGGGATGCGATAAGTAAGGTTGGTTCTGGAGGAGACCTCCAGCCTTCAAAGTGCTGGGGATTCTGACCTACACAAAGCCTTGCACAGCCAATGAATATTTAGTTGTCAATATTATAAATAATAGCTGACTGACTAAAGAAACATCAAAACATTTTCCTTAGGACTCTGAACTTTCCTTAAAGTATACAGGAGGTTTTACCTAGGGACAGGTGACGTTACTGCCATGCAGCACACACACGGCTTATTGTAATACCAGGGGTCTCAGGGGTGCTGCAGACTTCACTGGATTCGGTCTGTGCTGAAAGTGGTGCATCAAACTATATGCTTCGATGTATTTCCACTGTAAATGTACACTGTAATAAACATCTGTTCTATGTGGGTATTAAAGCACATTAATGCTGTAGCATTTAAGTTGTAGATAATATGGAGTACAACTACGGGCATTTGTCTTACTGAGGTAAGGAAAGGAGGGGAGGGAATAGTTGGTTTATTGTGATTTAACAAGGCTTGAGAAACAGTAGATCAGATGTTTTAAAGATAGTGATGGCTGAGTAAGGCTTAAGTGCATGATAATATTGCTCTTTTTCAGAGGTGATTCATCAGTACAAGTAAGGCTGCTTCTATATTGTGGCTTGGCTGGAAGTTGGGTTAGATGCTTGCTAGCAGAGGGCTCTATTGTTAGACATGCCTCATGGCTTGATCAGGGATAGGAGAGGCTTCTGATGCTTTTGTTTGATTTTTTTAATTTTTTTTTTGTTTCTTCATGTATTTAAGAATTCTCTTGCAGATCGGTACCAGCCTTGTGCAGCTGCTTTTTTCCTTATTTTTGACCTCTTCGGAGAAGGAGTCCAAATGTAGGGATCAACATTTCCTGGAGACTTCCAGTTCTCATCTGCAGAACACTGCTGATGGCTTCTTAAGCTTGTAGCAAATCAATCATGTCATCAGTTTAACAGAAGCACTCAGTTTGCTGCGCCGTCTGGGACAGAAATGGAACAGAAACAGTGATGGATCTTTGGGAAATAGGGAAGCTTAGCCTGTCATTTCAGAACAGTCAGTCCTAAATTATCATCAAAATAGTGCCCCAGTCATCCGTCTCTCTAGCTGCCAGGGTTTGGGTTTTATTTTATTTTATTTTTTTTCTGTCCTGTTTTGGATACTTTTAAGAAAACTCCAAGAGGTCTGTGAGAGATGGGAGAGAAGTTGTCGCTGAGCAAAAGTTATCAACACAGCATTCTGCTTCCCTGTGGAAAACATTTCAAGGGATGGACAATCAAAAGTTTAAACAGCTGTACTGGAAGATTACATGGTTTTCAGAAGCTCTTCAGAGCTGGTGGTCTCAGGGTTTTCTCCCTCTTCCTCTTGTCCTATATGCATGTAAGAAGGAAAGCTTTCATTGCTGTGGTTTGCAGGGTATTAGTAGGACAATCTGAACTCATCCTTTACCCATGGGAGTCAATAAATGGAGTAAATGGTCAGTAAAAATGATGACCAACTCGTGAGCTGCTGATGTACAGCAGGAAGCTGGTAGTAATTGCTGAGGCAGAAGCAAAGAGCTGGCAGTGATTGAGCTGCCACTGGAACTGCAGGAAAGACAGGCAATTGCTGGAACTTTTCCCCTTCCCCTTCCGTTTATGCCTGCTTTCTGTAAATTAAGCACTGACTGTCAAAGGAAAGTTGAAATAATCGAAATACTACCTTGCATGCTGCTTTCTTCGTCCTGTAAAGGCTTTGGACTTGAAAAGGTGGAGGAAGCCTTCAAACTGGAAAGGAGTTGAGCTCAGCAGGTGCTGGTGTGAAACTAAAAATAGCAAATAGTGTAGGAGAGTTTGAAAAGGCTGTTGCCAGCTGGTGGGGCAAGATGCTGGTGTGCCTCTTGGGGTTCTGGTCATATAACCAGGCAGCACAGCTGCAGGCTGGGACAAGGTGCTCAGTAACTTTTAGTTTGAGGTGCCCAGGAGGCTTGAAAGCCTTCAGCTGTGATATAAATATTAAGGAATGTTGGTACACAGAGGAAAAGAGTGGTGAGAGGGGAAATCCGAGAGAAGTTGGGCTGAGGTATGTACCTTCTTAAATTAGTACTCTGCTGCTGAAAAAAGGGATGTAAGGCTACAAAAATAAGCAAGACGTCCTGTTTGGCTTATAGCACAGCCCTCACTGCGAGGCTGAAAGAGCTGCTCCACCGAAATAATTTCCCTAGCAGAAAATGGTATCTCTTACGTAACATTGTATTACGTAGAGCACTTTTAAGCTGAAGTTCTAAAGAATTGTTGGGTTGGTCTTCCAACCTGAGGTATTGATATTAGTGATATTAGTTATGCAGTATTGTGCCTTTGTTGCTTTGCTGTCTGGAGCTGGCAGGCAGGGTGCTGCAGTGAGGTTTAGTCATGTGTTGAGCTGCTTTATAACTGGAAGAAAGGCCTAAATTGATTGTTACGTGCGTTATCAAATTACGGTTTGTTAATGAAAGCTGAATGGAATTGGTATTAATTGACGGTGGATTCTTGCCAAGATGTAAATAGGATGGAAGCGGAGTTCTGCCGCTGGAGGATGGCTGCATGATTTTATGTTGGATTTTGATTTTATAACGAAGCTTAAGGTTTTTTAGCATCTGATAGGTTTCAGAAATCCCACGAAATGCAGCTTCAGCCTACTCCAGCAGGAAACCAGCCACTGACACATACTTCTTATCGGCTTCTCTGAGAGCTTCAGCACTTGATATTAAGCTGGACTTGTGTCCCAGAAGCACTACATGTTTTGTTGGGACAGCCTGGCACAATTTGGGAGAGTAGTGGTAAATTAAAAGTTTTACATGTATTGAAATTCAAATTGTGATGCCAAGTTCTGCTAGTTTAGAGATGTAATTTAGAGAACAGTCGCCCTAAAGCTTGCCCCTAGCTACTGCTGTTTGTATTGGGTTCATAGTGAGAAGGTGTTTCTCCAGTGTAAAGAGATCCCAAGAGCTGGGGGGTTACTGTTAGGACAGAGTCTTGAGAGTGCCCAAGTGTCTGCTTTCACACTTGGTTACAAGCAGAACTGTGTTACAGAGCTTGTCTGAGTTCTGTGGTACTTGCATTGCAAGGGCACGGTAAGAGAATTTAATCACCTTAGGAAATCTTGATACTTTATTAGAGCTCAAACCTGTGTCTCTGAAGTTTAAAACCACCATTGCATACCTTATATGTGGGCATACCTTTGCCTCTTAAGGGGGCAAAGAACCAATCGGTCAGGTACTCAGTGCTGGCTTATACCCAAGTAACATCCTTGCCACTGTGTAAAGAACACCTTGCATCATGCAAGTGTGCAGATTTCATTGTATGCAAAAATGTATATGTCTTTAGAATTAATTTAAAAAGTAATAAAAACAACTGGATTATTTTAAGTAGCCTCTCACTCTGATACTGCAGTCTATTCAGCTTTTTTTGCAACCACTGCTGAATGGAATTGGGAAGCTTTGGTCCCCAATGGCAGCATTTCAGACTTGAATTTGCACCAGGAGATTAATGTGGTGCTGGTGCAAAAAAGGTTCGTTACCTCATGGATGGAATATATTGCCTTAAAACTGGTTAATTGAACAACTTATCGTATGGTGTCAGGATTGTGACAGCAAAAAGAAGTTATTTCTCAGTGGTTGGTGCAAAATTTGAATGATACTCAAATCCTAACCAGTGGTATAAAAGGGCAGTTGTAGATACAAGCTTATGTCTGCATATTTGTGTATCTGATTCCCAGAAATAAGTACATGCTTATGTCTACATCTGATTGCCAAACATGAGCACTTCAGAGTGTACTTACCAGTGCCTTCTGTTGTGATGTATGAGTATCTAGACACAGACAGTTATCGGGTGTCTGCCTCCTTATGTGCATATATATCTATTTAAATCAAGTAACTAAGCACAGAAATGGAGAGCAATTTTAATAAATTCTAAGCTTTCAAATTACGCAGTGAAAACTGAAAGTTCTTAGAAAAAGTCTTAAGTGCTTAAAGTGCTTTTATGCGTCAACTTCATATTTTTGAGGTGTGTTGTGTTGGTTTGGTTTGTTTGTTTTTAGCAAAATGCAAAGAAGAATTTGCATTTTTGTTTTGGTCCTGACCTAGTAAAGGCTGGCACCAGCCTGATTTTATTATTTAAGTTAGATTTTGCTGTTTGTTTTTTTTTTAATGTGGAAGTTTGCTTCTATTCTTGCAGGGCTGGCTTGTAAGGTAAAGCAGCGGTCCTTTAAGAGAAGGCAAAAACAAAAAAAAAAAAGTGGAGCCTTAAAAGCTGAAGCAGGCAGAATGGGAACAGGTGGTCAGTAGTGCAGATTCTTTGGCAGCAAACAAAACCCCCCCAAAAAAAAGACAACCCATGATGACCCTCATAGTACCATGTGTATATTGAGACTTTTGCTTAGAGGCTAGGAAATGTGTTCACATTTCTGCTGCACACGTCGCTTTTACTGCTTGATGTACGAGGATGAAGAGCTGTCTGTTTGTACCATTGTCAGCCATGAAATTCTTTTTTTAGGAATAAAGAGAAAATGGAATCAGTATTTCCAAAAGCCGCCTCGTTGGCCTTGCTTGAGCAAAAGATGAAACAAAAAAAGCATGTTGGATGGTGGTGCTGCTGACAAAGATCTTTGGTCACAAAGGGCAGTGTTTAAGACAGAAGCATAAACCTAACATCACAATCACAGAATGGCCAGGGTTGGAAGGGACCTCGAGGATCATGAATCTCCAAACCCCTGCCACATGCAGGGCCACCAACCTCCCCATTTAATACTAGACCAGGCTGCCCAGGGCCCCATCCAACCTGGCCTTGAACACCTCCAGGGACGGGGCATCCACAGCCTCTCTGGGCAGCTGTTCCAGCACCTCACCACTCTCATAGCACTTCTACTTACTGCTTAGATATCCTGAGCGTATGCTTCAAGAAAGTAAGGACGAGCCATCTGAGAATTCAGTGGTAGTGGGAGGAAACAGCTACACTTCACTTATTCTTCTGTAGAAATCTCTTTTAGGTATGAGTTGAAACTGCTCGGAAAGTATGGAGTGGTTTTAGAATCAGTTATGAGGAGCTTTACTTTACTTCTCTACTTCCTGTTTTGCAGTGTGATGTTCTGGGTCAGAAATGCCTTATGTGGATCGTCAGAATCGCATTTGTGGTTTCTTAGACATTGAAGAAAATGAGAATAGCGGGAAGTTTCTGCGGCGGTACTTCATTCTGGACACGAGAGAAGACAGTCTGGTCTGGTACATGGATAACCCCCAGGTGAGGTGAAATACTTATTAGGCCAAATGGATCATTTTGTTTTGTTTCCTTATGTAAATGTGTTAAAAAGTTGAAAAAGTGCTTTATTATTAGTTCTGTGTATATGGAAACTTTAAGAAAGGGGGGAAAAAAAAAAAAGATAAAACTACAGTTTTTCCATCTCTTTTAGAAAATACGCGAGGCAGCCTTTGAAGTATCTGGCATAATAGTTAAATGTCACTTCTTGTCCCTTCCGCCTGCCCTGATCAAAATACATAGGATGCCAACATCTGTTAAGGAAAAAGTATTCTTTCCGGATTTCCTGGTTGGAGACCTGCAAGAATCCTTTTTTCCTCTAGTCAAATACGTACACCTCTGAAACAATTACTGCTTGTATTGTTTCTAGCAGTCTTTCTGTTTTTAGTTTATTACCAGATGTGTGTGTAATAAACAAGTGGTTTAGATCCTGTTGGAAGTGTACATTGTGTATTGTCTGTAAAAACGTGTAGGATTTTGTTTGTGACATTGAATTATTCGCTTTTTATCCGTAAACTCTGAACGTGAAGTGAGAATAGTTTAGTTTCACTTTGTAACATTGATTTGTTTCAGAATCTTCCCTCTGGGTCTCCGCCTGTTGGAGTCATTAAACTTACCTATATTTCAAAGGTAAGATGATACGTAGGACACTCGCTGGTAGATATTGGTGGGGTATGAAGTAGGAGATAAATCATTGGGTGTGATAGTTTGCAATAATAATGATCTTGAATAACGGAACAGTGAAACTTGTAGTAAATACTTAATTCTTTAGTTATTTACTTGCACAGGAAAACTAAACAGTCTCGATGCTTAAACTTATACAGCAGATTTTGCATTAACAAATAAGTGGAAAAAATCAACCTTTCTTTGCATGTAACTTTTTCCTTTTGTTCTTCTACTTCATCTTATCACCTACTTTTTTCTGTTCTTGTAAGAGATATAACCAGCCACATCGATATCATGGGCACATCTTTACAGACATTTCTGTACTCATCTCCTTCCTATTTTTTTTACTGCTTTGACTGAAAGCTCACAATTATTGACTGAAGCCCTGGGCAGTAGGAAATGCTCTTAAATTTTTAGTTCCGTTTAGATATAGAAGTTCAAAATGCAAATATAAGCATTGCATTTGGCAACTTCAGCGTTTTGTTTGTGAGATTTTTTCCTTCTTTAGGAGGGTAAGGAATCCTAAAATCTAAGGAATAGGAGCATATGGCTTAAGCTGTCTTTTTGCCATAGGATGCACACCTTAAACTGAATATTACGTAATGTTTTTCTTTTTGTCTGTATATCATCATAGCTATAATGATATCTATAGCATATACTATGTTGCTCATCTTCAAATTCAGCCATTTACAAGAGCGTGGTGATGTTTGATGTATATTTTGTGTGCTCAGTGATATTTAAAATGTTAATTTTCCTACTAGGTTAGCGATGCAACTAAGCTAAGGCCAAAGGCAGAGTTCTGTTTTGGTAAGTTCTCGTATGCAGCATGCATGCCAAGTAAGTTCTTCAGAAACTTGAAACAAAGATGTGTTCTGCAATTCTATTACTAGATACAGCTGGTAGTGTTGTTTTTAGAAATAGCTTGTGCTCACCATTTCCTCTTTAATACGGGTGTGATGCTGGTTTCTTCGTAATGTGTTTTTATGGCTTTTTCATATTTCAGCTTAATGAGGAGTAGGTAAGAATTGTTTCTTCAGATTTTTGAAGTTTTTCAGACATAAATAAGCTAATTAAAAATGATGGCTGTTTTCAGAGATACAGCATGCCTGTCAGCTATGGAGGCAAGTCATTTAACTATTTTAATCTGTATTGCCCATAAAAGAGTACATTTAATGGGTTTTAAAACACCATAATGCTTGCCAATGCTCTTGGGTTAAGTTTCAGCCTATGGTGCTTCAGTGAAGGAAATAATTTGCTTGGGGTACCTTCTGGGTTTCTTGATGCTTGAGCTTGTTTAAACTTGGATAAAGCTTTGGCAGCTCTTAAAATCCCTTAGATTTTTTTTTTAATTTTTCTTATAACTAAGTCACTTGTCCAGAGCTTAACATGATTCCAGAATTTCATAGCAAGCTATTAGCACTCACAAAATGATACATAAAGGTGGTTATTGGCCACTGCTCTGTTCACAAGTAACCTTTCTTTATGACTGCATTCTCAGTTGAGGGTGCTGGAAATGCCTGCAGGGATTTTGGCAGCTAGGTAGCACCTTTGCCATGGGTAGTGCTACACAGGCCCAGAGGAGGCAGCTTTGCTGCACTTTGTGCAGATCCACACAAGGCTAACACGTGGTGTGAGCCATGCAGTGTATCGTTTCCTCCCTGGAGGGAGTTGCCTCCTTTGCACTGGGTTTCTCTGAGGTGCCTGTGTTGGAGCTAATGAAACTCTTGGTAATCGCCCTGCATGTAGAGCTGCAGGGATTCTGTACCTCACGTGTCAGTTCAGTGCCATCTACAGATTCCTCCCCATATCGACATGCAGGGATGTTTACCCTCATCAGCAGTAAAGTTACTTTTAATGATGGGCCAGCTTTGAGAAGCCTTAATTGTCCAAGATGCTGACTTGCAGCTTCTTGTATTCTTGGCTTATTAAAGCATCTTTGAAACTTTTAGGAGAGGGAAAAAAAAAGTCCTATTTATTGTCATTCTTTTAAATATTGAGGGAGTTGTTGTCAACTCATTCTACAGTTCTGCATTTTGGATTGATATTTGCATCTAATAGTGTTTGCTTTAAACCATCTACTTTGTGGGGAAGTGGTGGAGGCAATGTAGAAGTATCTGTTTCTAGCACGTATGTTAGTGATGGCTTGAACTGTGGTGTTACAGGTAAAGCAGCAAATACCTTGCAGTTCTGGGAAAGCTTTAGTTAGAGGTAATCTTAATGCTCTTTCAGTGTAAATTCTTAGTTTGTGAGATCCCTAGTGATGGTTTTTCACTTTGACTCAGCAAGAAGGATGTTTGTCCTTTTTGGATAAAAGTCTGCTGGGTGTTGCTGGGTGGAAATACAGAATTACTAAAGTTCTGCTTTCTTTGTCAAATTACTAAAATAAAATCTGAGTTTTGTGTTCTGACTCTTCTAAAGGTGTGTGGGCCAAGCCATCACGTATTTAATGATCAATATTGATTTTTTCAGAAGTAATTAATAATCTGAGATTATGTTAATGAATTTACTGCAAAGGAGGGCAGATGGTGGGCGGAGGATTGAAAGGCAAAACTGCAGAAGTTCCTGGGTATAAAACCTTGATGCTTGGGGAAATTGAGACTGGGAAAAGGAAACAGAGCTATAAAAAAAAATTCTGACTAAAATCCAATACTTTCTTTTTAATAAAAAGTATTTAACAAATTATGTGTGCTGCAGTTGAAATGTTACAGTTGATTTTTTGTTTGTTTGTTTTTAAAAAGGCAAGAAAGTGAGGTTTCCTTTGGATAAAGGAAGCCAGTCAATGGGTATATATATCTTACAGTGATTTCCTAAGAAGAAGTGCAGCACTGAGCTGAATCACTTGAACTGGTTTATCTGTTTGAAATAGCTCTTACTGTGGTGCGAAGTTTGCTCTTAAATTTCAGTTTTGTTAACTTTTCGTAATGCTTTTTAACAGTTATGAATGCAGGGATGAGAAAATATTTTCTACAAGCCAATGATCAGCAAGACCTAGTAGAATGGGTAAATGTTCTGAACAAAGCTACCAAAATCACAGTAAGTGATTTCATTTCTATGTAGCACTGTTTTCAAATGTCAGCTTTGTCAACGTGTTGCACGTCTCTGGCTTTTACACTGAAGTGGCCATTTTATCTCTATAAACAAGCGTTGGCTAATTTCCAAGACTTGAAGGAACCAAACAGAACTCCCTCCTAAACTTGAGTTCATTTTTGTTTGCCTTTTGCTGTGGAAATTGGACAAAAATATTACTTTAATAAAACACATGATAGTTTCTAATAAAGGTTTTAGATTACCATACGCTGTCGTATTAACTGAAATATCTGGAAGATGCTTGCAGGCAAAGAAATGTACTCATGCATTTACCTGATGTCACAAGTTTTATGATTCACAAAGTATTATTAAAATAATGAACAGACTCATATGCTGTGCTACAAATGCTCTTAATATCTTTTCAAAGAAGTATTAAGCTATTAACTGTGTTCTTAAAACCGATGAATTACTTTCCTGGTTTGTAGCAGGGCAGCTGGTTATCACATCATGGAAAACATCTGTGGATTACCTCAGTCTGTTAAGAGACAGAAGTTATGGTTTTGTTTCTGTCCATATTTGGGGAAGTGATGATATGAACTGTTTTAAGAGCATACCCTTACAAGAAAGGGTTCTGAGCAGAGCACGTATTTATTTTTTGTTGTTGTTGGTAGCTTTCTCATATTTGAGGATTATCTAGGGATGTGATGTTTCTCTGAGTTGTTTGAACTGTTTTAATGTAGGCATTTCTTTGGGCTTAGGAATACTTCACTACTACTAATAAATAAAACCAGTGTGAGAAGGCTTTGTGGTTTTCTGTTTTTCATGAAGAGGAGCAGGGGGAAGCTGTCCCAGGCTGACACTTTTGCTCTTAGGACTGCTCATATTTCTCTGCAGATTGGAACTAGATGATCCTTAAAGTCCTCTCCAACCTAAGCCATTCTGTGATTCTTTTGTTTGTAAAACATGCAGTCCTGGGTGTACAGACTAGAATCACAGCAAACTACAAAGTATCTGTTGTTTTTGTTTAGAACCATTTAATTTAAAGTTTTGAATGTACCAAAGACTTGCATGAAAGTTCGCTGTGTAAAAAAGAATCTGAGTATCACTTCTTCCTGAAGGAATTTGGCTGACCTGTGTATTTATCTAGTTGCTAGTTCCACAGTCAGTGGGAAGTCTCCATTCAGCACTTTTACTGATTTGAGGAAATGTGAAAGGAAGTGGGAAATAAAGAACAAGTTCTACAAATTAGACATCCTTCTTGAAGATCAAGTCGAGCAATTATGGCAAAGCTTGGAACTGATTTTTAGATTTCATTTCAATTTGGTGGCATCTTAATTGGCATTAGTCTTCTGAGGACTGAAGCATAGCCATTGCAACGTATTTTCACGTAAACTGTTTCTGGCCTTGTACAACTAGAAAACATTTCTTAAATCCTGATGAGTGCAAACTGAAAGTATTTCTTAGGATTGTTTTTTTTGTTTTCATACAAGTTTTATAAAACTTGGTTAATTGTCATGTTTCAATTTGAGGTACCAAAGCAGTCTGATCCTCTGTGTCAAATGGATAATGCAAACCGTCAAGCTGAAAGCCCAGGTGGTAAGAAGCAAGTGTCTTACAGGACAGAAATTGTTGGTGGTGTTCCTATCATTACACCTACCCAGGTAATACCTCTAGAAGAAGTGGGGTATTATTTTTTTTTGGATGTGTCTGAAATGAGTTGTTGGGGTTAACAGTGCCAAAGTTCTGTCATCTTAACAGGCAGGAAAAGTTGATTGAAAGGACTTGATGTCAGCTGATTGTGCTATGCTATTAGAGGTAGTAAGGATGACAGCAGATTAAAGTATCGCAAAGAGCCTTAGGAAATGAGCTTGTGAAGCCAGAAAGTGAATTTCAATGAAAATATGTGAGGTAAAGGATTCCTTGAGAAGTAACCCTAGTTTTGCCTAGAAAATATTAGGTTCTAAGATAACCATTTCTTCTTGAGTGAGAGGTAAGAGTTAATCTTGCACAAAAACATCACCTTGACATATAGTAACATTTGGGGTGGGGGAGGGGTGGAAATCCACACAGAAACATCAGGAGTTATTAGGACAACAATAAAAAATAGAAAACATCCTTGCTGCTTAAATCCTATCTTTGCCCAGACCCTGATAATAGCGTGGTAGTGTAGGTTCACCATTAGAAAAAAGAATGAGAATATGCTGAACTTCCCTCTTTTTTTTTTCTTTTCTAGAAAGAAGAAGTCAACGAGTGCAGTGAAGGAGGTGATAGGAGTTACCTGAAACGATCACAAAGTCACCTTCCCTATTTTACTGCTAAACATCCCCCAGATAATGCTGTTATCAAAGCTGGCTACTGTGTAAAACAAGGGGCAGTGGTAAGCATTTGAGATCAGCATATTTCCTTAGTCAAGAACGAAGTTCTTAACGTGGCAGTTCTACTTACCAAGTAGGCAGATGTAAAGAAAGAAAAAAGTAGTTATCAGCAATTATAGCATTACTGCCAGTATTAAAGATAATTAAAGGTAAACAGTGTCCTACTGTGGAATGTAATTTGCCTGTATTGTATTCATGGTCTTCAATGTTGTTGATGTTTTGGAGAGGAAAATTTGTTCACGCATAGATTTTCACATTATGGTTAGTGCATTCAACTAAAAATTCTGCTCTGCTGCAGTTATGTTGAGGTCCTTAGTTTGTTTTCTAGAAGCATCTGAATTAGAAATCTGCTTTTTAAATCACTGAGGTGTTTAGAAAACACTGTTTCAGTGTACTACAATTTTAGTGTAGTTCAGAGGAAGAATTGTACCACTTGTTAGACTGATTAATACAAGTGGAACTGTTCATGCGATGCCGTGCTAAATTGACTAATAGTAAACAAACTACTCAGATCAGGCAAGATATACATGCTGTGGGTCCCCAGACTCATTTTATCTTGAATTATGAACCTTCTTGTAGTATTTCAGTTTTTCACTAAAAAATAACTAGAAGCATTTAACTTAATTAGTGTCTTCTAACATTTCCTACAATTTTAAGTGGAGGTTTTTGCACACAAAAAAATTTCTAGAAGCTAGTATTTTCTATTATAAAATCTTTTCAGTGCTCTCCCCTGCCAAAAGTCAGTCTTGCAGAATATTTATATATTTATATATTATTGTGTATGTATTATTATATATGAAGTTATTTTCCTTTTGCAGATGAAGAACTGGAAAAGAAGATACTTTCAGTTGGATGAAAACACAATAGGATATTTTAAGTCTGAACTGGTAAGATTCTGATTGTTGCTTATCAGCAATACTTACAAGAAAATCCAAAATGCACTTGTATTTGAAAAATGTGTCATTCTACTCTTGAAACTTGTATCAGTGTCTTATAATAACTTTTCATGATTGGGAAGAAGAAAAAAATGATGAGAGTGACTGTTAACTCAGACTTCAGTCTTCTTTTTAGGGTTCTGCCAGTACTGCACTGAAGAACAACAATAGGGTATATTCTGTAATCACCTTGGTTTTGTTTTAATATCTTATGTCACTCTATTCTCACATACAGTTCATTCTTGAAACAGCAGGTCATTATGTGGAGGGACATGACTAATCTTGCAGTTCTTGATCTTGAAGTTAGGTTTATGGAGTGCTTATCATACAAATAGTGGGATCTTTCCCCATGGCACCTAAGACAGGGAAAGAATTCTGCTGTTCACAAGCAGTGCTGTTTGTTTCCTAAAAATAGTATTTCTGCCTTTTTTCAGGAGAAGGAACCTCTCAGAGTTATACCACTTAAAGAGGTCCATAAAGTTCAGGAATGCAAACAAAGGTGAGGAGAGAAGAGCTGGTGCTTGGGACGTAGTATGCTGCATTGTTGTGACTAGACTGCTTGTTGGAAACGTGGAGGAACTTAAATAGCTTCAGTTTACTATGCATGTATGATGCTCTTCATTTGCAACAGGTAGTTTGTGTATAAAACTGATATTGGGAGTGCTGCACTATGCTGTGTTCCACACATACAGTATTTGGCTACTGTTGTAGAATGCAGATACACTGGACGAGGGCAGAATAAAGGAATATCATATAGTTGTAAGTCAGAGAAGCATAAGTACTATCTGATTTGGGGCAACAATTCTAGTTGTCCCTTTTCTGCTTTTACAGTCTTCAGACCTTTGCTTTACTCAAGCATTCGAGCCAAACGACCAAAGTTTAGATGAGAACTCACTGTCTCCTGTTTGCTTTCTATTGAGTGGCAATATAGTAAGGAATAAATTGGCTCTATAGCTGTGGAGATAGATACTGTGTTTTTTTTTCTTTTAAGCAGGCTGCTGTTTAGGAATAATGTTTTGCCAAATCAAAGCAAAAATATAAATATGAAGTCTAGTAGAAATCTGACGAGAGCAATATTTGAACTTAATATAATAGGAATTAGAATGTTCGGATTAAAAATACTGAGCAAGCATGCGTGTTGCTAGTGAACTAAAGAGTCTTAAGGCTAAGTCCAATATGAGTTGTTCTTTTTCTACTTGTTTTTTTTTTTTTTTAAGGAAAAAGAAAAAGTATAGGGTGATGAAGAATGCAGAGGTCTTTGGACAGCACATGCTTTGGTTCTCTGCACGCTTTAGAGTATTAAAGTGAATTGGAAAAGTTGAACTTCCTGTTGAACTCTCTTCTTTCATTTACAGTGATATAATGATGAGAGACAATCTCTTTGAAATTGTAACTACTTCTCGAACCTTTTATGTACAGGTAATTTTTTTTAAACTTTGGGTGAAACAGATTGACATTGTCAAAGCAAAGAAGCAGTGCCATTTGTCTTATAAAGTTGTATTTAAATGTACTGTGATTTTCAGAGGGAGTACAATTTTCATGATATTTCAGAAGATGCATGTAAGAGATACTCTGAATAACAGCAAGTGTTGTTGGTATCTAAAAGCAATGAACAGTAAATATGATTTGGTTGTATTTAGGTCTTCAGATTCCATAGTATCTACTCAGTATACTAAATCTTTTACTTTGAGGTACTGAATTTTTATTTATAGTAATCAAGTTCTCAGATTAAAATTAGTTGCCACATGAAAATAGCACAGGAACATCCAGTTTTTGTATCTGAAAGTATTTTTGGCAGTATGCATCTGTATGCACGTTATTCACTGCATCTTTACCATGTTATTTTTTTAATGCTTGATTTCGTGTAAATCTCAAAGACTTGCATTGTCTAGCTGTGTGGGAGTGTGGTGCTTATAGTGCTATTTCTCCTGTTTCTGGAGGAGGAAATCATTTCCAGCTTTTTCTTGTAGGATCAGAATGGCCTGTATCATCTGATACAGGTTTTGGAGCCAAGTGCTGAGTTCTGAGCTGTCTCACAGCTGAACAGAATTGACATGTTACATATGCTTCTTGATGGTGCATGTGCTAGTTTTAGTCAAATGCAACCTAACAGAGGGAGCTTTAGCTTTTTCTGTCTCAGATACGTACACCTTTGATACTCACTGTTAATCTGTTTCATCTTTACAAGACTCTTGTTCTATGTAAATGTATAGCAGACCCTGAATATAGACTGCTTCTTATTTTGCTGTAGCTCTTCAGTAATTACCTCATAGAAGTAAAGTGACTGAAAAATGCAGAAGTTGTCATTGTGCAGAGTCTCCTGAGGGAGGTCAGCAGGTCTCCTGTAAGAATTTATGTGGGTGATTTAATTTGTTTGTTTAAACTAAGGGAAAAAAATGAATCTAGAATACGTAAACAGTATTTGTGTGTGTACTTATTTATACACTTGCTGCTTATTATTTTATAGAAACATATGTATGTAATGGTAAATTCAAGGCAAAATTTTAAGAAATGTCAGCTTTGAGAAATACAAGTCCACACGGCTTTAAATAAGAGACTGTTAGAGTAGGATAAGGCTCTGATTTTAATGCAGATGGTCAGCACACTGAAAAAAGAGCTGGTTGTTAAACCTAACTTGTGTTGTTTGATCCAGGCGGACAGTCCAGAAGACATGCACAGTTGGATAAAAGCAATTTCTGGGGCCATTGTAGCACAGCGGGGACCTGGAAGATCAGCAGCTTCCGTATGTTACTCTGAAACTTAAAGAAATGCAATTAGTTGGTGTTCACTTCTGCACATGAGGTTCTAGATTTTTACTTTTGCCTGTCTTCCATTCTGTCCTGTAGTAATGTGGCATCTTTGCATGAAATTTCCTACAGACTGGCATAAATTATTTTGTGTTTTTAATGAACACTTAGCTTAGTCTTATCTATATGTTGCTTTACGTGCATTGTACTGTCTTGAACATGTAGGTAATGCAAGTGCTAACATAGAAGAATTCTTCTGAGTTCAGTTGGATCTTTTGTTGCTGTGCTGCTATGAGTAAAATTGAACCTTCCTAATTCCTGCGAGGCATTTTTGATAACTGAATTTTGCATTCCAATGACAAAATCCTAATGTGCTTGTAACAACTCTAGCTGCTAGACTATCCTTGTCTGTTGCTCGTACTTCATTGTATATGCAGATACAGATTCACATTTAAAACACTTTCTGAAGAAGTGTCTGCTCGCATGAATTAGACTTTTCTGTTGGAAACGTAGTGTGAACACCATCTAGCATTACTGAAGTGAGGCACTGTGACAAATCTTCATGTTTGTGAAGCTATGTGGATGCCAGCATTTCATCCTTGCATTTAAACTGCATTTACTTGCATTTAAACTGCGTCACAGCGTCCCCACGTATAGCCAGATATAACAAATGGAATACTTTACAGTTCAGATGCTGCAAGGTATGCTTCTTCACTTTCTGCCTATGGGATGTTTTGTAATAAGCTGAATGTGTCATCACCCCCGTAATCTGAAATCCAGTAACTTAAATCTGGCACCTGACTACATATTTGCATCGATGTTTCTGTCGGCTGAGCCTAAGCTGCCAGTTATTTTTGCAGCTGAGAGCTGGTTTTAAATAATAACTTCCTATCGTAAATCTTATTTCTTTTGGGGGGCATGAAAATATGCAGATAACTTTTCTTTGTGTATGCTGGTTTGTTTCCTTCGTGGGGCTAACTGAGCAACCTCGCTGTTACTGTCTGCATCACTTTTCTTTTTCCCTCTCTTCTTTCCCCAAGTATAGGTTACTCTAATCTTAGCTTTGCACTGTGTTCCAGATGCGGCAGGCCAGAAGGCTGTCGAATCCTTGTATACAGAGGTATACATCAAGAACTGGTGAATGCAGCACGTATGTGGGCTCTCATGGAAACTTGCCTTCTTAACAGAGGGCTTAGAACTAGAGACTAATTTGCGCTATTAAGAAACTAAAAATAATGCTACCTGTTACCGTTACTGAAAACTAACTCATAAATTACATCATTCACTTACAGGTTTGCGCTGTATTTTCTTGCCTTTAAAATAATTGGAATTGAAAAGTGACAAAAACATTTACTTCAACCTAGAATATGTATTAAAACACAGCAAATTATGTAATATAATTTGGAAATGAAAGTGCAAAAGCCGATTTGCATGAGAGTTCATATTTCCATTTTACTTGAAATTTTTTTGAAACTGCGCAAAAGCAAAATTAAACTTCAGCTACCCACAAACTAATACAGATGCGTGCACACAAAAAATGCACGTCTTAACTCTAGCAATTGGAAGGATAATACTGCAGCCTGATCTGCATGGCTTGTAAGTGTCTGCATGAAATTTAGTTCAAACGTAGAAGCATTGTAATGTACGATCGTTGTTCAAAGCAGTACAGCTTGAGAGTGATGTAACAGCAAAGTCTTTTAAATGTGAAATTAGTGTGGGTAGTAAAATCCAAGTATCCTTTGGTTGATATAATCAGAAAGTTTTGTGTAGAG
The DNA here is from genome assembly GCA_028571105.1 of Tragopan temminckii. Lineage (NCBI taxonomy): Eukaryota > Metazoa > Chordata > Aves > Galliformes > Phasianidae > Tragopan > Tragopan temminckii. The sequence continues at coordinate 28,505,881 of JAOWBP010003659.1, forward strand.
ATCTTGTCCTCTGTTCCTTCATCACTGTCTTACGTGTTCATCTGTGAGTATTGTTAAAAAGAAGAGCAGTAGTAATATACTGAATCTTGCAATCTCCTAAAGCAAATGTTTTTCTTGAAGTGAACTGTGAAGTTAGGTATGAAATACAGCAGTGTAATTAATATGTAATACTTCACTGAATTTGAGCACAAAATTGAAGTCCAGAGAAAGATGAACAGCTCCTTCATCGTGTAGTATTAATTCATATAGAAAAGGAATATGATGTTATTTGGCAGAATCCATTCTGATTACATTTATCAATCGCTGTCATAGCATTCTAAAAGAAACTTTGGAAACTGCTATGAAAAAATTATTTCATTTAGGATATATATTTGCATCTTGGACACATCTGTGATAGGTTTTTGCTAATAAAGTGCTTGAGAAGTGCCTTGATTTGTGTACACACGTAGGTTTGCCGATTTCTTTAGTTTCTGCACTAACACAGAAAATTTTCTGTGCAAATGCACAGGAAATTACATTGCAGAAGTGGCAGCAGCGGCAGCTCCTAATACATGTGGTGAAGTATCTAGTGCATCACTGCACATTGTTCTGATCATATTATTTAACATCCTGTGCTGTTTTAGCTGTCCCAATGTCTTTGAGACATCATTGCAGAACTGACAGATAGGATGCAGAATCTGAGACATTGTCTTCTGGAGATAGAGGTGTAGGTCAGGTAGGCTCATGTCATGATTTAAAGGGATACCTAGCCCGTGGCTGCATGGAAGTTGCTGTAATGATGGCTTGCTTGATTCCATAGTGCTAGTGGACTAGGAGGCTTTATTTTCTTAGTCTGTTCATTGTAGATCACCAATATGGATAGATATAGCTATAAAAGCTGTTGTAGTTATTGCCTGAATATGAGTATGTAGTAGATAGTATAGCCAGTGCCAAACGATTCCAGCTTTTCTCAGATAAGTTGTTCCTCAGTTCTTTTGTTTCATCCTTATCAGTGGTACCTTCAGGAAGCCACCTGCTCTGCTCAAAGATGTCCCAGGTTCCCAGGCCAAAGACTGAGCCTCCAGGCCTGCAGAGCTTTTCTCCTGTCAGCATTAAGCAGCCATTTTTTTGTCAGTATCTTCTCATTATAGCTAAATTGCACCTGTTACTGCTCCCATCACCTAGGATGTCTAAAAGTGCACTTTGGTTCTTAGACTTCTAAGTAGTACCTAGGTGGTCTGGTAATTTGTTTCTTTCATGAAGTAAATGTTAGATTATTTTCCACAGTGTCAGTCTCATAAAGCGGTATGTAAAGGCCGACAGAATGGCAGGTAACAGTTATTAACACAACAAAGTAACTTGACAGCTGAAAGGAATAGGATTTCTTTTCTGGGGCCATTAACTGTGCAGCTTTTATGTGGTCTTGATAGCAAAGCAGAGTTGCCATTTCTCTTTGGTCCCCAAAATAAACTAAGGAGATGGGCCCTCGCGAGAAGAGGGAAGAGTATCATAGAATCATAGAATGGCCTGGGTTGAAAAAGACCACAATGATCATCT
>JAOWBP010003659.1:28533371-28543435 GCA_028571105.1 Tragopan temminckii
TTTGTGGGAACAGCTGAGTTCCAAGTGAAATAAATCATCTGTAAGAAGATGTTTTCACCTTTTTCCCCAGTATTACAGTAGTTAATTATCACTGTATTTAGAAAGCTTTTTCCAAAACATGATATCGTCTTTGAGTAACAGTGACATTTGGATCTTCTGCAGACTGACTAACATACAGCATAGAGCACAGTGTAGTAGAAACTATAGATGATAGTGAAATCAGTGTTGAAATCAATATTGATTTCTTTCTTCTCCCCCATCTTCTTTCTACCAGAGGATGAGCAGAGAGAGAAGTCTGTCTCCCATCACACTGTTCAGCAGCTGATTGTGGAGAAGGAGCAAGCGCTGGCGGATCTGAACTCAGTGGAGAAATCCCTGGCGGATCTTTTCAGGAGATATGAAAAAATGAAGGAAGTGTTGGAGGGGTTTCGAAAGGTGAGTCATAACATGGCCTTTCCTGTTAGGAGGAAAGCTGAGAGGGCTCTTGTGTGGTGCTGAATCGCTGTTGTTTCACATGGGACACTTTTTTGTTTCCAGGCAGAAGTCTGATTTACTGCATTGCCCAGCAGTGTGCTGCGGGCAGGCACAACAGGAATGCCCACTGTGCTTTCTTTCTCTTTGAGAAAGAGTAGCTTGTTCCTGTATACAATGGTACAGTTGCAATAAATGCCACATATCTGCTGGCTTTTACCACATATCAGGGCTGGCTTGCAGGCTGAGGCTTCTGGGAAATCTATATCTCCACTCAGAGATTATGTCTAAAGTGCATGGTGTGGTGTAATCCTCAAACAGAGGATTCCGGCCAGGTACCAAACACGAATAAAAGCACTATAAAGCTTTTTGCATTGTGCAGGGTTGCTTCAGATGAAATCTCTGGAGGCATGTCAGTTGTCAGCATTGGACAGCCTCCTTACAAGTACCTGAATGTGACTTGCATTAAATGTAATGTAATGTTTTCATTTCAGAACGAAGAAGTATTAAAGAAATGTGCGCAAGAGTATTTATCACGAGTAAAGAAAGAAGAACAGAGATATCAAGCACTCAAAATCCACGCCGAGGAAAAACTGGACAGGTAATTGCTTATGCACATCTCCACTGAGGAGTTCACACTGCAGGAAGGTCCCTGTGGCTGAGCCTTGCACTGCAAAACTGCTCCTTCCAGATGCTGTGCTCCAGCTCCTGACCATAGCTAAAGAAAGAATTATTTTCACGTTGAAAAAATCCCCCAGGAGGGGTCCACCTTAAAATTCTCTTTGTCGAATATCTTCATGTATTTGGCAGGGAAGACTGAGGAAGAAGCTATTAGCCAGACTTATGCAGCTACAAAGGGCTGTGCTCAGATATTTGCAATTGCAGTTAATATTTGAGCCCCAGTGCTTTGCTATTGCCTTATGCTATGTTACTGTCCTGACATCAGTCAGCAGAACAGAGCGTGCAATTCAGAGCAGGTGTCTCTCTGTTAATTCTGGACCCCTGGTTCATGCTGAGTTTGCCCACTTGTGTTGATGGTGATGTGCACTTGCACAAAAGTGCACGTAAATCCATAAGCCACCATTAAGGTGTGAACATCTGATTGTGCCTTAAGACAGGCAGGTCAGCTGGGATTGCTGTTGTTACCATCTTTAATGCTTTCATGTAATAACCAAGTAAGCATTTCTAGAGTCCACATGCAGTAGGTCCAGGAGATGTCTGCAAAACATCACTAGCACTGATCAATGCCTAAAGTAAAGTGAGGCTTGGATTTGCTTCCCATCTGTGAATCTTGTCTGTGAGAACTGGAGATCAGATTGAGAAACTTCCACAGAACACCTCCTGCTGAGTGGTATCTTTGACCCCTTCTCTTATAAACATAGAGAAAAGGCTTTACAGACTGCTGAGAAAGAGCCACAAAAAGTCTCTAGGGGTGAGGCTCAGGCTGCCTTCAAAGATGCACAGAAAGCAGCCCTGCCCATCTCTTAACGTGCAGTCCATTCTTGGATACCCTTCATCCTCTCCTGCAGACCACTTGACGTGACAAGAATCTGTGTTTTTCTAGAGCCAATGCTGAAATTGCACAAGTGAGAGGCAAGGCTCAGCAAGAGCAAGCGGCGTATCAGGCCAGCCTTCGTAAAGAGCAGCTGAAGGTGGACGCATTGGAAAGAACACTGGAACAAAAGGTAAGTAGCAGCTCTGCTCTTTTAACAAAGTCAGGTTGGATGTTAGGAAATATGTCTTCTCAGGAAGAGCAGTGAGGCACTAGCGTGGGCTGCCTAGGAACATAGGGCCACTGTCTGTGGAGATGTTCGAGAACCGTGAGGTGGTGCAGGGATATGGTCAATGGGAGTGGGTTGGAAGTGGGAGTAGATGATCTTAGTGGTCTTTTCCAACCTTCATGATTCTGGATCTAAGACAATGACATGATCTTTCCGTGGACTGGCTGCCTCCAGCTCTCCTTTGGAGCTTACACCTAGGTCAAGGTCTGCCCAAGGTCCTGATCTGCTCCTCAAGCACAGCCAGCCAGCATACATCTCATGTTCTCTAGCTCAGCAAAGGAGCTTACTTGCAGTAAAATACAGCAGGTCCTTGCTTAGAGCCCCATGAAACAGAATGAAAGTAATGCTATAGGGAACAGCCTGGAAACAGAAGCACACTACATGTTATCATGTGCCAGGAGTGGCTGCTGCACACTGGTCCTGATTCATCATGTGATTTGGTGCTAAGTTGTATTTACTGCAGTAAGATGAGCTCTGTGTGGGAAGAAGCAAGCAAATTGTTTGAAGGCATTATGCACAGCTGCACTACGTGTGCATATATATCATACATACATCTATTCTCCGTATTGGAGAAAACGCTGTTCTTCTGCACTTATGGGAAAGCTTGATTTTTAAATACACTCAATATAATAATATTTTTCATGGTACTTAATACTGCCTTTTGTTTTCCAGAATAAAGAGATAGAAGAGTTAACAAAGATTTGTGACGAACTGATTGCCAAAATGGGGAAAAGCTAACTTTTAACCAAATTTCTGGACTTCAACACTGAGTGCAATATGACCATTGGCACACTGATGTCCATGCATTTATGTGGACGGGTTATATTTTCACTTTTTCGTATGCACTACTGTATTTTCTTTCTAAATAAAGTTGATTTAATTGTATGCAGTACTAAGATGACTATCAGAATTTCTTGCTATTGTTTGCATTTTCATAGTATAATTCATAGCAAGTTGATCTCAAAGTTCCTGTATCAGGGAGATTGTCAAGTTCTCTAAGAAATTACAAATTGCTGATCCTAGCCTTCCCTTTGTACATGAGTTCCCATGTTGGATGTCTTTTGGATTTAATATAAACATGTATTACTTGCATGGGGACTCTTGCCTTAAGGAGTGTAAACTTTATCTGCATTTGCTGATTTGTAAAATAAAATGAAAAATAAAAAAAAAAAAATCAAGATGCATGTCACTTAAATGAAATTCTCTATTGTAAATAAATTTTTTCGTTGGAAGTTGAAGATAAGTGGCTTTATTTTGTGTATTTCGCTTGCTTACTGCTTTTGCTGTGCCAGGTACAGTGGGGTTTGTTAAGGAACTCCTTGCCCAGTGATGGAGTTGGCCACAAGGTCATACTGCCTGTGTGCACCTATCTCTGTATCCTGCATTCCCTACAAATATATATGCTAGATTTGGACCTTTCTGTCCTTGAGTTTGAGCTTAATCCTGTGGGAATGACTGATTCTCTCACCCTGGTCCAGAAAAGCACGTAGGGAAGTGAGGCTGTTGGTCTGAGTTGGGTGCTATGACATGAGGTGGTTTTTAAGCAAATCTGTTGTTGGGTGAACACATTTTGTTCTTCCTGCCAATGGAAGAATTTGCTGCCACGTTTGTGGAGATGCAGTGTGTGTGATTAGAAGTACACCCAGAATAAGCTAGATAAGCAGCATTCTCGCACACCTCCTTATCCTCTAAGTCATCCTCTGCGGAGGATTAAGTATGTAAGATAAGCATTAAAGCTTTAATAGCAAACAAACTGCTTTCTTTGTCTAATGGTGCATCTCTTGTATCTCCATGATGCGGGCAGTCTTCAGCCTGGTTCTCATCAGCTCCCTTTTTGTCATCAAAAGTAAGTCAGCTCTCTTATTCCTTTGTTCTTTATTCCTTATTTCCTATTTCAGACGTGGCTGAGCTTCTCTGCTGTTCTGGGCTTTCCTCCTGGCTTGGTTGGTTTTCAGAGTGTTTTGTGTGTGTGTTTAGTAGTACAGCATTTCACTTCTGCTATGGAATAGAAACATTGAGATGTTTGCAAAGAAATGTAAACGCGTTATCTCTGTGGATGGCAAGTGTGCCTTGTGATCTGCACAGCTCACCTAGGACATTGTAAAGAAGCTGCAACTTCATGCTTGTCTTTGAAAACTCTGTGTAGTTTCAACCAAATATAAACTTTGGGAATAAGGAGAATTAGATTATAGCTGTTGTGTTTAAACAGAAGCAAAAATCATTAGATGTACTGTTTGATCTTCCAGTGGAGTTGATACCTTAGAAGACTAAATATGGACCATAGTACGATTTTAGGTGTTCACAGTGTACTTTCTCTTGTTGTTGTGGACCAAAGAGGAGGGGAGGGGAAAACCACCATACTTCAGCTTGTTCTACAGCTGTTACAAAGAAGGTGTGGGTGCAATCACAGAGCATCAGATATTCACCATCCCTAGAGGGATGTTCAAGGGACATTTAGATGTTGTACTGAAGGATGTGGTTTACTGGGAAATGTTGGTATAGGTGGACAGTTGGACTGGGTGATTTTGGAGGTCTTTTCCAACCTTGGTGATTCTGTCATATTCTTGAGTCATGCTCAGTGCAATTGTAGCAATCATAACGCGTCTCTTTTTTTTATCTTTAAAGTCAGCTATGAGCCCTTTAAAAAAGGGAAATTGATAGGATTTGCAAAATATTTAGATATTTATAATCTTTTAGCAATTTTTGCGTGTGCTTCAAGCAAAATCATAAAGTCTGCATGGATGGTATTTTAAAAGGGTTGGTTTGTTTTTGCTAACTCTTAACTACCACTATTACAAGAGATCTTTTCTCTCCTAACGACAGGTGAAGCACTGCAGTGTTACACCTGTGTAGGTTCCAGCGATGATGACTGCAACAGACAAGGGACACAGCAGTGCCCGGGGCATTCCGATGCGTGCGCGGTCATGCGAGGACAAGCAAGTAAGTAACCATGGACAGCTCCTGCTCATCCCATTGTTAACAGCGGCAGGAAGGTAATCGGTGTTGGAAGAAGAGTGTAACCACTTTCCCCTCCAAATGAGCACTGTTTACAAATCTTGGATCTATTGGCTTAGCACAGCTTGATGCCAAATGTGTGACAGTGGGATGGTCCCCGCTGGGTGGGCACTGCGGTGGCAGTGGGTACGTTGCATTGCATTGCATTGCGTTGCGTTGCGTTGTTTGCTCACTGTGCTCTGTTCCAGGTGGTGTGATGAAGTCCTGCTCGTTCCGCTCCTTCTGTGAGAAGGCGATGAGGGATGGAGCCAGAGCACCCGGGGTGAGCGTCCACTGCTGCTACTCCAGCCACTGCAACGCCAAGAGCCGCGGCGCGAGGCTCAGCCCCTCCAACGGCTGCTTCGTCCTCCTCCTCTTGTCCCTGTGTTGGCACCCACTGTTGAAGCTGACATGAGGGGGAACGGGATCCTGAAGCTGCCTTTATAGAAAGGGATGGTTGTAATTGCACTTCCTGTATCACGTTACTCCACATACCGCATTTCTCAGTAGGAAGAAGCTGTAGGCAGGCTTAGCTGCAGGTAGCAGCCTTGTAGTTAAGGTAAGGAGTGATGTGCTCCAGCTGCTGATTGCTGTGCTGTTGGCACGCACTCAAAAGCAAGCTACAATTTTCAGGCACAAAGTGACTGAGAATTCTAGCACGCTCTTGAGTTGTTCAGAGAGTATCTCCAGTCTGGTCAAAGGCAGAAAACCTGATGTAAGAATGGTTTAGTATTGATACAAAGTGCTAAGAGAAAGCTATTAAGAGAAAAAAAATGTTTGGAAACACATTGTATTACATATATTTATAGGGATAAAAGAACTTCCCAGTCTCCTCTCCTCTGACACTCGAAGATTTTACCACAACACTGGATGCAGCAGCTAAAAAAGCAGCCTAGGTGCTGTTTTCAGCAGGTAAGCTGCCTCCTGGAGACTGCCTATCTCTACTGCTACTTTTGGAAAGCTTTGTTCAGTCGCTGTGCTGTAGGCAGCTAATAACACAGGTAACAATGTTTTGGTATATCCAAATTCCTAATGCACTTCAACTGTGTTCTTCAGTGTCCTAAAAAGTGAAATGGTGCATAGCCCTCCTTGCACTGATCTCATTAGGAGAGTGTTGTGTGGTGGGTTATATAATCCTTTTTATTTTGCAAAGTGAAATTACACGAGGATGTCTAGAGAGCTGAGGAACTAAATTAACATGTAAATGTTGTGTTATGTAAATAACATAACTAAATAATCCCATTCATTGCAGTTTTACCAAGCAGATGACCCAGAGCGGGCCGTGGCACTGTGCAGCCATAGCTGTGGGCAGCTGCTAACAGTGGTGGTGCCCAACCTGGGCCATAGTGATGTAACACAACGTGATCACATTGAGCTGCTGTTGGGTCGGTGATGCTGGGAAGGAGCTGGCAGGGCAGAGGTGATTCGTAGCACAGTGACACGTAGGCAGGTGGTTGATCTGTGTAGATGTCAGCATCCAGCTGTACTGACCAGGTCTAATCTCCAGCACACAGCGGCTTTCGGCCCAGCTGGTTTCACCTCAGTAGAGGTGGTTTTTCAGTGAGGAGTTCTGATTTTTGTTGCCCATTTGGAATTCAAGCAAGTTTATGGAACTCACAAACTATGTGGCAAAGTAGATTATCTGCTAGCTCTGTATTGTGAGTTTGTTTCTAAGTATTGTTCTTTGCAACATCAGTACTAGGCAGCATGTGGTAGGATCCTGCACGTCTTCCAAAATTTGGTGAAGATTCTTCTTGAGAGCTTTTTCAAGTGAAATCAGTGGAAGCTCAGGGCACTGTGTCCCTACAGCTGCGCTGTCTCCTTGTTCTGTTGCGCTCACTCTGGATGGATCCTTCCATCATCTTCTGTAGGCTGTGGGGTCAGACTGGAGCCGTTCCTTCAGGGTTTTGCTGGGAGGGGGTCTCAGACCTGGGGGTTCTGCTCTGTGGTAGTTGTTATCGCAAGGCTGATACAGCTGTTAGAAGAAAGATTGCTGTACTGCCTCGCCTTGGCTGAGAATATTAATTTAGGATTAAATATCTCATATGTGTAACAAATCACTTGAGCGGATAAGAATTCTTCATTTCATTCTCAGCTTGAATCAGCTCCTTCAATCTGTGCTGCTACACAAAATATGTATTGATGGTACCTTTATTTTCTGATTGCTCTGTAACGATAAATGCAACCTCTGTAATGCTCTGCGCATTTCCTTAATGACAAATTAAAATATATGCAACGTCTGACAATGTCTCTGGATAAATGGGAGTGTTGTGATGGCCAGTCTCATCCAGCAGCTTCTGCTCCAGCAGGAGTTTCTCCACGGGGATCTACATCTTAAATGTATTAGATAAAACAGCAAATGATTTCTTATGGTGAAGCTTCTCTGCTGAAAGCAGGTGAGGCAGTGTGCCCTGCCAAGCACCAGCTGTCACAGTATGCTCCCACTGGGCTCTGCCATCCAGCACTTTGTGCAGCTCCCATGCTTTTACTGCCTAATTATGAACTTGAAATATGCATGTGTACTTATATCTGTGAATGATACACTGTGTTTGTTGATTCATGGAGATACCAGAGGTGTTTTGCAGCAGTTCTTGGCATTAACATTAACAGGGAGACAAGCACAGGAACCAAATAGATGGAATATTTTAAAACTGTCATTACTGTGAGTGTGCAAAGCTATTTCAGGGCACACGTACGGCAGAAAATAATCGTCTTCAGTTCAGCTGCTCTGAAGTCTCAAAGTCTCGTGGCTTCCTTCGCGTTGGGAGCTGGGAGAGAAGGAGCAGAGCTGGCAGTGAGGTGGGCTCTGCTGTGACTCAGAACGGTGGCAGTTCTGTTCTGCCTGCTGGATCGGTGTGGTGGCTCAGTTGGGTGAGCACTGTGGTAAAATTTAATCTTTATTACTGAAAGAATCTCACTCATAACTAGCTGATAGGATGTAGGGTCAACCCAAACGAATAGTTTCCATGGGTGCTTTCTGTCCTCTTGCTATTGTCAGTGCAGACAGTGATTCCCTCTTTCCCACTCTTCTCAAACACTCTTAGGTCTTTTCCAGCCTTCGTGATTCAGTGATAAGAGAGGAGCTGAGTGGAATTGAGGTCAGAGAAAAGAACATGCTTGTCAGCCTGGCCTGGTGGGAAATAGGGCTGAGCATAAGCATGTCATTGGAGGTTCCTCCCATCCCTGGAGGGGCTTCCTCACCTCCCACAGCAGATCATCCTTAGCCCCTTTTGCATCTTCTGGAGGCCAGGGGAATGCTCAATGGGCAGCAGCTGTGCAGCCCGGCTGGCTTCTGCAATTGCTGCTGATTGCCTCCTGGCTTCAGCTGTGATGCTGCAGGAGCTGTGCACACCCAGAAGGCTTTCAGAGCTGGCCATGGTGGGAGGGTGTGCACAGATATGGGAAAAAAAAGAAAAAGAAAACTGTTAGCATCACCCAAGCCCTTAAAAAGCCATCTTCTGTCTGCTCAAATCTCAGGATCCCTGCGGAAACTGAAAATAAAACTTTGCTCCTACATGACCAGACAGCCCTGTGATCTCACCGCCCCTCTCCTTCCCCATGGCTTACACAAAGCGATTTATGCTTATCCAAACTTTGGCTCTGCAGACACCCGGAGCTATTTGGGGCAAATCCCGGTGAGCTCCTGCAGTTGCTTTGCTCAGGATGAGTGGCAGATTACCGCCCTGGGCCAGCAAATGCTCACTGCTCTGTGCCGGGCACTCTCCAGGAGCAAATCACAGCTCTTAAAATAGTTCTCCCTCTCCTTTTTGTTTTTGCTCTACGTTTGCTCAGCAAGTGCAGAAATAGCTGCGTTTGTATTATAACCAGAACAACTTTCAGCCCTGCACTGAGGTGGGCGTCTGATGGTAAAACATGGCTGCAACGAGCTTGCTGGAGCTTGAATTGCATTTCTCCGTGGAATCACAACCATCACCATTAGCTGAAGGTAACCACCTCGATCAGCAGAGACTCCTGAGAGAGTGCTGTGAGAGAGCATGCAGAATCTTAATTGCTTTTAAAAATAGCAGTGTATAAAAGCCACGAGGCCCACTGACCTCACTGATGGCAAAGGGACTCACCATTCCCAGTGTCCCACCCTGAGCACTGCGCTATTTGTCCCCATTACCGGAGTGCAGACACCTCGTGGAAAGCAGCAACCAGACAGCGAATGGTGCCCCTCTTTGTCTGTGTGTATAATGTGCCGTAGGGGATTGATTCAGATGTCTGGTTTGGAAACCTCATTTTTGCACATCTGGAATAGTGACAGAAGTGAGGGAGAGGAATTTTGAATTAGTTGACTAAAGTGGGCCTTGAAGCCTGTAAACCATGGCGCCCATCCAAATGTCAGATGCTGAGCAAGTCACCCATCAATTTATGTCTACCTGGAGTGTGATGGTTTCAGACTCTGAATGTCTCTCCTGCAGTTTGAGATTTACAAACATTACGATGGAATTAATTTGAAATTTAGTACATCCACCAGCAGGGGGTACCCGGGGCTCACAAATGTCCCCGCTCGCTGCTTGCGCCCTCTGCTACTTATTTAACCCGAAAAAAAAACAGGAATGCAGCATTGCTTTCCCGTCCTCAGAAGCAGCACATCCTGTCCGACACAGGGAGGCCACACCAGTGCTGCTCTGGGGATGTGCAACATCATGAAACGGCGCCAGGGGAGGCTCAGATTGGGTAACAAGAAACAATTCCTCTCTGAAGGAGTGGTGATGCAGTGGCACAGCTGCCCAGGGAGTATTGGGGTCATCATCTCTGGAGGTGTTCCAGAGCCACAGAGATGTGGCACCGAGGGACGTGGGCAGTGGGCAT
>JAOWBP010003659.1:28543454-28567490 GCA_028571105.1 Tragopan temminckii
GTAACAAACCTCACGTGCTGTCCAGGTGAGAAGCTTTGCAGTAGCAGAGTTTTAACCATAGCTAGAATTTCAGTGCAGTTTGCATTTTTGGGGGAGAAGTCTCGGAAAAGGGATGCAGGTAAAAAATTGGGGTTCCTCTACACAAAACAAAAAGTGCTATTTTTGCTATAGCAAAACTTGTTAGAAAAAAAGAAAGCGTCATTTCCCATCAGATCCTTAAGTGCTTTGAAGCAGCCATCTGAGCTGAGTAGCAGATGATGCGTATCGTGCCTTATACCTGCAGTACACAACAGAGTCAGCTCAGGGGGAAAAAGGTGAATTAGTTTCAGTTTTCCACCACATCTTTGGGGTCTCAGAGGTTTATTTTAAGGCACTTTTTGGCATGAGAACCTTCATCAGTAGTAACACGTAGCAAGACAGAAAGATCAATCACTCCTTAGTTCTGGAAAGCAAAGTGAGGATTGCACTGTCAACCATCTAAAATCTTAACGTGGGCATATTTTGGTTTGAGTAAGTATAGATCTCTCTGAAACTGACCTCAGGGTGGTTGTAGGGCTCTCCGTTATTTTTTTGGAGCTTTCCCACAGTGCTGCTCTTGTCCCAAGCTCTGAGGTCTGACTAAGGAGATAATGAGTGTTTGGGAGCTTCTTGCCTCTCGGGGAAGGAATTGGGGTCATTTCTTCTGGTGAGATGAAAAGTAAACTTTAGAAAAATCAGGGGCTTTGCAATTCTTTGATTTAGATTAAACTGCATCCTTGGAGTTATGCTCAAATCTATAAATAAGGTCTTTTTCTAAACAAAAGAAGCTTGTTTCTGGGGCTAAGCATAGATAAGATGTGAAACATAGCAGTAGTTGCAGTCAAGCTCCTGCTTTTGCGCTTTGATTTACTTTAAGCACAGAAACGTGGATTTATTGCTCTTGTTAACGGTTCACTGCTCTCATTAAAGATGAGCCCAGCGTTGTGCTGAGTTTCATTGCTCAAGGAGGGGGAGGATGAGCGAGGAATGCGAATTCCTTTGTTTACTCCTGGAGTCCGAGGCTGTTCCTTTGGATCCAGGAACCCAGGCATGGTTTGTCACCCAGGTGCCACTGCCAGCTATGGATGTCACCTTCCTGGTACCACTCCTCACAGCGTGGCTCAGTGCAGCCCTATGGCAAAGGACCCGCTGTGTGCCTGTGGGCAGAGAGATGGCTGGGGAAAGTCTGGTTGGATTTCCAAGGTAGTTCCAGCAAACAAAGCCATTTCAAAGGTATGACTCTGGCTCCCAGTGTATTATTGATTATTTTCCCTTGAAGCCTTTGCATGGTGCTGTACAGTAGCGAGCACGGGCACCTGGTTTGCTTTCTAGGGATGTAGTTAACAAGATGTTGTTTCCTGGATTAAAACCTGAGCACTCACTACTGAAGACAGAGGAAAGGTATTTGTCATGGGTGTTAAATACTTAAACATCAAATCCCTAGCCTAAGAGAGTGAATGGCAGTGCAGCACTGATTGGAATCACTGTGTATTAACTGATTGTAACTATATTTGTGGAAAACGTTTCTCTACCTGGATATTGGGGTATCTCTCTATCTTCACTGTTCTCATCCCTTAAGAGACTTAGGTATTTGAATGTTTTGCAGCCTCTGGTTGTTTAGGGACATGTTAGCATACGTGCTGGTGTGATGTCTGAGGATGAGTGTCTTTAATTAAATGGTATTTTCCTCTTGTTCCTCTGAGAATTAAAGCATCTGCCTGCAAGGAGCGTGGAGATTACAGAACGTACACATCCTTCAATTCTGAGCCCTGGTTCTGTAAAGTGTTTTCATTCTTCAGACTGCAGTCGGTGAAAGGGAGAGGCTGGCCAGAAAGAATGGGGATTCATTTCATTATTCGTTTCTATCAGTAGCATTGAAAAACACTATTAGATCTCAGCAAAAGCCACAAAGACGGAAATTTTAATGTCATTTAAGGCAATACAGAGAACTTCTTGCTAATCAGTTAGAAAAATGAGTTAAGTAGTTTGAAGTGCTGCTGTAAGCGTGCAGTATTATATCCCTCAATCTTCTCTTTCAGATGTGGCTTCCCACAGCTTGAGACACTTCTTTCTTGTTGCTGCGTGAAGCAGGAAATGGCTTTTGCTGGGGGAGTGTGAATTTGGCTTCTGCACAAAACGCTCTCGAAATCGCTGAATAAACAAACAGTAAAAGCAGGAGAAATGATTCCTTCTCCCCTTACCAGTTATGGAAAGAGGATTACTTGTAATGCAGTAGGTTAAAAAACAGCAACCAGCGTTATTTTTCAAGTTGATCATGCCCTTTTAATTCTCCTCCACTGCAGTTCTAATCCTGTTCTCTAAATATAATCATCCCATGAAGAAAAAATCGGCCTTTTAATAGGAAGTGATTAATGCTTATGGGAGTCATATGTTTCCTTTTTCAGAAAACACATCTCCAAATTGACCTGTGTGGTTTGGATAACACACAGGGTATTATTTTCCATGGCTGAAGTCCCATGTAGTGATCTGAAAATGTAAGCCATAGCTTTTATTTCTATTTTCTCACCTATGTGAAAGAAAGGCCACCACCAAAACAGGCAGATTCTTGTATCCCAGCCCTGCTGTCTGAGGATGTCTGCAGGTTGGCGTGAAGCGGCTCAGAAGTGACACCAGCAGCTGTGCATCACCCCGCAGTGCTTGCTGCTCACACAGATTTCCGCAGGTGTAGCACATCATTACAGCTCTGAGCTGTGCCCAGACAGCAGCGAGCATCCCACGGGCTCACAGCGTGAGGGAGAAGTGAATGCTGCACAAAGAAGGGATGTGGCTCTGGCTGCTGCTCAGCACACTGCCCTTCGTCCCCTGCATCCCTCAGTGAAACCTTGTGTCGGGGTGCATCGCGTATGGGCTGGGAAGTCTCACCTTCAGTGTGAGATGCATTGTTTTCCTGGGTAGCCATGTTTGCCATGGGGCTTGGAGGGATATTTGTGCTGAAATCATCTTTAAATCCTTCTCTGGAGAGGAGTGCCTGCCCTGCTTTCTGCACGCGTCTGTGTCAATATCAGTTCTCGTGTAATTGCATTGCGCTAAAGTAGGTCTCTGTCATTTCAGTGGAATGGGATTTATTTGATGAAACCTCTATTTTTTAAGTGAGAATTGCAAAGAATGCTTCTGTGCCGTGTTGCAGCTCAAGCCATAGAATGATCATGTGACATAATCCTGGGCTTATGCTCCTCTGTTAGGGAGCAAACTGCAGTCAGCTTTGAGTAATGTTACTTTGCTTCAGAAACCCATGAATATAAAGCATAAATCCTATTTAAACCTCCCAACTTTGATTGCAATAAATGCTTTCACAAAAACCCTTCTTGGATGGGAACAAAAAAACCCAAAAAAAACCCAACAACCTTACTATCTTTTTTTAGTTGTCCTACAATTTAGTTTGCATTGGGGTTTTATTGTATTTGTAAGACAGCTGGATTAAAAAAAAAAAAATGAAGATACCAAGAAAATTAATTAAATGAGGGATATTTTCTATAAAATTATTCTAAATTGTTGTGGTTCAAGAAGCTGCTATTCCTATTTTTCACTGAAGCATATCCAGTTTGAATGTAAAAACAAAGATCTAGAAGGCAGCAATGGATGAAATTATTTTCCAGCTATGTAGTCTAAGGTGAAATGATGCTGTGATGAAATCAGTGTTTCGATTATCAGACTTTGCAAGTGAGAAGCCCATGAAACATTCCATCATTGCTGCAAGGCAAGTGAGAAGCTCAAAGCATAACCTGGTACGTATGTGGGCGCGCTGTTCCTGTGGGTGCAAGCCAGCAGGGATGCTCCATGTGGGACAGTGGCATCACACCAGGGTGAGCAGGATGGAGGCTGGGGCAATGGCAGTCTCACTGCAGCCTTCCAGCATCCCCTTCTTGAGATGAATTTCACAGCTCACCTTCTCACACTATAGGCTTGTTGGGAATTTAATTGTAGGTTAGATGGTCGTGTCACCGAGCATCCTTGCAACAGTCCATTAATAGTTAATGGTGAGACATGTCCCTAAAGAAACATTCTTACAGATGGAGTCTGGTGACATGTAAGTGACACGTTTGAGCCTCCTCCAGTCCCTGACTCGATGTGACAGTCACATCCCACGCTGCCAGCCTTCCCAGGGGGTTGGGGTGGTAAAGGCAGATGGCTTTAAATGATCCCTGTGAAGTCACTGACCCCTGAGTTTTGATAGGCTCGGCTGAGGTTAATGGTTTTGCTCTTCTCTGTGCAAAATGTTTTCGGTGGTACCGGTACTTTTGAATTGGTTTTGAGACATTCAGTCATTTTAATGGTATATTTTACTAGAGAGAAAGAAAATGTTGTTTGTGAGGCTTATGCTTGACACCGTATTTGTGCCATTTTTAATACCAAGTGTTTAACAGATCCTTGGATGACAGGTGGAATATTTCAGTAATTCAGGTACCAAACATTATCATCTAGTTGATAAATAACCAGACAAATCTACTAGTGTATCTTTCACATCTTCTGTACATTCCCATACAATTGTACTGTTAGCATTTAAAATCTGTGATGTTTGATACTCAACACATGTAGATGTAAAATGCCATAGCTAACAGTCACCATCATAAGAGACATTAGAGTGCTATGTTAGCCTTGAGAGTATGCAATTACCATGCAAAAATGGTAGCACGTAGAGCAGAAACGTTTTTGATATTACCCTAACCTCATGCTGGCATGAAAAAAGAACCTTTTGCTGTAACCATCCAGAAGTGTTGGTCACAGTGAGTGAGGCCTAGGGTCAGGCCCACGGCTTCCATTGGTAACTTGGTCTCCAGGAAAGGAATTACTGTTTGGGCTCTTTTGTTGTGTTTGAAAGATGTGTCTTTTCAGACCTGTCAGTCAGTGCAGCTCTTGGCAGTGTAGTGTAAGTGCCCATTTAAGTAACATACAAAAGAGTTTGACCTCAGAAACGTACAGCCAGTCCTACACCCTCGGCTCTGATCTCATCAATAAAGCAGATCTGAATTATTCATGCAGGTTTTATGAGGATCATCTCTGAAAATGATCGATGGAGGTGAGACTACAGAACTCATTCCTCCTTTTTATATCCAGATCATCTCCCAGTGGGATTACAGGAATGAAAACCAAAATTCATCTTCAGCACTAAATTGAGCATTTTAAGAAATTGCTTTTTTTTTTTTTTTGTTCATTTGGATTCTTCACGTGCTACGTGATTAATTGTTCAGCAAATACTGAATATCTTAACTTCAAGATATTTTAGATGCTTTAGAAGGTTAGATCTACTGGAACCTGTGTGTTGTCTTTAGGAATGCAGCTCTAGCCAATAGCAAAGTGTGTAGATGTAAATGTGAGGTAGAAAATGGAGACAAAATAGCAATTTCTATCTCCTCCCCCGCAAGTCCCTGCAGGACTGCAGCTGTATCCCAAACAAGTCTTTGGAAGTTTTTGCTGCTTCAGATTGATCAGCCAGATTAGCATTATGGAGGGCAGACAAGAGGATATGAGAGGCTGCTTAATATCTGGGATAGCTCTTTCAGTTTCTCTGTATGTCTTCAAACATCCTGCCCATTGCAATTAGAGGGCAATATTTAAATAAGAGCTCTCCAATCAAACTTTGGAATCCTTTATTTTGGCTCGTTACCTTCCAAGCACTCTTGTATGGTAATGGAGCACAGTTTGCTTTTGTTGTTTTGTGCATGTCATAAGATATCCATGACTTTTTTTTGATGTGAGCATGCACTTGCACTGTTTATACTGATGTAATGTAAATGTTGGAAGAAGCTGAGACATTGGAGGATTCCCAGTGAGGCAGAAAGCATTGAAACCGTTCTGCTGCAAGCTATTTTATATTGACTCTAGGCTGTGGGCATCAACTGTGGGTGACCACGATTTGATGGCTGTCATGCTTGAAGAGGGCAAAGAGCAAGCGGAGGCACTGGCAGCAAGAAATCCCATTCTTGCTTGCTGGGTGCTTGCCAGCCACAGTGACTAAGGGCTACTTTTTGTCCTAAAATAAGGGACAACATAGCATCTGTGCTTTACAAAAAAAAACGGTAAGGTCAGTTCTGAGGCTGAGTTTCCACAAGGAAGGTGGCAAAGAAGTCAACCCAAGTTACTCCCTTCGTTTTTTCCTGAGGTTAGTGCAGCAGCCTGGCAAGACCTCCGAGCCTCCAGGTGAGAATAAGAGAACTCCTGCTCCCCAGGCTGCTCCTTGACTCTCCCACCTCTCCCCATCTGTACCTGCTGTAGACTGTTCACTGTGTTCTATTGACTGCCTTTCTATTTACTGCTTACTGGCCCTCTTCCAAGAGGTGAAAGAGATGGACTACAAGAATATTTCTAGTTATTTTGTACTCTATTATTATCATCATTTAGTGTCGTCTACAATCTATATCTTTTTTGCCCGTTGCATAAAAAAAAAAAACCAAAAAAACACAAAACAACAACAACAAAAAACAATCAACAAAGGATGCAGATGCAAAGATACAAAATATACTCTCAAGGCAAGCTCCCAATGATTACCTAAGCTGGTCATTGCCTTTTGGAATGTGTGAATGTATGTTCCATCCTATAGCTTTTAATTCCTTGTTTTCCCAGAAACCAATTCTTCAGGCTGCGATTCTATACTTGCATGCCCAAGTGATGCATGCCCCCTAAATGATGAGCTGGGACCAACAGTTCTGCATCTCTAAGACCCACGTGTCCCTTCTCACCCTGCCCTCTCCTTGTCTGGAGCTCCAGAAGCATGGTAAAGAAGATGCAACAGGCAGTTCCCTTTGGCAGAGCCTGCCCACCACTGGGTCTGTGCCTGCCACCACTGGCAGTCTGTTCTACGCTATGAACTTTATGGCAGTGGGTTTTTTTGTTTGTTTTGTTTTTGTTTTGTTTTCGTTTTCCTGTATACCCTTTATTTCTTAGAGAAATGATATTATGAATAGAGCTGGCTGAAATATGTAATTTCCTTTTTACAGGAAATCCTGTTATTCTGGGAAAATCTTTTGGTATGCTTTAAAAGTACAGCTATGGTCTTAAAAATATCCTGGCTCAACACAGGATCTCATTTTCCTAAGATATGTGATGTAGACCTTGGAGTAAAGTCCTGGTATGTGCTTGCAGGCTTTGTGCTCTCTGCCATACTCCAGGCAATGGCAAAGAACATTTTTCTGATATTGAGCTTCCTTTTAGATTTCTTTTTTAAATGCCATATTTTGTTGTCGCAGTTGCTTCTCATAACAAACTCAGCAGCATCTGAATTATGATTAAGGCAGTTCTTAATTGTTACATTGCTGCTTATGCTGGAGTGCATGTGAACATTAAATGTATTGGATTGGAGTCTTTCCAAGATTATTAAATATTGGCAAAACAAAGATGTGTGCCAAAGCTCAGGTGATACAAACTCAAGAGGTAGGAACTGCCCTTAATTCTGCTGGTTTGGGTGATAACATCATAGGTTTATTTTTATGACAGGAAATATTTCTCTACAAGGTAAATATCAAATTGCCTGTTTGTTTGGTGCTTCAGCTTATGAGTTTCCTGAACCATCTCAGTGGATGTAGGAGGAAACATTGTTCTGTTGAATGACTATTGCGTAGCTTTGTTTATGGAAGTTCTTTGTTCTCAGCTCTTCTTAAAATATTTCAACTCAGGGCACGATACATCTCTGAAGGGATATAATTCATATTGCTGCAGCCTGCCTCTTCCCATTCACCTGTTCTGTAGCCTGATGACTGTGCATGGTTTAAGCAATGACACAGAAAGGGCTTACAGCCATAGAAAGAATTGATACCCAGGCAGTTTTGATGAGCAGTTCTCTAGGAAGTGGTGTAAGCTTTGGGCAGACAGAAATTTCCCAAAAGGTGAGAAAACCACCCAAAGCATCTGCTGACACCAGGGAGAGGGGTCATGGTGTTCTGCAGAGTCCCCCCTGTTGCTCACACTGGTGGGGTTGGCAGTGGGGTCTTTTCTAACCCAGCTCACAGCAGATTTCCAGCTGTGACAGATTTCAGCAAGTGTAATAGGATGCAAATCCTGTACTTGTACCTCTGCTGACATCGATCTGCTTAAAATAATCATGAGCTTTAATAAAGCGAGCAGAATCTGGCAGCTCTGAGGTATCGTTTGACTTCAACAAAGTGAGAGGAGCCCTCGTTGCAGCAGGATGGCTTGTGGAGTGCTTCTGGTTTAATTTCACAGCAGGTTTGGTCCCCACTGCACTGTCATGCTGAGTGTGGGCAGCCATGGGGATTGCAGTCCAGCCTTGAAAAGAATTGCTAGAAATGGGCAGATCCCTTTTCCTTTAGGAAACTGTCAGTTTGAATGATTGACAATACCAGGACTCAGCACATTTTATAGCTTGTCTCACCATGTGTAACAAACCTGTGTGTTTACTTTTTGAAAAGGGCCATGGGGAAAATTCTGCATTTCCAAATACAACTTGTCGTCTCCAAATGTGAATCTTCACTCTACTCACTAATCCTGCCTGTTAAGGAAACTCTCTCGCTTGTTTTCCCCAGGAGCTCTGACTCAGAAGAAGCATTTGAGACCCCAGAGTCCACTACACCAGTCAAGGCTCCTCCATCACCTCCACAGCCACCACCCGACACAGCAGCAGCCATCGTAGCGGACATAGCAGAGCAAGAAATAAAGCCTCAGCTGCCCCTGGAAGACACAGGTAACAAGCACGCAGTATGGGACAGGTTGCTGCAGGGAGGTGTCTGTGTTAGCAGAGACAAGGAATGGATGCTAACAAAGTGTTTTCTGGATGATTAATGAGTTTATACTCATCTTTATCCACTACAAGAGGAAAAACCCAGTTGCTTGCTGGAATAAAGTACTAGAGAATCTGCCATAACGTTTGACAAATGATAAAGAAAAGATGAACTTTCTAGAATACTTTTTTCCATTCCCTCCTTCCAGTATTTTAGGAGCTTTGCTAAGAGAGATGCAGGTGCTTTTAACAGTGACAGCTAACAAAATGTCACTTTCAGCTGTCATCTGAAGCAGAACACAACAGAAAGAAGAGTAGAACATCTAACAATAGTAATGAGCTCTTTGGTACAATATAGGAGTAACAAAGCAGTACACATGAGTGTGTGTGTAATACAGATACGTGAAAATGGTATACACTGATCAAGGAACTTTCAAGAAGAGAATATTGTATTTAAAAAAAAAAGAAACTTTTGCCTCTAAGAGAGGGTTCTTTGTTCTCCAAATTGAATAATAGAATATGAGGGAGTAGAAGGCACTGTATTAGCCCAAATTAGCTTTGTTTGGGCTGTCTGATGACAGCTGAGCAATTTAAGGTTGAATTCCCCATTTATGCTGTCTATTTTTCTATCCAAAAGCCAAGTCATCTTGATTACCTGGCTAAACTGTGGAAAAGGTAATTTTACTCAAAGCAGACTAAAGCTCACTTGTGTTTCATATGCATGGTGGAGGCTTTTGAGCTTTGGTTTCAACCTTAACGGATATGACAAGTCTTGGAAATATCTTGAGCTATCCTTATCTCTGTCTATCTTTAAAATATTTCTAGGGCGTATTCATGAAGTGCTCTTGAAAATTGTTGTTATGCTAAGAGTTTATAAGAACATAAAAGGACAAACTGATCCTATAAAATAGAAATGAAATACTGAGATCTGGTAGCTTTTCCTTTGCAGTTCTCTCTTCACTGTATCAAATGTTTCTCCAACTTCTTTCCTTTTTCTAATCTTAATTTCCATGATTACAAAATAAGTTAATTGCTGAGAGAACAAAAGAATGCATATACTAAACAGAATTGGAGCATGTTTTTAATTACTGCAGTAGATTATCTTCAAGTCCTTGATTCTTTTCTCCCTGTATCTCACATCTCCCCCTCCTTTCTGTCAGATTTTCCTGAAGAAAGATAGCAAACAATATATTTATTCACAGCCAAACGTAAGCTATATTAAAAACCACTGGATGGCAGAGAGGAAAACATTTCATTTGCAAATAAGATTTTGTTTATGGATGGCAAATTACTACAAACTGACAGAGCTCCAAAGTTATGCAATATGCAGTTATACAACAGGGTGATTTGTGGGAGAGAAGAAAGATGTGTAATGCAGAAGAAAATCAAATGTAGGAGGGCAACACAAAGCATTCATTTTTTTCTGAAATCTTTAGCAGAAATTGGGAATATGAAGACTCTAATCTAGATGTTTGCTTGCTTCTTTGGAAATGTGACATTTTAGTTGAACATTTTGTACTCCATAAGCCACTGAGGAACAGTTATCCTGCAGTTCAGTTGCCTTGTGGGTTGTGCACATGGCTGCACACAACAGTGGGCCTCTTTCTGGGGTTTAGGAGAAGCTGAAGGAGCATTTCTCATTGCACCATACAGCTCACAGTATAGCAATAAGGAAGACGGGCAGGCAAGGAGTCTGACATGTGGTGCAAGACAGCAATGGCTGGCCTCGTGTCTTTGTCTTCTATGGGAGGGGTGGAAGGACGGAGCACAGTCAGTGCTCGAAGGATTATTTCACTTGTATCTGACAGTAATTATTGATGCAGACGGTTGCAGTTATCCTGCCTGCTCTCATTAGCGCAACAGCTGGACCCCACTGCTGGAAAGCCAAGAGGAGAGTTTTTAATTAGGATGACTTCAAAGCTTAATAAATATGATGGGACCAAAATGCAACTTGGTTCACCTGGCTTCATTCCAGCTCCCAGCAGTGTAAAACCTGCCTCGTGGCCGAGCCAGAGGCCTGCGGGTGAGGGGAGAGGGTCAGGGGGCATGGATGGGCCCAGGGAGCAGCATGTGGTGGGAGCTGCAAGCCCTGCAGCCCTCTCTGTGTTACAACCCACTCATCTCCAATGGGAGACCTATCTCCAGTTCCTTCCTGTGCCAGAGGAATGGAAGTCAGCATTTACAGTACAGAGGTGATGACCCAGGCAAAAGCAAGCTGAATTTTTGGTATGGAAAACATTTTATTTTTTTCCCCCCTCTCCAAGCCTGGCACAGGAATATTGAAAATAAACTTTATATCTAAATTTTCTCCCAGAATAAATGGCTGGAGTATTTTTACAGTAATCTTAAATATAGTGCTACCAACTGATTTCATAACTTCAAAGACTTCTCGTAACAAGCAGGAACTTGAAATAATCAGTGTTTGACTATGTGTAATATTAAGTAATTCCACTTCCTATATGCTGTAGGCAGAGTGTACTTGTCTGGTGAGTTATTTCTTTATTACAGAAAGTGTGGGTATGTGCTGTATGCATTTTCCAGCGGTTTCCTTTTGCCTCTCTTTCTCAAGGAAGCAGAGCTGAATTTCTTCTTGCTTTATTAGATCTGGTCAGGTTTTGTTTCTATGTCTTTCAAAATAGCGTTTTGCTTTGCTTCCAAGTCAGCAGCATTAAGGCCTTTTATTTTCCAGTCCAAGCCTATTGGATTTCACTCTTATTTTAGAGACATGTCAACAAAGAACAAAACACTCTACTGTCCTAGCATGCAGCACAGCTCCAGCACTGGAATTGAACGTAATTGAAGGGGAAGAATATGTAAAAGCAACTGGAATTTCTTGATTCTATTTCCTCAATAGATTTTTGTTATTGATAAGGAAGCAGTTAAGATTTAGGTTCAATAAGCTGGTAGCTGGTGGAGATACGTCATTTTTTTTTCCTGCTTAAAATATCTTGAAAGCATATTGGAAGTTGCTTCCATGGTTTTTGGAAGCGTTCCTTCGCCTGAGGTAACACTGCCTGTGTTTGGTGCGGATTCCCCGGGTGCAGCTCTCATCCCAAGGGCTCACTGCCTGGCTTTACAAAGCCTTGGCTTTTGTTGGTTTGGGGATTTTTCTTACCCAATCCAGGCAGAGTTCCTCTGCAGTCAGAAAGCTGTCTGCATGGAAGGAGTGGTGCGTGGACCTTCTTTGTACTGAGTGAAGTGGGAGCTTTCTTTTGGGATTCACCTGTTTTTCGGGACAAAAGAGGTTTCCCTGCTATCACCTGTGCTCCTTAAAATAATTAGCACTTACACTGACTTCTGTTGCCTCTCAGATGTAACTGCAGGGGTAGCCTTTTTCAGCCTTTTTCACTGTTTTTAAGTGTTTAAAACTTATGCATCTCTTATGGGTATCATTTGTGTATGAGTGTCAGTATCTTGCAGTGGGCCCCTAAAAGTCCTTGTTCAAGATGTTATGCTGTTCTCTAAGGCAAATCCTGCCTTCTTTTGCATAGTGCATTCCTCTGCCATCAAGCTGTATTTTAATGAAATACTGTAATTAGCAAGACTGTTTTGCTTAATCTTGTGATGTAAGAAAGCAAATGGCGCTATGCTCCAGATATGATTTTAACATTAGGAAAGAATGATCTTTGTGTCTTTGTAGCAGTACAACGTTGTGTTGTTCTGCAATACATACTATTCACCTCTCCCCCTCCCACATTCCTGCTGCTACCAGGGTGGAGTTGTGTCACTTATGGTGCTGGAGGAATCAAGCAGCAGCTCTGCATTTCTGCCAGAGGCTCTGTTTTCTCAATTTCACATATTGTTCCATACAGAAACAATGGAAACATCACAGCAGCGATTCGAGCTGCACTCTGCAGAAATCTGTACTGAGTTTGGTTTGAAGGAAACTGTGAAATAAGTAATTAAAGGGGTTAAAACTCTGCATTACGTGGAGCATGCAGAATCTGAATGCTGTTCTACTGTGAACATGGAAGGCGTTGTACCTTCATTTGCTGCTGTAATCTGTTCCCAACCTCAGCTGTGCTGTGCCTGTCTTCTACATTCCAAGTCCTGCAGAGCACTGATTTTTTTATATATATAAAATAAATGTTTGTACTGACTTTAAACAAGAGACCTCAACCCTAGTGAGGCCTTCGGCCTGTGCAGGAATGAAAATAACATGTAATTTCAGAAGACTGTGTTGAGATCTCCCTTTTATTTCATGCTGACCTAGATTTAGGCTCTGCTGACTTGTTAGAGCTATGCAAGTGTTTATTGCTCTGTATTCCTGCTAAGTGTCTTCCATTCCATTTTGATGTAAAACGCACAGATTAGTATAACGTGGGCTTTTATGACACTACGTGAGTCTGACTAGTGTTAGAAGTGAGTAATGTGTGTGTGAGGCTCAGCAAATTGTGTTTAATTAGTGACCATTCCACCAGACTGAAACCAAGGACAACCCAGAGGAGATGAGGGAAATAATAAACTGTCCTGAAGTACTGCCAAGTTATTAGCATTCATTTCAGAAAAAAACAAAACAACCACAGTAAAACAATGTTTTCAATTCATGCAACTCAGTAAAATTCTATTCCTCAAAGACAATCCATCTTGCTGTCATTCCTTTGAAAATGTCTGAATATACTTGGTTCTGCTCTAAGGAAATGTATCTGATTCCTTACAATTTCTTCTGTTCTCAGCATCCTTAAACAATAATTTCTATACGGACATAAAATTTCCTCTGAAATAAAGAAAAAATGTTCTCTCTGTTCATCATCCACTCATGGCTTCTAACTAAAAGCACTTACTGATTCTCTGCCCATATTGCTTTTATGGAAAAGATTAATGAATGGAGCTGGGCAAAATGGAAATTTGTTTTGCAAAACGTGTCAAGATTGAAGTGAAAAAGATGCATAGAAATTTTGCTGAAGTCACTTAAGGATGAGCGAAGAACTCATTTGAAGTTGACAACATGAAAAATGCTATGTTGCTCAATAGGAAAAACTGAAGTGTTTTCTTTCAGTGCTCATCAGCAGGAGCTCAGCTGCTAAGTACAGACGAGCCAGCTTAAGCATAGCCTGAGTAGGGAACTGAAGATTTCTGAACTCTGCACACCTTGGCTGTGATACATGCACATTGGTGGAGGTGACAGTGAGGTTCAGACACAGAACAGTGCAGTGACAGCAGGAGCAACCGATATTTGGGGTCAGTAAGGCATTTTAGTAATGAATTTTCACGAGATAGAAGGCAGAAAGGACTGTTATCTTAATCCTTTCTTACTTTTGTATTTTCTGTCCTTTTGATATACGCTATGTCTTGTCTGTTTTGTCCAATGTAACTGTTAAGAGAGTTCAACAGAACTTTTTAGGATTCTATTCAGAGAGCAAATGCTTAGCTACAATGAAAAGATGCTCTGTTGGACAGTTCTAGAATATAATTTTCCCTTCATCATTGAATTAGGACTACCCTTTGAGAAATGTTTTGAATAATCAGTAGGGAGCACGTAATGGTCGTTCTTATGGAAGATATGCAACTGAGAATATTTGTAGACCTGTCTAATTGATTTCTTTTTTAATCTTTAACATAATCTGTTTCATACAGAATTCTTAGTAATTCATGTCCCATTATAAACTTGGAATTACGAGGTCAAAGTGTCTCGTGGAGAGGAAGCCATGTGCCATTGTTTTTTCCTCTGAGAAATTAGTAAAAATAGAACATGGGAAACAAAACTTAGTATGAACATGTAGTTGCTGAAGCACTGGCCAATTGTAAGGAAATTTATTGCAAAAGGATGTTTGAAATTCACTGTTTTCTGTTTCTTTCCACAGGATTATCTCCTGAAACTGTCCCTGTAACTGATGTGTCACACAGTGAGTCAGTTGAAGAAAGCCCTTTCCGTCCCCCTTGCCATTCTTTTTCCGCCGTCTTCGATGAGGACAAGCCAATAGCCAGCAGTGGAACTTACAACTTGGACTTTGATAACATTGAGCTGGTTGATTCTCTCCATGCCTTAGGACCGAGCTCTCCAGAGTTGAAGAATCGTGACCCCAAAGCGAATGTTCGAAGAAAATCTACCGATTCAGTGCCAGTTTCCAAATCTACATTATCTCGGTCTCTTAGCTTGCAAGCTAGTGATTTTGATGGAGCATCCTACCTTGGCAACAGTGAGACACTAGCGCCGGCAGCAGATGCCTATGGTACTGGTTCAAGCAGCGCTTCCAGTACCCTTAAGCGAACAAAGAAATCCAGGCCCGCTTCCTTAAAAAAGAAGCAGCCAGCGAAAAAATCCCTGGATGCTCCACTGGTGAAGGAAGCGCCCCAAGAGCCTCCTGACCTTGGCCAAGCAGCTTCTGCAGGTGAGGAGAAACCAGCACCTGAAGCAAAAGCTGACTCAGTAAAACCCGAGTATACTGACCCTTCTAAAACCTCTGCTGAGAAACAGGAGGCCTCGGCTGTGCCTGAGGGATCCTACCCTTTGGATCCAGACAATTTGGAAGGGATTAGTGCTTTTAGCACTGGAGGCAGCAAAGTGCAAAACTCACCCCCTGCCAATAAGAAAACGCTACCTCTTACACCTGCACCGGAGGCTGGGGAGGTGACTCCGTCGGACACTGGGGGACAAGAGGACCCTCCAGCCAAAGGTGTTGCGGTGAGGCTGGAATTTGATTATTCAGAAGAAAAAGGGATCAGTGAAGAGCAGCAGGAGAGCACTCCTCCTCCTAAAAAAGCAGGTAAAAAGCCTGGTGCTAAAATGCCGCTACGGAGGCCAAAGACTAAAAAGTCAGTGGAAAAGCTTGACAATGCTCCGACCACACCAACAAAGACACCCACTGATCCAAACGAAATCCCTATCACAAAAGGATCTTACACTTTTGATATTGACAAGTGGGATGATCCCAATTTTAACCCATTCTCCTCTAGTACAAAAATGCAAGAATCTCCCAAACTGCCTCAACAAACGTACAGTTTTGAGCCAGACATGTGCGAGGACTCCATTGACCCTTTCAAGTCTTCTTCTAAGATTGCCAACTCACCCACTAAATCTCCAGCCTCCTTTGAGATACCAGCCAGTGCCAATGAAACAAACGGAACTGATGGAGACAACTTGAATAAACCCGCAAAAAAGAAGAAGACGCCACTAAAGACGTAAGTTAAAGGGCTCAGATGTTTCTGGATTTGAAGCAGCACACTCCTACCCATAGCATAGTTAGAGTAGTTTTGTCTTTGACAAAAGAAAGGAAGATGCTGTTGAGTTCTGTTTATTGCACAACTGGACTCATGTCTGTACATGCTTTCTCTCAGCCTGTTACCTCAGTAGCTTGGCATTTCCAGAGTAAAAGGGAGAACCAGCAGTGAATCAGTCCTGATGAGGTCACTGGTCTGGGAGTTGAGTTTTTGAATTTTGGGGTCCAATGTAGCTTTGAATCTGATTAAGTCTAAATTTTATCAATTTTGTGTCAAATTTTTTGGTGACCTCGTTTTGGAATTTAAAACTGTTCAAGATGATTCACACCAGTAAAGAGTATTTTATGAATCATAGTTTGTGAGTGAGGAATGAAACAGTAAGGCAAGGATAAATCCTCTACTGTACACAGCAAGTTTTATCCAGTGACTTATAGTATTTTGGTAAAACTGGGCAATTTGAAGATTATGTGGTTAGTGTAAAGCCTGCAAAGAATGTCTTTCCTAAAGGAGTAGGGAGGAGGTTGAAACCAATATGCAGAAGTCTGACTGCAAGAGAGGAACAACTTGAGTGGTACTTGGGAAAAGGGGAATTTTTATGTCAGCAGATCCTAAAGTCCAGTATTTACAGCCACGGAGCCTCCTTGTGTTGTCCAGGAGCTGGACCCCTGGTATAAGGTTCTTGAGTCCACCCATCTGCTCTGAATATCAGAACCAATTCCAAAGTTGTTAATTTTGAAGTGATGTGAATTTAAAAAGAGTTTGTAGATTTTTGTAATCTTTTTTTCAGAAGGTTTGTAAGAATTTTCTGCCCTTATTTGGGACTTCTTTCACAGCATTATAATAGATATCTGCTCACTGCAGCCCTATAACCTACTTCTGCAAGTGGTTTCTAACAAAGGGGATCTGCATGTTAATGCGCAGTGCTGCCTGCAGCTCTAACACTTTCTAGAAGAAAATTGGCCTAAAGCTTGCTGGAGGATGCTGTGGGAGGCAGTGGCTATATTTGTCTCTGCCTGTCACTGCTCTCTCTGTTACAAGGCCCCTTGGTGTGACTCTTCTATGGGATCCGGGGTAGGAGAACCCAGACTGGGCAAAGATACTGCCTGCTAGACCCTCCTTGGTGGTGCCTCCTCAATAGGATAGGAGAGAGAAGCCAGTGCAAAACACTGCTCTGAGCTGCTGACAGGTGTTGGAATTAGAAATGATACTGTAATATATCCAAATTAAAGAATTTGGCCAAGCCAGGTTTTTTGTTGTTCTTTGCTTGTTTGTTTTCTGTTGAGAGTTGCAGAAATAAAATTTCACGGGCTAGATTGAGAACGTGTTCATCATACAGAAAGCCTGCTGTTGTTAGATGAGACTTATGGGAGGTGAAGAAGCCAGGCGTGAGTGTAAGTCATTGCTAAGTGTGCACTACTATGTGCTGTACACATGGAAACATGAGGTTTCTAGAATGGACATCAGCTCGATGCAAATCACTCTCTGTTCACTTGCTGAAGTGCTGAGCTGTTTTGTGATGGATCATCTTGCTCGGATGAAAGTGAACAAAGAGCAGCTGATGCCTCCTGAGTCCCTGCTCAATGCTGTATCCAGATAGGTGGTTTGTGTCGACATCCCTCCCCAAGGTGCTGGGTGGTTGGAGGCTGTCTTTAGAAATGCAGCATGCCAACTTCAGGAGCCTCAAATGTGAGGAATGGAGCAGGAGCTGCCAAGCTGAGTAGTAGTGCTTTCCTTAAGCTTAATTGCTGTTCAAGACAGTCTGACATCCCTTATCCCTAACAAGCAGTGTGCTTTGAGGAGAAAGCAGGTGGCTGCCATCAGGGAAGACAAGAACGGTTCATTTGTTGATGAGAATTTAGCTCAGTATCTTCAGCTTTGACAAATGTGCTTTGTAAGATGAATGCATGTCTGAAGTATAATGTTGAATTTAAAAAGAGTAAAAAACTAAGTATTAATGTTTTTTCTTCTGAAACTGTTGCAAAATAAAAAGTAGAGGTTCTGCAGGTAGAAGATATGCATGATCAGATTGCCGTAACACATTAACAGAGTATTTGTAGGTTTATCTTTTTTGTCAGTTCCTTCTGTCTGTCTCTCTTTTCTTTGTCTTATTTGTCTTAGGATGGTAGAAGATGTGATGTCTGTATGTTCTCTGTTGTAAGTAATTCTAAGCTAACATTTCAATTTTCTTCTTTGATTTATGGGCTTTTTAATTTTACTCGTTTATTTTGCAGCATGATCAGTTATTATTCAGCATGAAGCTCTTATGTTAACTGTGTCACTTCACTGGCACATGTGAAAGCTTGCTTAAGGAAAGTGCCCATCTGTGAATGAGTTAGAGGAGTCTAATGTCTCATTATCTGTTTGCCTGTCAAAGAAGATCCTCTTTTAAAAACTGCAGAATTCCCATCCTTGAGATAATACAGCAGAGTTTTATTCCTACCATCACACAAAAACATTGTACAAGCCATCTTTCTTAAATACTGCATAAAGTATTTCTCCTTAAGGGAATAACTTGTCCTCATTATTTCTAGCATCCTAACTAGATAATTAGTAGCACTGAACACCCCAATATTCAGCTGCCCGATTAATTTTTCCCTATAGAAGTGGTGTTGATTTACCCTCTTCCAATTGAAAGCCACCATTACAATTCACAGTGCTGACCTTGCCACTCATGACAGGAATGAGCTGATGGGCAGTAACTTTTGCCACTGCCCCTCAACTTCTTACATTAAATTTCTATCAATGAGTTGAGTGTGATGTTTTCTGCCTCTTCCAGTCAGTATCAAAAACGTATTTGAACAGCTGTGGCAACATGCATAAAGATGGTAGATAATTGGTTGATGTCTTTGACATTGGTTGATGTTCTAGAAAACCAATTGTGAAGAAAGATAAAGCCAACATTTATAGTTATACACTTCCATATAACATAAATTTTTCATTCTCTTTGCCTGATTTAAACCTGTGGGATTTTTGGAGGGCTGCAGAGTCTGCACTCCTGGTTTGCATTGTGAGCTGTTGGGCAGTGAAAGCAGCATTGCCATATTTGTTTCAATCATAGAATGGCCAGGGTTGGTAGGGGCCTCAAGGATCATCAAGCTCCAACTCCCCCACCACATGCAGAGCCACCAACCTCCATATCTAATACTAGACCAAGCTGCCCAGGGCCCCATCCAACCTGGCCTTGAACATCTCCAGGGATGGGGCATCCACAGCGTCTCTGGGCAGCCTGTTCCAGCACCTCACCACTCTCATAGGAAAGAACTTCCCCCTGACATCCAACCTAAATCTTCCCTCCCTTAACTTAAAACCATTTCCCCTTGTCCTGCTTGTAAAGAGTTGACTCCCCTCCTGTTTGTAGCCTCCCTGTAGGTACTGGAAGGCTGCAGTGAGGGGGGAATATCTCAAAGGGAGACATTTATTGTGTCTGTTGGTAAGGATGGAACTTTGTGCTGGAATCTCAGCAATGGCATCCTCCTCAGCCTTTTTTTATGCTCTTCACCCAAAGCATAGCCATTTCTTTCTCATCTTCATGACTCGTGGGGTGGTTGGAGCTTACTGACTGAGTCTGTCAGGTTTAACTCCCAGGTCATTCTTGTAAAGATATGTTTGGGGCTTTATTTTCGGATGGGAAACTGGGGCAGACAGAAGTTAAATAATTTGCTTAAGGCCACTGAAGATGTCTGTGATGGAGCAGAGATTTGAATTGCAATGGAGCAGCAAATCCATTCTGTAAATAACATTCTGTCAGTAGTTAGCAGGAAAAAAACCCACATTTTTTTCTGTGAATTTAGAAATATGGCAATCCTGCTTTTCTCAGCTTTTTGGGAATCAAGGTCTGTTCCAAATGCATGACAAAAGTATGTACCTCCAGCATGTTTCTCTGTGGTGCCGCTGCCTAATGGATGGGATTTTAAAGCAGAAGGGCTTACAGAGAATGCACTTTCTGTAGCTGTCTCTTGCTAAGTGTGAAATGACCCATTTCTTTCTGCTGTTACCATGCTAACTGTCTTAACTTTGTTTTTAGTGATACATTTAGGGTGAAAAAGTCACCAAAAAGATCTCCACTATCTGATCCTCCTTCTCAGGTAAAGTACTGCATCGTTGTGATACGTATATTCTTGCAGGGGTGAAGAAGAGACATTTTGATTTACAATTGTACATTTAATAATAGAAGAACTTTGGTAAAGAATGTAAGCATACTGGTGTCCAAGTAGAATGTGTGGGGCTGTAATCATGAGGTATTAAGCTTTTGGCATCTATGCAGTATATATTGCTCTGGGGATCCCAATTAGGCTATTATCAAGTATGCTTTGGAATGGCCTACATTAAAAGAAAAATTAAGCCAAGTATCCACCTTGGAGTTTTCATATTCAGAAGTAAGAAGCTAGATGCACAAAGCTTGTGGGCTGCAAGGAAAACAGAAGTAAAACAAGAGGGCTGGTCTAGCAGGAGCACATGCTTGGACGGCTCTGTTCCTTGCTGTAAACAGCCAGCAGGTGGTTCCCTTGGAAGGGAGTTAACAAAAGCTCTGTGTGTAAAGGCCCAACTGCTTTGATGCAACACTGCTCCTTCCACTCTGCTGCCTGCCTTCTTTTGCTCCATCCTGCCCTCTCATTGATACGGGTCGATGGTATAGAAGTGCAGAAAGGGTTCGTGGCCTTGCAGCCCTACACAGACTTGTTCCTGCAAGGCAAACCTAAAAAGTCAGCTTTGCTTCTCAAAGACTTCAGTCCCGGGCAATGGGTGCAACTTCTGTCAAGTGTTTAAAGGGTTTAAACGGCTCCGCATTTTCTTTCTGCCTTGTTATCAAGGCAGCTTTGCAATGTGTGTGTTTGTCACCAAAGAGCTCAGTAATAGGAGGAAGGCTTGTTGCTAGGGCAGTTCTAAATGCAGCGCTTTAGTGTTTTTCAGTAAGCATTTTAGACAGGGCTGCAATGAAGAGCGTGGAATTAAAAGAATGTCTGCAGTCAGGTGGAGGAATTCAATGTTGACCATACAATCTCTTGATGAAAGATAACAGAATTAATCAGCCCTGTTTTCTACAGGATCCCACCCCGCTGCCTACCCCAGAAACACCTCCTGTCATATCTGCAGTGGTTCATGCAACAGATGAGGAGAAACTGGCAGTGACCAGCCAGAAATGGACCTGCATGACTGTGGACCTGAGCACGGACAAGCAGGATTACCCACAGCCCTCTGATCTGTCCACATTTGTCAATGAGACCAAGTTCAGCTCTCCTACAGAGGGTATGCTGTATACCAGGCTGTCTGCATCCAGCTGGTGTTATTTTGGGGAACTCTAAAAATGGTGCTCTTTGGATCAGGTTGAGGAGCTTGGCAGTTATGGGGGGCTGAATAAATGACCCCAATAGTCACATCTTGAGTTTTCAAGTGAGGGTAGAGAGGCAGCTTAAATGAAAGTGGAAGAGCCCTTCAGAGAATGTTGACTTTTGCTTTCCTTTTATTATTGATTATAGACTTGCTGTTCTTTGGGTGCTGCCCGTATCTTCACAGGCTGAACAGCTCTCTGTCAGTGCTCTTAGATCTGGGCTCACTGCAGCAAGGATTTTGCCTGAGCCTGTGTCTGTAATGTGAATGGGAGAAAGTGTGGTTACAGTTCTGCTCAAATTTTGCACATTAGAGCCCTTAATTTAAACCTCCCTTCAGGCTGCTGGGATCCAGGTTTCTATATGCACAGAAATACCCAGGATATCCTTTGGGGAAGATAGTTACTCAGATGCCAAGTCAAATCACCTTAAGTGTCAGCCTAAGATCTTTTTTCTGGTACCTTAGTATAAGCAATTGTGAGACAAAGCTGGAGGTTTCTGTGATGAGAGTTGTCATTCCAGGTCTGTGAAATGTGGAAGAGAGAGTTTAGCCACTTGGAAATCTGTGTGTGGCCTTCGCTGGGGTTAGCAGAGGAAGCACTGCTCTGCAGCATCTGCTCAGAGGGCAAATTTTCAGCTTTGAGGATGGGAGGAATGCATGAGTTTACCTTGGCTTAAACTTTTTCCTCTCGATCAGATTTCCTTATTTTTCCTAACCTTTTAACCTGAGTCCCAAGCTAACACTAAAGCTGTTCTATACCATTTGAAGAGTTTTTGCTTGATTAAGAACTGCGAAGCTTTTAGGTCAAATGTGTTTGATATTAAAAGGCATGAATGATAAAGCTGCTTTTAATGGGGCTGCACGTGTTCATACACACGTGCTTATGTATTTGCACAGCCTGGACTTCTTGGAAATCTGTTGAGTCTTCTGTTCAGATAAGGATTTCAGTCTGGATTAATATGTTTGATTTTATGATCAAATGAGAAATTCTGTTAAATTTTTTTTTAAAGCCAAGGAATATTTTTTTTTTTAAATACCCTCCCAAATCTTGGAAAATGGAAGTTGTATGAAAGGAAATGGAACAAAAGCATAGTGAGAGACTCTAAAGCAATCACTTGAGCTATCAAAGCGGAAGAAGAAAGTGTGCAAAGCTCCTAATTAAATGCTAATTGTCTCATCTCGTGTGCTGCATGGTACAGTCGGAGTTTCAGATTACATGCTAATTATAATCAACAACGCTTCCGCTTTTCAGATCTCTTAAAAATAATCATTTTCTTCCCTTGGCAGTCTTACTACTGCTGCTGTGAGGAACGTTTGAGCAGTTTCAGTGCTGTTTCTCAGTGCAGTTTCTCTTTTACCCCTCCCAGACAGTGGTGTGACTGTTACCCTGTAACCTAACACTGCGTTTGTACTGATGCAGCCCAACCACAGAGTCAGCCCGCACATCCAGCACTCATCTGTTGTGCTCTGCTTGTAGCTGCTGCCATTTTTATTTTATTTATTTAATTTTTTTTTTTGGCCATTTCACAGACCAGAAATAAGCAGTAATTATTAGCAGAAAGTTCTGATGTAACCGTGCAGCTATTTGTAGGAGGAATTGGAGAGCATCACTTAGTAAGTCTGCCGTATGCATTTATAAAAGATAATTATCTTACCTCGTATGATATCCTGGGCATTTGTAGATTTTGAATGCATGGAGATAACTGGCATGTAAGATGCTGAAGGGGAGATAGTATCTTAGAGGTGATACCTGGGAGAGGAGATGCTATCTAATTGTGAGTCCAGTGAGACAAAGCTACACTGCGTTTAGCAAGCCATGTTGTTCCTTTTGTTCCTTGTTGAGGTGTTTCCATCTGCATTCTGCTTCCTTAATCAGTAAAATTGTGTGCTGTCCCAAAAGCGGGCTGGGGCTGCAGGCAGCTGCAGGGTGACAGCTCCCCTTGGCAGCAGAGGATGGTGGTGGCACAGCTATGCTGCACAGTCTGCTTCTGGGCTCCCTTGGGGTTGGGGAGGCTGTGAAACTGCCCCACAAATACCGTGCTGCTCCTTGTTGGGCTATAGGAAGTAAATGAAATGTTTCTTCATTTCTCCTGCAGTGCAATGTCCAGCAGGTTGTTATCATCTCCTTGTTTCAGTTTTGGTTTTGCTTTCGCTAGGAAGCAATTCGTGTCTGATACCTGCAGGCTGTCTGCCTCACCTGGCTTCTTATTACCATTAAGACACATGGTGCCAGGAATTTAAAACAGGCAGGAGCCTATCATAGCATTCTCTTAGGTATTTTAGTGTTAATATCTCCCAAATGTCATTTTCTGTGAGTTTGTGGTTATTTTACAAAATACATAGGTTGTGGAATTGCACTTCTTGTACTCTCTGATGCTTTTTACTTAAAAAAAAAAAAAAAAATCTAAGAATGTAAGAGATTGTTTTTAGGGTTGGTCTTGCTTGTAAAGCATAAATGTTCTAATGATGGCTTTCATCTTTCTGATACAAGCCCTGCTTTTCAAAAGCTGCCCAAATCTATAGGATCTTTTGTACATGCTTATATTTCAATGTAAATGCATTCATTAGGACCTCTCTATAGTGGAAATGTGAAAGTGGTTTCTTGGGTTAGACTCATGGCAACAGGGTAAATGTGGAATTTGGGCAAATTAATTATGGTTTTAGTTTTTAAGTTATGGTGTAACTGAACAAAATCTTTGTTTTTGCTTGGGTCCAGGAAGATATGCTCGCCTTTCTGGGAGGGGTAACGGCTGTTTACATGGGTGGATAGTGATAGGACAAGGGGGAATGGTCTTAAACTGAGACAGGGGAGGTTTAGGTTAGATATTAGGAGGAAG
>JAOWBP010003659.1:28591660-28621062 GCA_028571105.1 Tragopan temminckii
GTACTACTTTCAAATTTTTATCAATATAGATTTTAATTACTAGTCGACCCAACTGCCAGGAAACAGCATCAAAGTAGCGGTAGCCCCAGCCTAAATCTCTTCACAAATGCATATGATTGTGCACAGACAGGAGCATCCCACAGTTTTTTCATAGAATGGCCAGGGTTGGAAGGGACCTCAAGGATCAATCTCCAACCCTCCTGCCACATGCACTGTGTGCATTTCACACTGCCATTTTCAGAAATATGTATGTGTGAGAGGTATAAGTAGTAAAAGAATATGCTCAAAAAAAGAGGTGGACAAATGGAAGTTCTATGTCTTGCAAAGTGTTTTTCTGTACCAGGACACAAAGAAAATAAGAAAGAGCTGCTGTACCCATAGCATACAGAGCTGCAGAAGGAAGAGGTTGACCAATACCTAAAGATCTACCTGGGGGAGTTTTTCCCCTTCATCTTCATTTAACTAAACACTTCAATTTCTGCTCAAAATATTTGAGCTCAGCTTCTAAGAACTGAACAATGTTATTTTTCCCTATTTTCTCATTCTGGTTTTCTGTCTTTCCTGCTATTTCTTCCCCTCTCCAGAAAGAATGAGGAAAAATGAGAAATCAAATACAAGGAAACCCATATTTTTCCTGTAAGATTTTTAAGCTAGAAAAAAAGAGAAATATTAAATTAGCACAAAAATGGGATTAAAGAAAGCTATTTTTAATGCTTAATCTCTAAATTAGAGAGTTGTGGGTGGTTTTTTTTTTTTTTTCTGTTTTACTTAAATTCAAGTACTACTTGGCTACAAGCTGCCTCTCAGGAAAATATAATCTCTATAGAAGAACAGCATTCCCATAACAACAGTCAAATGGATTAATTCAGTCAATGATTATTTCTTTCAGGTCTAAGTAGGACAGAGATCTTGGGGGAGCTACTTGTTTATTTCTCCATTCATTGTAACAAATGCTCAACTACACCACAGTTGTTGCTGTTAATATCAGTGATCTACATTTCAGATACATATGCTGCTGCTTTAGGAACAGTGGGGCCAACCTTTTCAGTCGAAAACTATCAGTAAAATATTAATGTCTATTTACTTAGTAGAGAAACAGCCTTGACCTTAACTTGCTTCACTTTACATGGAGCAGGACATCAGCAGTGGTTCATAAATTTCTTAAAGCTGAATGCCGTTTAAGTGTAAATCAAAGTTTACAAGCTTTATTTGGAGAGAAACTCCTTACATCATTTGATATCTGTTAAATCAGAGATCTTCCAAAAAATCAGCGTTTCAATTGCATTTTCAGCAGCATCTGAATAGAACTCCAAGAAAGTCTGCCTTCAAGTATCAACAAAAATCACAAGCTATTTCAATTTAAGCATTAAGATTAAATCGCAGTGACATTTGATGGGATTCTGAACTGAGGCTTCTTGCTTGGTGACTCAAATTCAGTTTGGTTTCTGCTGTCATTTGTTTTAAAGAGGGCTGTAAAACAACTGCATGACTTTAAGTTCATGCATTTTCAATCGCTTTCTTCACCACCTTGGCCCCGTGTGGTTTTGAAGAGCAGTGAGATGTTCAGAGCAGACAGTAAGCACCTCAGGGCTGGGAAGGGGAATACCCCCAGTGATAACACCATAATGGGCTGCTGTCCTGACACAGACAAACCATTAGAGGTCACATATATGTACACAAGTTTGAATTCACATTCAGACTGGGTTTTGGCCACAGTACCCCATGTTTGCCACAAGTAGCTGTGATTGACATGATGCACAGTGATGCTGTGTCTCATACCTGCAGCATCCTCAGACATCGTATGTTGCTTTTACAGTTTTATTCCTCATACACACGCACATATAAACATCTGGACTACTTATCTCCAAAACCAGCTGTGCATGAAGCCTTCTATGTACAAAGTCTTTTAGCATTAGCTAAAGTAAGATCTAGGAGTTAAACTATTCTTCTCAAAACCATCTCAAAGAAAACAAGTACTTGAGGAAACAAATAGTCACTTTTAGGAATGTTAGAAAAGGAAGGAGAATCGTTGCAGTTTAGGAACAAACAGCATGCCTGCTATGAAGGGAAACCATTAAAGTAAACAAGATACTCTCATTACAAAAGTATTTGAACAATGGTTAGTTTCATTTTAGCTGAACGTCAGCAGACTGGCTGTACTAACACAAGGTGCACCAGCCTTAAAAGCCATCCATTAAACAAGGGAAGCTCAGCATTTTTGCATTTGCTAATTGAGAATTTTAACTTCAGCTGCACGCTTTTGAATCAGAACATCCCATATGTGTTTTTAGTCCACATATAATTTCCTGCATCCCACCACTACCATCCCCCACACCTCCTGCTTTCATAACGTACACTTCTCTTTGACTTGCAACTGCACAAATACACTGCAGCACGCATTTCTGGCTCCCAAGGAAAACATTAGGGAGTGGGTGTGCTTCCTTAAGATTGTATTGTGCCTAAAGATAAGCCAAGCAGAAAACAAAGAACACATTATAAGCAACTGGAATAGCAGCTTCTGAGGTTTCCAACACTTAAAAATGTTTAAAGTAGAGTGGATATTGATGACAAACAGTCACCTTCTAGATTGAGAACCATACCATTGCTTTTTAGTGGATGAATCAGCAGAGGACAGATATTTGATAATGATACATTTGGCCAAGGCTGTACTTGCGATACTAAGCAGTGAGGTCAAGTCAGTGAGGCTGTAGCACATGGCTGCTGTAGGAAATACAACCAGGGTAGGGACATACAGGAGCATTTAGCTAGGCAAAGGGGATACTGGATATGTTATTTTTCAAAGCTTCACAAAGCCATCCATGAAGCAGGTCCATTGGGACGGAACAGTTGGTAGATGAGATGTTAGGCAGGATGCAGTCTAAGTGGGAGCGCGCCATTGAAATCATAAAGGAGCCTAACAAGCTATAAAAATAAGTAAATAAAACTTCTGGCATTTTCAAAGAAGGTCTGACAGTTGTAACTCAGAGATGCTCTATGCCAAAAAGAACTTTTCTTTATCTCAAATTCTTTTCAGTTCACTTTGATATGAAAATTTTTAAAAAACTCCGATTTCCTTCCTCTAGTCCGCCAAAATAATAATTAAATGCCAAAGCAGCTGATTAAAGCCCCAAAGGAACACAGAGTTTGGCATGATTTTGACCCAAAGTGATAGACTTTGCAAGTTAAACCATTTGTTTTAAATTCCATTATCTGGAATAAATTGCCTAAGAATTGTCTGT
The DNA here is from genome assembly GCA_028571105.1 of Tragopan temminckii. Classification (NCBI taxonomy): domain Eukaryota; kingdom Metazoa; phylum Chordata; class Aves; order Galliformes; family Phasianidae; genus Tragopan; species Tragopan temminckii. The sequence continues at coordinate 28,594,900 of JAOWBP010003659.1, forward strand.
AATAAGTAGGGAAGAGAATTCTGTACCTATTAAGACTACATTCAGATTTGCTACTTGGGGAAAGAAAGAAGATGCCTTGCAGTGCTAGAAAGACTTAGAACATTACTATGAGGATATGTAGGAGAACATGTCATGTAAATATTTATACATGGCATATAGACTCTATTTTGATCATATTACAGGAATAATATTATCACAAGAATGATTGAAAACTGGCACAGGGTAATACACAGTTCTCTGCAGCCTGCTGATACTCAAAACTGGGAGAAAAAACACATTCAGAATTAATGTTATAGGAATATGACGTAATACAGAACATGGTTGGATTTGGTCGGTTTTCAAGCTTTCTATAACCCAACAAATTTCATTCTTTCACATCTGGAAGTATTTTTTCTAATTTCATCCTTTTAGGTGACATCCCATACTCCTCATTCTAGTCCATGTTTGGTATTTTCTCCCCCAGAGTTTAGAGTGATCATAAAAGAACATCAGCCTATCTTAGAAGGTAGTTTTCTGCTGGGTGCTCTTCCAAAAAGCTTCAGAAAAACAAACACACTGTAAAGATCCCAAATGCAGTTTTTAAGTATCATAAAAAGGATTTCAGACTTTAGCTGGTCTAGCACATAACTAAATATAGAGACAGGAAAGATGGAACATTTTATATATTCAGGTTGAACAGCAGCGAACTACAGGATTCATTTTTATCCTCAGAGCAGATAACATGACTACCTTGCACATAATGCCACAACGTCGTGTCCTGGCAAAATAAATACTGCCCTTTCATAAGTACTCCTACTGGAAACACAGAAGAATTGAGGTGACTATAAAACAATTAAGTATTTAAATGTAGAGTTCTGGGATCATTTTGGCATTGGACTTGTCAGTAATAATTGCTCTGAGCTACTGGAAAATCTGGATTAGAGACCGGATATGGAAGAAAAATTATTTCGCAAACAGCAGCCAGGATGGGATTTGCCACAGCTTGAAACTAACTAAAATGTTTCCAAAACTCACCTTGAAAGAAAATTGAGTAAGAGCCTGAAAACTGTTGGCCCACTTACTGAGCACAGCCCAAACGCTCACTCTACTTCCCTTTATATTTTCCTGCAACAGAAACAGCAATGCAGACCCCAGACGCTACTGGGTAACAGTCATTCCCATTTCCCCTCAATAGAGTTAGTTAGGATCTTGCACCATCCAGGAGATCTACAGACAAGCTCCAGTCAGCTTCCTGAACAACCCTGGCCTGATTCAGCAGAGATTATAAAGGCATGGCATGTGTGCAACTCTTCTGCACAGTAAAAATTCTTTCCTCAAAGCTTGCTACCTCTTCTTCCTCTCCTCAGTTGTCTTTGAGTAGCTTTGGGTTATGCATATGTGTTCTTCGCTCACTTCTTCCACTTTTTATCTGTATGGCTGTAAGCTACTCATCTAATAATGAGTCTTATTAGAAGGAACAGTCTGACATCTTGATTCCTAGTATCTATGGTCCTGCAATGCAAAGTATAGCTGTAAGTATGCTACATTTGGTTTACAGTGTTGTCTAATTTCATAAAACAAAAGCACTAAGAGCTTAGTATCCCTTTTTCTGCCTTAATCTATGGGTTTCTTTTCACTATTTATTTCACATCCCAATATAACATGAACTGTTGAAAAGAAGATACTGTAATTTGAACCCACGTATGTAAAGGGAAGTTGGAAGCAAGATTGGCTCAGGAGATGCTTTCAGGAAGCACCAGAAAATGATCAAAGTATGCAACTTCCTCAAGATTTGGTTTGTTAATCCTACCACGTTTGTGAATGCAAGGTATTAAAAGGACGTAACTCTTTTTAAGATGTGAACAGATTCCAGGCAAAACTATGCCAACTGAGCCTCTGCACATAGCAGGCCTCAAATCTTTAAAGCCTCTCCTTAATTGTCATTGCAGTAATTTTTTTTATGCTTCATAGTGACAGGACTGAAGTCCCTATCCACATTTTCAGCTTTTCACAAAGTGAATGAGAGAGAATGACACTTCCAAATTTTCACTGCAAAAGAATTTTAGGAGTTTCTAACAAACATTTATCCAAACAAGTCAGATAGTTTAATTTGCCTCATCCATTGGGAAGGGAAAGGAAAAGGGGAAAGGTCCCAGATGTTTGCGAGGTCTCAGAAGCTCCTGAGCTTTCCAAAAACACTGGACATGAAAGACACAGATGACAGAAATAGCTTACATACTTTATTTGCCTACACTAACTACGGACCACAGGAGCAAGTTGAAACCCTGCTTTTTCTTTGCCCAATTATTCAAGCGAAGCAAAAATTCTCTCTCCAAGGTGAATAAACTTAAGCCATAAGTGAAGTCCTGCTTAAATATTGACATAGAACAGTATATTCTCTACTACCCACTGTTTAGTTAGCAATTAAAGTATTAGATAACAAGGCACATGTACACAGCTGGATGAAGAAACCTCAAATTTCTGAGTTGTGTTCCAGATTCAAGCGTCAGCATAGAGTCAAAATGACTTCTATCTTGCCAGTGTTAACAAATTTAGATTAAGTATACAGATACCAAATTTCTTGCATGATTTATTGACTACGTAATGCTAATTTTTGTACCCATACAATTTGTAAAGTCTCATTTTACTAGGTACTGTATAAAGAAACATGTCAAGCAATACTAGATATGAACAGGGATGTTGGTTTATTCCTTATTTCTCCCGAGCCCCAGAAGTAACCTGTGTTTTGCCCAGTTGCCATGGCATTCACCTTGCAGACTGAATAGGCAGGGGACCTGACCAAGACATTGCCTGATATTGCTTAAGACTGAGGTCTTGGTCCCTGGGTATCTTCCAAAAATCAAAGCCCTTTCAAAAGGATTCAACTTCAACACACACAAACCTTCCCTACACTCCTGTTCACTGCTCATCACTCACAGAAGTGCAGCAACATATGATATACACTATCAGCCGTGCTTCTCAGTGAAGAGTTAAAAAACAAGAAAAGGGTGGAAGTATTGTATAGAGTTTTCAGCAGAATGGGATTCTCAGAGAACCTTAACAGGACTGAGGTGATTTTGCATTACTCAAATGCAAAAGAAACCATTTGTCAGCTGATCCGATGCCTCATTACAGCATCAGAACTTTCATTTCAGAGTAGTTCCTCTCGGCCTTGCAACATTTGAGAATCAACATTGGACTACAACATACTGAAAATATTTCATGGGATATTATTATATTTCACAGGATATTACTCAAAGAATGACAGCAAAGCTTAGTTAAAAATGACATATTTAACCATGTTCATACTGATTAGGACAGGGAGCCATAACCAATATTTATGCCCTATCAAAAGTAAAGTTCTTTCAGTTCAATCGAGAAGGCTTTCTTGCTAACTTGCCACTTGGAACACACTGTGCCTCCAACTCATTCCTGTGAAAACTCACAATATTATTTTAAAAATTAACCAAACACAGATTTGTATAAAAGAAATCATTGAACTATACTGAGTACAGCTGTGAGGTCAGGAGGTCAAACAGTCCCACTCACTTCCCTGGCTAGGTATTGAAAATATTATTAGCAAATTACACAGTGAACCAAGCACATAAGATAACTGATAACTGTCTGCTGAGCATTTCAACAGATCTGTTCTGTTTAATAGGATCACACAAGTTTCACAATACAATGAGAAGCTGAGATGTGAATTCAACGTGGTGGCATGGTATGCATCCCTCCAATCTAAGGGATGGGTTTATGGGACAAGATGACAAACTGCATGGGTCTTGTTGACCGTCAGAAAAGCATCTGGTCTAAAGAGAACACGAATTTGTTTCTCCATTTGTCACAGCAAAAAAATGAATGCAGCTTCCTCTAAGTGCAGTTCAAAGCTACATGGACTGACCAAGGTGTACTGGAGTCATTATTTTAATTCTCTGAACTCCACGTTTACTTAGATAATTTGTGAGAAAGATCCATCACAAAACAAGAAGTTAGGGTTTATGGCCCTATTTAACAGCATGTCTTCCTTCACTTAGCATGCATTTCACAAAGCAGCACTTAAATACAATCAATAAACAGATTTAAGAAAGCACAGGATCAAAACCAGGGTTCTTCAGGAAGAAACTAAATTCTTAGTTCTGATGTACCTCATAGACAGCGTGAACTGAAGAGAGCATTCCACAGGGACAGCAGAAGCACCTCTTATAGGCACTACAGACATATTTTGGACCTGCCCCACTAGTAGCCCTGGAGCTCAGAGGCAGCTCTTGCATGGCTTGATCACCCTTAATCTTCCTTCAACATGACAGCAGTACTTATTACATTTAATTAAAATCACCTACAAGCTGTGTGGGTAGTCAGAGAAGATCTTTCAAAGCCCTGTGTGAGCTCCTTTTTGGCAAAGCCCCCAGGGCCAAATGATATGTTGGCCTGTAGCTCCTCACAAGAGGACAGCTCTGAGAGCAGTGTTGCTTCCTTGCCTCCGTAACAAGGACCTGTGCCTTCTGAACACTAACTACAAGCAAAACTAGATAAATTAATCCATCCTGCCCAGGCCTGAGCAGCAGCACTGCCCTGCTCACAGTACTTCACCAAAGTTGTTTGCAGATAGATACTTGTAGAGCACATCCCCAATCCTCCCTGCCCTTGTACCTCTTTTTCCCCAGCCAACCCAGCACAGGAGCTGGAATAGGAATGCAACTGGAATACAGTGAGTCATTAAAGTCAGGACCAGGCTGGCAGAACATACACCACAGAAATAAAGTCTAACATGACTCTTTTTATGCGTGCATCTTTGGGCACTCTAGACACACTGACCTGTGAAAATAAGTATTTTATGTATTCTTAGAAAACACATCACAGAAATAGTCATAAGCTTATAACAGAATGCAGCATAAGTTACAGAGACTGATAGAAAACTGAGTCAGCAAACAAGTCCAACCAATGCCTCCTAACTTGTGAGTGCTAACTAGCTGGAGCGATGCAGCAGTATTAACAGTCACAGGTCCATTCCTCAGAAACAGATCAAATGAACTGTCCTGTAGGGAGCCAGAACACCTTGGTGACACCACAGGAGCACACAGCTGCCACAGTGCCCAGCCCTCAGTGGCTGTCAGACTCAAAAGTCAGTTTTTCATCAGCAGAAGTTAAAGGAACAAACTGATACATACTTAGAAATGCAACTCTACTGCAATGCAACAGATCTCTATTTATACAGCTTTCATGAGAAAAATCATACATAACTCTTTATCTCAGAGAAAGAACTAGCAGAAGAGGGTTCAATCACTTCGAAGTTATCAGATGTTACAATTTTTACCATCCACAGCCCAAAGTGCATATATTCACCAGCCAGGGCCTCAGCACTATCTCACACTTCACAGAAACAAACACTTCTGCACAACACTTCAAAGGTCCTTCCCAACAGGCGCCATGAAGCCCAGCTGCACAGCGCCCCAAACACAGCCGCTGCCAGCCCCTGCCTGGTGCCAACAGAGCAACGTGGGATAAAAAACATCACAGCGCTGGGCCAGCAGCCAGCACAAGGAGCACCCTATGCAAACACTGACCAAGCTCTCAAGAGCTGAAGCACCGCCCCAACAATGCAGAGACTCACAGCATGTTCACACAGGGGTGTGTGGGCACTCACCTCAGGGCAGGTGGACATGGCACAGTGTGAAGCAGCTCCTCCAGCCTGCTGATCTGCTCTCATCCCCATCAACAGGCAGCCAGCACGTGCCTGACCTTCCAGACCACAAGGGCAAGGCTGTTTCCCTGTTAAAGAGAAGAAATAATAACAAAAATGACAACAAAGATAAATCAGCTCATGGAGAAAGCACAAGGCTGGAGTGACTGCAGGAAATGGAGGCCCTTGCTGTTAGCATGGGCCAACAGCCACAGCCCATGCCAGGTCAATGCCCTGCCACAACACATACCCCTTGCTCAGCCCCTTTGCTTCTTCACCACATAGAGCAGTTTCAGAGTGCAGGTGAAGAGACCTAACATATATTGCAGCATCATCTTCAGAGTGAGGAACGCAGCCATGCAGACCCTCCAGCCCACGGGGGATGTACACCCAGCTTACACAGCTGCTCCTGATGCACTTCTCACACTGTAGGCTCACACAGCCATAAGCAGACACAAAAGCAGAAGTGCAACCAAAAAAAGGAGCCAGCTGCTCCAGGAAAACAGTTATTCCTACACTTCCTCATAGGATTTCTCCAACCAAACAACTCAACAGAAGCCCTTCCTGGAGCGGGCCTGGGCACAGCCTTACCTGCTCCCCTGCTAGGCTGCATCTCTGGAAACCTCACACAGCCTCAGCCCAAGACGCAGCTCACACTCACCAATACTCCCCAGAATTGCTGCTACTACACTTTACTTGCTGCATTCCCAACACCGTAGTGAAGTAATCCCACCAGGGAGGCACCCTGAGCCAGCAGCAACCCAGCTGCAGCCCCTCTGCAATTACCAAACCACTCAACTCCTTGCACCTGCTGAGACCGATCACCAAAGTGCATAGCAAGAGGTGGCTGCTCTCTGCAGAGGTTTTCCAGAACCCCCAGATTTCATAAGCATCTCAGCCTTCAGAGCATTGCTTTGGAAATCAAACTATCATTGGGAAATATCAAAGAATTCAGATTACCATAAAGTTAAATGAAGTGCGAGATCTACTGACTGTTAGTTCTTTTAGAGCTGCTCTAACTACTGTAACTGTTAAATAATATGTTTAAAATACTCTTTGTCATCTTCATCTTATGATTTTTAAGAAAATAGCAAAGGAAATGCTCCCTCTGAATAAGAAACAAAGTAAAAGCAGATTTCTCTGTTGCTCTCCGGCATTTCAAGTTCCTCACAGGAAAGTATCTCAACTCAAAAAAAAAAAAAAAAAAGGACTTACCAACACCTGAACAGCCATAATGACACAAGAGACTCTACTAAAGACACTAAGCACACACATCCACCCTGAAATCCACCTAATCCTACTTCCAGCAAATACTTTTGGTATTTATGTTACTTTGGAGCAGCATACTGAGCAGGTGTTTCTCATCTGACTAACAGTAATGAAGATAACAGTTTTAGCATGGTAAAGACATGCAAATGGGAGAAAAATCTAATAACGAGGATAAGTAAAGGGGTATGGCAAGGAGGTCGCAAAAATCATTTGTAACAGTGGTTTAATGCTTGTGTAGGGCATATTATGAACTGCTACAGCATACTGGAAACTCAGGGACTACTGCTATAGCCCTTGAGTTTACAGTATTGCTTCTGAGAGTATTGACTCAAACTGGCACTTGAAACCTAGAATACCACCTAGAAGACATCAGTAGATTGACACTTTTGGCTTTTTTACTCCCAATTAGACATATCCAGGAAAGACATTAACATAATTTACTCACATAATCCTAGATGCCAGAAAGACTTTACACGTAGTCCAGTACTGGTAGGTGTTGAGCAGTTCCTCAAACACTACTCTCTCAAAAGTTAATTTAAAAATAGCTCTAAAAGCAATAATCTTGCCTCCCCTGAGCTATTACATAACATACATGCCTCCTACTATGCTGTCTTCCAACAGCCATTAGAGCAGATTTTAGAACCTGCTATGCTAAAGGCTATACTCAGAATGGCGAAATGGAGGTTTGCTGATGATTTGATATCTTCACAACAGAGGAAAGCTTTGAACACCAAATACACCATTTGTGTTAAAGACAGTTTTTGTTAGGACAGAGTTAGTTTGTAATCAAATAGCCACAACCAGAAACCATAACAGCAACTTAATCCTGCTTTAGAAACATGATGTAGGAAGGTTCCACTGGTACAGAATAAAGTCCAAACCACAGAATCTGTGCATGTATGGATGCAAACATCCTCACTATTAGCTTATATTACTATGTTCATTTACACTTGCTGATGCTCTCATTTACCTTGCCAATGCAAACACATTACTCGATCAGGCCCTCCAGAGGCCCCTTCCAACCTCAACCATTCTGAGATTCCTTATTCTAACATTTAATACAACCTCGGGAAAAAATTCCGCGCCTTGAACACATCATAGCTGATCAACGCAATGACGACATGGCATCTGAATTCCAATGACAGTTTGTTCATTAGCCTTGAGATGCATGGCAAAATATTTTTTTCCCCAATTTTTGTCCTCTGTCCCATATCTAGAACTGTAAATCTAGCTACTCCAGAAGGATAAAAGAAAGCACATTTACCAGACATCATTGGGAGCTTGCCTTTTGACAATTTGACAGTTAACTGTAGGTCAAAACAACATCTGTTTGTTGCTTTGTGTGCTTATTTAGGATTGGAGTAAACTCCAATTGCCCAAACTAGTATTTGATAGATATAGTTTACCTGAATGCAGAGAATCCACAGATTACATCCCGATTGGATGCTGTCACTATTAAAAACAGGCCAGGATTTCTGTCCTGACATTCTCTTTTCTACCTTTTGTTCACCATTCAACTGCTCAGAGAACTGCTGGATGCCCTATGCTAAAGCCACATCATCTGACACCTATTAATAAATACACAGCTGCTCCACACCCCACCTCCCCAGGGGTTTTTCCATACTCCTACTAATTCTTCTGCCCCATTCAGACCAAGACTTCACATTCAGCAAAAAGAAGACCAACTGTGTTTCCCTACACCTTTTTCTTCCTAAAATTAATCTTATGTTACACTTACAAGGCAAAATTATCAACATTAACCCCTTAGCCGTTAACATTGCTACAGTCAGCCAGAAGTGCTGCGTTTGCTTTTTCCCTCTCTTCCTTTCAGAGACCTGGTGTAGCAATTGGACAGATTAATACGATGGGAAAGGCATTACAACAGAGATGTGATGACAAAAAGACTAGCATAATAAAAACGTACTATAAAGGAAGGGAAGAAGATTGCTCACCTGTATCAGAAGACTCTAGGTTCAAGAAGAAAACTCCACCAAGGAGGAATCTCCAACAAGAGATCCTTCCCCTGTGGCAGTCAGCCCTTAAATGGGGTCTAAGGGAGGTGCAGCCAGGCTCCACAGCTGAATTGCCTTCACCTGTGCTCCCAGGGCTGACCCGGTCCTTTCCCCAGGTGCTCAATCAGTGGTTCAGGCTGTAACTCAGCAGTTACCATACACCTGGGCAAGCACCTCTGATGCAAACAAAGAAAATACAGAATATAGCTTCTGCTGAAGCCAGTGATTTTAAAGGTTGTTTTTCTAAATGTCCAGAGATGGTAAGAATTCAGGACTCATCATGCAAGAGAGCCAAAGAAGAGAGAATGAAGCCAAAGTGAATTCTGTTCAAAATCCAAACAAATATTCAACTATTTTGGCAAATATTTGCCAGATCTAGTTCATATCTACATTTAATTTGTGACCCTCTCACGTGGCCAGATGGATGAGAGATGCCTGCTGTCCTCAGCACTGTCCAGAAAGGCAACTTCAGAGTACAGTGTTTGGAAACTGGATAGAAAAAAAAAAAGAAAGGAAAAAGAAAAAGTTAGCAATAGTTGCCAGCTATTAAAATGGATTTGTTTATATTCGCTATGGAGTTTCTCCTCCTCTGGGCAACTTTGGCCCTAGCAAAGGTGATTAGTGGTAAGCAGTGCAGAGCTGTGGGATGTCCTGCTTGTACCAGACACGCTCCTGTCAGTGAGGAAACAGCTGCTTTGTCACCATGGGCTCATCTTGTTTGACATGAAGCAGTCAAGACACCTAAAACACCTTCTCCACAGGTCATCTCCATCTCATTTACACAGAAAACACTGAAATTATACCATTGGTAAAGAATAAGCAATACGTATAAAGAGAGCATGCATTATACTCTGATAAACTATTTATGGTATTGTAAAGGTGTAGTGGCCCAGAATAACAGGAGATACCCTTTCCCCTTCTGCTTTAAAACATTTTGCCTCCGACTCTCCTTATTCTCATAGCAGTAATTATCTTAAAATAATTAGGTGGTTCTGTAGTAGTTCAAGCAAGGACAATTCCTTCAAGCTGAAAGTCTGCTTTATATCCTTAACCATTTACACTGCTTTGCAATCACAGCCAGCTGGTTAGGACCACCTGATCCCAGTTTTCATGCCACGTTATCAAAAACCAAAATAAAACAAAAGACCTGTCAGCAGCATTAAGATTGCAGTCATGGCTAAATGCCTTTTGATGCCTTTTTAAACTTCCGAAGTGTTCGGTGCTGTATTGCTGCTGGTAGGGCTGGGCCCTCCTCCAGAAGCAGGGACTGCCTCCTTTCTGACCCGTGAGGCTGCTGATATTCTCGCTGCATTATGAGCTAAGTTTGTATCATTGTATCTGTAATTTTGAAAAATGCCACACGCATCCCGATAGCTTGCTTGTCGTAACTTAAAAGTAAACATCCAAAGAGAAGAATTTATCCAAAAGCTGCTCCAATGCATTTGCATTAATTTAAGGGCTTTTTTTTTTTTTTTTCCCTCATGTCCCTCTTACAGCATCAGTATGAAACTACATTTTTCATAAATTTGTTCTCCTCTTTATCTAAACCAAAATGTTCTTCTGATCAAATTGAAGAGCCAGTGTTTCCAGCTATAAACAAGATGCTGCTATGCTGCATGTAAATATTCACTCTACTAGGCAATGGCAATGCCTCCAGGCACTTAATTCCATCCTTATCAATTTGTTCTTGAGGTGGAAGGAATTTTATCTAGCAGAAATTGAACAGGGAACTGGTCTGAAAACTTACAGCATTTTGCCAGTTGAACTCGTAGCAGGAACATCACTGTGAGCATACAAGATTTGAAACCGTTTGGATAACTGACTTAGTATAAATAAAACACAGCACAAATTGTCTAGGAAGTTCATGAATGTTTATACTAATTTAATTAGATCTCAGTTTTACGACGAAGCTAAGAGCCAGACAATGCAGATAAAGGATAAATACAGCTCCTCCAATTAACAAGTTATCCATAATCTTTTTTTTTTACATCATATCTTTTAGTAAGTCTCATTAGAGGTGCTGAGAAGAAATTAACTACTTTACTAAAGTCATTATTCAGAGCTGGCAGTAACGATGTTTTGGCTCATGTTCATGAGCACCCTTTGTGGAACGTAGGAAAAGATACAGCCCTTCATTTGTGCTCTTTGGCTATCTGCAAATCTAAGTGACAGATGTGACAGCAGCATACGATATTGGTCAAAGAAGGCTGAACCCAAGTGGGTGCTTTTCATTGCCTGCCAAAACGCAGCAGCCTTGAAACGTTCCTGTAGGAAGAGGAAGATTTAGAAGTGTCTCTCTGATTCCTGCTGTTCCAGCTGCGTCTCAGACTTATGGCTTCAAACTACAATCCAGCTGCTGGTGTTTTCATTCCAATTAAGTTTTGAGTGTTTTTTAAACAAAATATTTTCGTAGAGTGACTATTAAGAGATTTCATCATGGTTTGATTTCAAACAGCGAACGCGCACTGAATCACCAAGGCTGAGTCCGAGAGATGGAGAAACGTGTGTTTGGAGATTATAAAAATGCTAAAGGCTTTAACTTGGCAAGCAGAAGCCAGAGAGCTAAATTTGACTCAAGGGATGCCAAAGTATTGAGGGCTGTGATAAACAGTAACCCAGACCTCCTCTGTAAGCTGTCCATTAATACGGGACCTGAGGGACGCATTATAAAATTAATAACTGGCAAAATCAAAACACATCCAAAATCTAGAGTGCAGTGTCCAGGTTATACAGTCAGTGCAGTAGCTGTCTCTAGGAGATCATATTGCAGAAGCTCTGGAAGGTGGTTATTTGTTCTAAAGCAAAATTGAGATTCATTTTTAAGGAGGTCAAGTGGCAGCCAATGCAGCCAGGATGAAAGCTGCTTGCTCCTGCAGCCAGCAGTGTTGACGTGGATCAGGTACACGTGACCTGCAGAGCTTCAACAAGGCTGGGAGGCCCTTCTGGGAGAGAAAGCAAATGGGAGAGAATGCACTTTTACCCCATCTGCTGCTGCTTCTTCTGATAGTGCTGTTGTAGGAAGAGCAGCCTGGAGAACAGAGAAGGCGACTCTCATACAACATTCTTCTCAGGGACTTAGTTTTGGACTTAGTGTGCCTTTTCTCCAAGGTCTCTCAGCAGCCCTTCAGTGGAGAGACTGCAGACATGCTCACCATGTCTTCCCAGCTACCACAAGATTTTGGGGGAAACCAACAATTTTTCTGTTAGATCTGGGAAACAACGATCACTGCGGCAAGGCAGCTCCAGTTGGTAACTGCTGACTGCCAGGCCCGTGGCCACATGAGATAGGAAATAGCACACCTGCCAGAATATCTGTTGTGCAGCTGGGGATGCTGGGGGTGCTGGGGATGCTGTATGGCTGGCTGGAGGTTTAAAAGAAGTCAACACATTCCTTTTATGTGAAGCTTCTCTCTAGCAAATTATTGTAATGAAATGGCCAAGTACATGGACGGTAAGTGCATGGCAATAGTTTCCTTCAGATTGATGGCCTCAAAATGCTGGCTCTTATTTAGACGTACACAGCCAGCCCTTCTTCAGGAGGAGCTTACTGGTCGGTGATGCACGTTTCTCAAAATGGTATGCTAAAAGCAGGCATTGCACCTGTCAATATTTGCCTCTTAAACAACAGCTCAGAGCGGGGATTTATAGAAGGGGGCAACTTCCTCATTGCACTGCTCTGACACCATGAGAAACTTAACCACATCATTAGTAACAAAAGGATGGTTTTCAGTGGCAGCAAACGCACCAAGATTTTGCCGAGAAGGACCCTTGTTACTTCTCAAGGTTGAGTCTTAGTTGCTGGCTCCATAGCAGAGTCAAAACAGAAGTTCAGATAAAGATAGGATTATAATTTATAATAAATTTATGAGAATTATTACTGCCCTTTCGTAACTATTAACCACAGAACGAGGACACGTAGGTGCCAGAAACACCAAAAGATTTAAGTGACTTAACACGTGCAAAAAGAGAGACCTGTGGTTTTTTTGCTTGTTTGTTTAACTTGTTTATCGCTTTGGAAGTTGAGTCTCATCTTCTTTCATTGTCAGAAAAATGTTGGTTTATTTCCACTGGGTTAAAATATGTTGGGACATCCTCCCCCAGTGAGTGCAGGAATATATTCTTGATCCCCAAATGAGAATCAACTCAATATGCAGCCAGCATAAGGAGCACAGGCACTAATATTTCAGCATCTTTCCCTTTTGCAACTAAATGAGGAGCACATTTTAATTATACACGCTTCTAGCAGCAACAGATATAGCAACAACATTATTGCCACTGCATTTGTTAATGTGCCTAACCTCAAGGAATACCAAGCGTTTCTTTCTCAAAAGATATAAAATGGATGGAAGAGTAAAACCTCAGAATGTTTGGGACTCATTACACAACTATTGCCCTCAATTTGAGGAAAAACAATTGCATTCAATAGTAATAATAGTTACTTACACTGCTTGGTATTTTTCTGGAAGTCAGTTGCTGGGGTTTGGGTATGCTGAGAAACAACGTGGAAAAGAAGAAACCCAAAGCTATTTAAGAAAGTGTTTACAAATTCAGCATGCAGCTTGGCTATGTTGGGATCATATCTTTGCTATGAATTAATTAAGTGGGAATGTTCCCCCCAGTAGGAACATGCCATCCATGCCTGCTGCTCCATTCGGACTGAAAGCAGACATCGTGCCTGCAGAAACCAAAAAAACCCTCTGACTTCCCACTTTGTCATTCGGTGTTCCTTTTGCTCCCACTTCTGCCCCATGAGTGAAAGCAAAACCCTAAGTCTGAAATGGCAAAGGGACTCCCAGGTCCTTACTGCTTAAAAAAATGCTTTCAGAACATTTGGTGGCTTTTTTTAAGTGACTGAAAAAGAATCAGGAAAACCTTTCATCCTTTGTTTTCACTCCATGCTTGTCGAAGCCTCAGCTCGAGTGACTTTTGCAAAAGATTTCACTAGCAGTATCTGGCAACTCCAGCTGAACTGAGTGATTGCGTTTAATTGCATTTTGGTTTCATAAACTCGGTGTCATAAATCTACCGACTGTCAAACAGAGGGGGTTGATTAATAGAGCAATGGCTGTCCTCAGTTGAGTTACAAAGAAATCTCAACAAACACACACGTCTTCGAGGCCGTATGCTGTCTAACCAGCGATGTGACGTGTGCTCCAGGCCATGGGTGTGAGGGGAGGAGGTGTGGGAAGCTCCAGCAGGAGCAGCAGAGGAGCCAGGCCATGGAAAGCAGCTCTCATTTCTCATCTGCCTGCAACCAGGGAAAGAAGGCATAAGGAAACCTACAGTAGATTTTCTCTGCTTGTTTATTGCCCTATCACAAAACTGCAGAGACAGTAGAACAATAAAGATCGCAGGCTTTTAGATGGGCCCAGAAATTAATGGTTTCTTCAAGTTTGGATCCAAGTTGGATCCTTCATTTTTAGGACAGTTGGGTCAGAAAGGCAGACTAGGCATGAAATTCTGGGGTGATTTTAAGACTTGTTGGAACCACCCTGGATGTGATTTTAAGACTTGTTGGAACCACCCTGGATGTGATTGTTGTTTCCCAATTACTGAACCAGATGAAAATCTGCAGAGTATTTGTGAACAATGAAGGAAAAAGTCAAATGAGAGGAGCGAGCAAGCACTGCCAAATACTGAGGGAAAAACTGCTTTTTACTTACATAATAAAAACATTTCTCCCTTAGAATTTCTTCTGGTTTGTAACAGTTTTATTGAATCTTCCAAAGCTCTGTCATGACTACATCTATTACATGACTACTGAACATTTATGTGACATTAGCCTCAGGATTTAGCAATCTGTAGGGCTGGACCTACAAGAATTCTTCTACAGATCCAATCTTTACAGAAAATGAGAGATAAACATTTTATTCTTACTGAAAAAATCACCCCCAAAAGCTACTGAGCATTAAAAAATAAGCCAGTGGATCATAATTCATTGACCGGCTGAGAAGTAGAGTATTACATCTCCTCTCCTGTGAATTGTGTCTCGGATTACATCAGCTGAAGAAGCCCATCGTTTGGCACAAAAGCTGTCAGGAATAAGAACCGTGAAAATTTTAAATGAGAGGAAAAAGTATACATTTAGGATTTTTTTTCTTTATTTACAACTCCCTAGCACGATACTTTGTTTATTTCCCTAAAATCTGTGATCTGAAAAATGCAAATTCTTCTTCAAATATCTTAATAAAAGTAAATAAAAATAGCTAAGGAAGCTGGTAAGAAGAGGGAGCGTTCATGAAAGAAAATGCTTCAGAAAAGCTGGATGCAGCAGGCACGTTGCATGACAGCTGTTTTATTCCAAGCCTATTGGCAGCTCCTGAGGAGATGAGCACACACAAGTCTTCAGAAGCTGGTGGCTTCCTGGAGCCGGCGAGGAGAAAATGAGCAGTTTCCCAAGGAAACACTTTGAATTAAGAGCCAGTACCAGCTGGGAAGGATCCTCCCCTCCAATTTATTGCTTGGGGCTGATCATCACTCTCCATTCAGCTGAAGCCCTCTGTATGCATCTTCTGCACCACCAGCATGAAGGCAGCCCCCCATAATCCCTCATCTCTGAACTAGCTGTGCACAGGTGGACCTTGCACACTGCAAGCCTTGTCCCATCCTCTGCAAAACCAGCAGTACCCCTTATAATTGTGGTGGGACGAGCAGGCGGCTGTAATGGAGAAAGCTGCTACAGAGAGCTTAGGTGGAGCAACTTTACTAGAAGTCAATGCACACGTTACATATGAAGTTTTGTCCACTGTCAAGGAGAGCAAGGAACAACAATGTGCTCATGCCACCACGCTTGGTGGCTCGCCAGGAAACCCCACTGCAGGCCTTGACCTTGGCCAGGGCTTCCCCAGGTGCGTGGGCATGGGGCCTCTGCAGCAACACACTGCTCCCAAGCACAGCTGGTACTTAGGCCTTAGCACATCACACCTGGGCTCCTTCGGAAGGATCATCAGAAATGATGTAAGAAGATGCAGTGCCATTTTCTCCAGCCGTGGCACACCTGCTCTGACAGACCAGGACACAGCCTGCTGTTCTGCACGCTCCCAGCACCGCTCCCATCTCAGATCCCTCACCTACTGAATTTAGCAGTATTCAGCTTTCAGTTTGTGCGTCCCTGCGGCAGCAAGCTTCTGGAAAAGAAAGGGATGTATGCTACTGAATAGACTTAAAATTATAGCTGTGCCAGGGAAACGTGCCTTGGCACAACACTGCACCTTGGCTACTTTCTTCTTTGAAATGTCTTAAAAATCAGTACTGCCAGGGACTGTTCTATTTTCCATAAATTTTAATTCATTTTGGTTCCAGTGTATCAAGCCAGAGATTTCTCTGTAAAGCACCAGGGCTCTCATTCACTGTCCTGTGCCTCCAGTCTCTCCTTGTTGCCTCAGACAATGCTAAGGCATGATATCACAGCAGAGGAGATGAGTTCCTCCACTGCCACTGGGAAATATTAGTCCTCGTTTGGAATCATCTGAGGCTTTGGAACAGTTTGTCCCATCTTGTAGCTCCGTCAGACTCCCCACAATCCAAATCACCAGCTCTGCCCTCGCTCACGGCAGCCTGGGCAGGGGCAGTAGGCTTTGTGCCACAGCTGGTTCATCAGAAATTTCATCAAGAAATTCTTAGCAAAACAAACAAACAAACAAACAAACCCAAACCTGATTTTCAATCTGAACTGAAAAGAAAACATTTTAAAAGTGAAACTATTTGCAGGACTTTTGAGCTTGCAGGACTTTGTGTCGCTTTGAGTTAGGCTAATCATTCTGTTTGGATAAAAATCAACATATTCCATTTTGACTTCATATATTATCTCCTACTATGAAATAAACTCAACATAAAATGACTTCATTTCCTTCTGACAAGATAACTCTGATAGGGTCATGCCACTCTGATAAGGTCAAAATACTTTATCTTCTGCAAGGCACCCGTGCTTTAGAGTTTTTTGACAAAACAGGGCTTTTCACTGCATAATTATTCAAACTCAGAACGTCTTTGGCAGCCATAATAATCACAGGCAAGCCAGGACCTGGTTCTTAAAATCCAAATGTCTTAATAGGGAGGAATCTGTCTCGTTAAATGCATCACTGGACTGAATTTACTGAACAATACATCCCACTGACAAATTTAACATGAGCCAGCACAGCTTTCCTTTGGCCAATAATGCAGATTTGCAGGATCATAGAAATTGTCAGCTGGAAGGGACCCTGGAGATCATCTTGGCCAGCCTTGTGTTGAAGTAGGGCCTCAGATGAGGATACCCAAACCCTGCCAAGCCAAGTCTTGACTATCTACAGTGAGACAAACTCCAGTGTTTCTCCAGGCAGCTTATCCCAATGTCACGTTGCTCTCACTGTCAATCATTCGGGTTTTTTTCTACCCAGATAGAAATTCCCTGAAACAACTGATGGTTCTCATCCTTATTCTGGTGCTCTTTTCTGGATATCCTTTCAACAGACATAGAAAGTACTTTCTACAGTTTTGCTCACGTTATTCCTGAAATAAGATTAGTAAACCTACTCATCCTTGGACAACTTTGAAATGCACAACACAGTTCAACGCTTAAATTTTGTAAAAGCGTAACACAGAACAGATACCAAATGACATCAAATCAACAGATAAAATGACAAAAGTTATCTTCTTGTTTGCTGCATAAAGCCCACGCTACTTGCTGTATTACAATAAAATTGTGAAAAACAAAATATGCAATAACTTACTCATGTATTTCAGCCACAGTAACCTGGCTTCTACATCCATATTTTCTCACACACTGCAGAGTTGATTTGAATCAATAGTTCAATGGGAGACGAGACAATTAGATGCTGCAGGAAACAGTGATTATACACAGAGCATAAATCTCATTACCCACATCAATATAAATTCGTTTTCTAACACAGGGCTACTCTTCATTATTGCTCCTATTTTATCAATGGTGATTTTATTTTTAGATGTGATAGCAATTCAAATTCCTAACCCTTTCTTCTCACTGAAAGAGCCCAAGGTACTGTGTCAATAAAAAAACATGCCCTCTTTGGACAAATTCTAGGCTTTATTTCCTGTTCTCTAGTCTCCTTTTGCAGCTCCACATGCAGTTTTCTGCTTTTCCACCAAAAACTGAGTGCTTTTGTGTCCTACTCTATATAAGCAGTGTGCTCAAAGAAGAGAAGAAAATCTTCAGACAACAGAAAATAATAAAACCTTAATCCAGGGGTCACACTGTATAACTGGAAAAAGGAAAATGGCACAATATATTTCAGCCAGTTTGTAAAGTTGTGCTCCATCTCCAAGGTCCAAATCTTTATCTTTGTGAGTTAAAACAGATATGAACACAGAAAAGGCCAAAAAACCCCAACAACCTAGAACAAAAACATATTAAATACACAATCCTACATTCTTAAGTGACTCTTTTCCATTATATTGGTCAGCCTTGACACACTTCTGTAGTATGTGGAAAAGACCCTTCTTTGAGTAAGCTGCAAGAGTAGCGTGACCAGAACGTTCCTTCACTCAAGTAGCATGAGCTACTTTAGTCAACCTTTATTTACTCACTTTCAAGAAAAAAGAAAGGAAAATATATATATATATATTCTTTCCACGAGGACTCTCCTTCCATCAGTTATTTTTTGTTTAAATCTCCCACAGAAATCATCCACCAAACTCTCCCAGTATGAATAACTCACTAGGTAAAAGATACAGACTGAATAAATGAAAAAAGGAATACATTTTGCCTACACTGTGGACACTTCAAACCAATTTCCAGCATAGCATCTCATTCCACAAACAGCAGAGGTTGTTTGTATACCTACTCAAATGAGCCACATTATTCATGAGACAATATTCTACAAGGCAGAAGAAAAAATACTATTCCTGAAGGAACTGCTTGGGGATATAGTATTCTATGATAAGGGCAGAAGGAAGTGCTTCTGGATGCGTTCCATCACTTGATGTTCACGAAACCATTTTGTATGACACAAAGGATTAGGAAAAATAAGCTGCATGACATTTATTTTGTAATTTTAACATTAATATCTGTAGAAACATTTTATTGTCAGTACAAAAGTTAACAGATTTTAATACTTCTTTTACCCAATTAAAAAAAACACACACATAGAACAGTGTAATTTGCATTCATATTGCATGGCCGTATCAGTGTGAGGGTTCTGAAAGTACAAACACAAGACTTCCGTACAAAGATACAAACAACAGTGATATTTTAGCAGAGGCCAGTGCTATACCTACTGTTACGGAATGAATCAGAAGGAAATACTGGAGTCAGCATGAATTAATCCTTTAAAAAGATGCTGATATTCCTATGGCAAACTGTCATTATAAACAACCTCTCTCTTTTTAAACTTAAGTTACAATAGAGGGATAGTCTAAAAGGCAAAAGATCCAGGCCAAAAGATCTGGAACCTATTACCCAACCCAGTGAAGAGAAATCTATTTAATCTGTTGCATGTGCAACCCAGGGTAGAAGCTCAGCTCCTTTTAGAGCAGTATGTCCTGCTATGGTTAGAGACAAGTTAATGACTTGCCTTACTTTAAGAACCCATTCTAATTTTTTTCTTTCTTTCTTTCTCGGTGGAATGATTGGTTTTTCACCATGGGAAACATTGCCTAAAGAGTTAAGTTGTTAAAGTGACAAGTATTGAGAATAAAAGACATTCTTGTTAAAGGATTTGGTTTCGATAAGAATAATCATCTGACACTGCAGTTTTTAAACACAAATAAATCAAAAGTTTAATTCCCCCAAATTAGTTATATACTGTAAATATTTCTTTTTTTTAAAAAAAAGATCTGAAAACTAGTAAAGTCTGAGCAATATATCTACTAGTTCTCTGTGCTGCCTGCATAGAAATGCCATTTAAATTACAAAAACACAACAACCCTATAAACGATTAATTGTTTTGTACATTACCAATTAGTTAATAAATTAATGATATACCATTTTCCCTGAAAGCAAAGTATTTTCCACCCTTGGATGGTGAAAATTAAGAAATTCTGTGTAAGAACAGCATTTAGCAAATAGCTGTTAAAAAAGAGACTAATTTGCTAGGTGGATTGGGACATCCATTTTTAAAATCAATACAAAAAATAATTCATTGTAAATATATATAATATATATTTATACATATTTTGAATATATTTACATACATCCAGCACCTATATACTGCATTTGTGCTCTGTAAGTGTGTGCCAACATATATTTTCTCCAAATATTACAAAATAAACAAGAAAGGCAGACCCAGAGTTTGCCTCAAGTCCAACTGGTCCATTGTACAAACAAAGTCTGTCGCAGCTGAGGGTAAGCCAGAAAACTGATAGTGATGGGTATCTAGACACAGCTCATAAACATTCTTCTTCGTTGGAACATTTAATAAGAGTTGCACATTATGAGATCTTTAATGTACGATCTGACTGCTTTCCTCCAAGTTTTCTTGTCTTTTTTTTTCCCATTTTTTTTTCTCCCATATTTCATATGTACAAGCAGAATCTTCAGAGTCCTGGAGAAACGATGTTGTTTTGTATGTGGTAGGTAGCTTGATGTTCTTGCTTCTTTTCATGTTTTAACGCTTCCATTCATGTGTTGGTACTTGGGAAGACAAGGTTCATAAGGCATTGGATCGGGAGAAAAAACAGAGTCATCACCTGAAGAACACGAACTCCTGGTGTCAGGGTAGCTAGGAGAATACTGCTCCAGAGGTCCACTGAGGTCCAGATACTCCTGTGACAAAAGAAATCAATTGAGTTTTTAACCAGCGAGTAAAACTGGCAATAGCGTATTCCAGCTACTCTGATTTGGCTCGATCACACAGCGGGTAAAAGAACAGTTTAAAAACAACACTCATTTCCCTAATGCAATTGCATTCTAAACTGCCTGTAGCTCAAATATCTCATAAAACAAGGAGCCTGAATAAAGAAAGGAAAGCCAAGCCAATAACACAGTACTTTTGTGAAGTCCAACAGCATCCACATTAGCCGCGTCAGTGGAAATAAACATGCCAACCACATCAAAAGAGGACTTTTCACTTACAATGATAAAAATGAAATTTCATCCTAAATAGAACCATTTTTCTTCAGCACGTGGTAATGATTTGGAGAGGGAAAGATACTTCCAACTTTGTATTCCTTCGGTCAATTTAAATGTCTGTTTTATATTCTGTGATATTAACTTTGCGTTTAAACATGCAGTGGCAGACATACGTGCAAAAAAAAAGAACTGAAAGAAAATTAAATTCACTCGATTGGGTTCTTTATACTACATTTTCTTCTCTGTGTGCCTGTGCGCATGCCTGCATGCCCCAGAGCAGCCATGACCAAAGCAGTCATTAAAAAAGGAAATAATATCTGCTGAATCCAAGTTTTGGGTTAAGGCTCTTTTGCTAGAAACAACAGTTTTGGCAGGAGAAGAAAGTTATTTTCTCCCTTGAAATGTTCCTTCTCTTTCAACTTCTAAAGGCAGCTGCATTCATTTAAGTGCAATCTCTTCATTTGCTAAACCACAAGCTATGATCACACTGACGAGACGAGTCCTCCACCTCAGTCAGTGCTTTATGCTGCTGTGCTTTGGGTTGGGGTAATTTCGTTCTTTGGTTGACATTTTTTTTTCCTAAGTCAGAAATCTGAATGTTACCACGTTATTGCTTAAAAAATGGTCACCATTTTAAAAAGGAGGAAAATATATGCTTTAAAATGCTGACAAATGTAATAGGCAGCAAGGGGATGCAGTTTGGATCAATGATTACTTCCTATCTTGCTCCCTAGGTGTTCAGAAGATCCACAAGGACAATCTTGGCACGTATTTATGTAAAAGCAGTGCAGCCCTACGTGATCAGAAATGATCAAGCACCTTCTAGACAGACAGAGGAAAGTCTTCCAGCATTTGAAGCTTTCTTATGGGATTGCAGACACAGCTTGTCATATTGAAAGGCTTGATATAATTCAACTATGAGCTCAGAACTGAAGGTGGGATTCTTATCTCCTCTCCAGCCTCTTTGTTCAGCATAAAGGGCCACAGTCATGTAGGGGCATAAAGTCTCCAGCATTAGGATTTCAGTGAGGAAAAAAAAGAGGGGGGCTTGGGCAAAATAATCACACAAATGCAGAACATATTATTGGCTAATCAATTTTGGAGCTGCTGGGCAAGCCAGGTTGGCCCTCTATCAACGGTGGCATGTGTGGGAAAGACAAGGTACCATGGTGGAGTGGATGAGCAAAAGTATGTCAGACTGAAGCACGGAGGAGCTGTGCTTCAACAAAACTGCACAGCTTACTTGAAATCAGGTCTTGAAACCACACGCAGTGGCAGAAGATGGGACACGCTGGAGCTCATAGACAAGAGAAGTAACTTGCTTTCTTAAGATACTGCTTTTGCCCTGGATTAGCTGAAGGCTTAGATATAAGGAAAAGCCTTCAAGAGGTAAAGCTAATGAAACAGAGCAATGGGCCATCGTGAGGCAATGCAGAAATGCAGCAGTGGAGATCTTTAAGGACAAAGTTACACAAACACGCCAGGCATGATAAATGTACAGTGGATCCTGCTGCAGGCCAATCAGATGGACTGGATGTGTTCTTGAGGTTTCTCCAGACTTTTTCCCCTACAATTTGAGCCTAAAGTCATTTACATAATCCTAAAGGCCTTTTCAGGTTACCTTTGAGATCTTTCCAGGCCCATGAGCGCTACACAACTGGAAGGCAAGATGTTTAAACATACAAGAAGAGGAAGAAATATCCTCTTCCAGGCTTAGAATTACAGCCCAGAGCTTCCCTCTCGACTTTGCAAATGCAGATGCAATCCAAGCCACCAAGCACTCTGTGATGGCAGCCAGCCCACCGCCAACCGCTCTTGTGAAATCGTGTGTAAATGATGCAGGAAAGGATTCAGTTAGTGTTGGATGGGGGGGAAAGTGTAATGGTACATGGAGCTATGCTGCTGGCTTAGTTGGGAGCACATATTCCTGCCCCATTCCCAAACCATTCCTGAAGGTGCCATGTTTTGGAGAAGAATAATCCAGATAAATTTATAGCTGCTACTGAAGCCAAAGAATCTTCTCAACTAGGAATGTAAACCTACTCTACTAGACAAGTTATGTCCATAAAAAAATAGCATTTTCTTACTTGAGGTCTCCTGCCATCTTTATAGCGTATAGGCTTTCCTAAAGCCTATTAATATCTTGTTTAAGAAAAATAAATCTCCGCCCCCCAATATATAGAAGTGTTATAATAATATAGACCAAAAAGTGTTGCAGTGTTTTCATCCCCCTCAACGCCCATCTGTATAACTTACCCAAAATGATAGAAATTTGTAACATGTTTTTGAGGTACCAAACATTTTCTCTCAAAGTTTCCACCAGAAGAATCAATATTTTCATTACTCGTGATCTTCCTCTAAAGTACATGTGATAAGTAAGAGAACTGATTCCTGTGTGGATACGCTAATCACTGTGTTTCTTGCTAGAACTAATCATATTTCAATCCTCTGAAAGAATGCTGTTCAAATGAAACCCTTATGCATTCATACAGCCCAACCTGAAGCAGTGGTAGGCAGGACCTTTGGATAATTGGATGGCTGCTCACGTGCTCCCAGCGGGCCCTTCTTCCCTCCACTGAGAGCTACTTCAGTGAACCTAATTCACTCTCAGACACAATCTGAAATCTACTATTGACAATTTCTCCTCTTCTGACCTAGATATCATGGCTGGGAATCAAACTGAGCTGATAAATGAAAAACATCATGAACTCTCCTACACTCCTCCACACGAAACTCATGCTGAAATATAAACATTGCCTCTCGGTCTGCCACGTGTATTTTCTCAATAACACTATGCTAAAAACATAAAAAATACAAGGAGAAATTAACAAAAACATTTTAAAGATGTGTTTGTTTTGTTACATAAACCAAGACATAATGACAAGAAACCGAGGATTTCATAGGATACATAGTTTAGCTGCTTCTAACTTCAGAGGATGGTGATAAACAGAACAAGAACTTGAACAGGATTTCATAACTGTATAATTTCCATCTGTTTCCTGAACCGTTCATCCTGATTAGTAGCTTATGGAAGGAAACAATCTACCTACCTCATTAGTTGTGAGAGTAAGGATCCGATCCAAGTCTTCTACCAACTGTTTAAAAGTTGGTCTTTGTGAAGGCACAGCCTGCCAGCAATCTCTCATCATCATATAGCTGTAAGAAATGCACATTTTCCTGGGTTAATTAAAATCACACATCCTTCTGATAAGCCTTTTCATACACAGCCAATATTCTTCATCACAAATAAAGCAGCGAGCACTCCAAAGCTTTATACATGGACCAATGCTGTTGCCCAAACCATACAATGCTGTCACTTCTCTCAAAGGTGCATTTCTATTTCTGTATCTCTGCTTGCCCAGCATCTGAATTTCTTTTCTGTGGACCTGAGCCTGCATTCTTCTGTGAAATTTCAGTAGTGCTTAAATATTTTATCATGTGAGGGACTGCAGCCTTTGTGAAGAAATTAAAATGGGGGATAAAAGCAGAAACTAACAAGAGTAATACTGAAGCATCAGAAAGGGAAAGCGCTCTCCCACTGTCACTGGTAGATAATGCTGTGTTAGTGCAAAAGTTCCCAAATGCACTTTTTTGTGTACAAAACCAGCTGGATGTAGCCTATACAGGATAAGAGTCTGTGTGTGGTATGGCTATGTGTGCCATTTATGAATTTTCATGTTTAATGAACCAAAACTGAGAAAATAAGGGTGTAAAAGCACTGACAAAGACTGGCCTACAGATGATCTCATCCATTTTCAAAAGGATCACAGCAGGGTGTGTAAAGTGTCCTCCACCAAACATTTCCTGGAGACTTTTCCATAGCATTTCTATACGCATCTATACGCGCACACATCCACTATTTCAGAGCCAACAACTCTGAAAATGCTACGTTCTGCTGGGGTAGCATTAACCATGTGATGGGCCCCTCCCAAGTTGGGATATTCTATGATTTCAGTGCAGTTTGCAGCCCTCGGTTCTTACAGCTCATTGGTGCAGTTGGCAGGTTTATCCATTCGGTGCCCTTCTTTAAGCAGCTTAAAAAGTTCCTCCACTGGGATTCCTGGGTAGGGCGATCCTCCTAAGGTGAAGATCTCCCACATTAGCACACCAAACGACCATCTGCAAAAAGAGAAAACTGCATTAGTAAAATTGCCTTACTGCTGTAAACAGAGATGTTTTTGCAGTGGATGCACACCAGAGCTACTACAAAATAAAAGCTGCATCTTCACAGTTTAGTTATTTACAGAACGTCCACACCACTGAGCTGGCTTGCGAGTATATGGAGGGATATTTTGGAAGGAAAAAAAAAGGCTGTTCAAAACAAAAATAGTTTGCATCATTCTGCTCCTTTTTAATTTTGTTTTTATTTTTTATTTTTTTGTAAGGAAATGAAGGAGGGAAAACTTCAGCCAGTTTTCCTGCCTGCTCCCCACCTCCAGAGCTGCCTCGCCACGTCCCGCTGGCAGCCACGGGCCCACTGCCAGGCTGCTCTGCCAGGTGAGCAACAGCACAGAGCCTGCCCTGGCCCCGAGCTGCTCTGCAGTTCTGCTAGCTTTGCAGCAATGTATTTTAGTAAACTGTTTGCACAAACTTACAATAATATTATCCAAAGGCACCACGGGGCCAAAAAGCCTCCCAGTTCCAACACTGAAATGCCTGTGCTCCGTGCTTGCTGGGAGCTCACAATGACTTCCAGCTCTAAACCAGCCAAGCCGTTTACTTCGCATTCACTTAAATATTTTGTCAAGATGTTATTTTAAAGCAAAAGTTGGCTCCACCCTTGACCTGTATATATAATTTCCTTTGTAAATAACGTAAAGATGGCAGGAAAGGCCTCAGTAAATGCTTTTCTTAAGGAGAGAACAACTTGGGAAGAGCATCCAAGTTAAAGGAGGAGGAGGCACCTCTTATTTTCTCCATCCTGCTCCTTTCTATTTTAACTCTGCACTGTCGTGCATAAGCTTTTACACCTGTGCTGGGAAGCATCCAGCCTTTTAAGACTAACATCTTCTCTTGGAGAAATAAAAAGCATAAGATCTTCATCTGCACTGAGTAAAAAATACACATCTACTTTGAGCTCAATGCACGCGAGCACTGAGAATGGGACCAGGAACTTTAATAGGAAGCAGAATTATGGGAGCTGTTGCATCAGCCAGCTACACCACGCACATTACAGGATCCTGAAGTGCCAGAGTCCA
>JAOWBP010003659.1:28621162-28687024 GCA_028571105.1 Tragopan temminckii
GGAAGCAGAATTATGGGAGCTGTTGCATCAGCCAGCTACACCACGCACATTACAGGATCCTGAAGTGCCAGAGTCCAGTGACTTCCTTCGGTATGTGAAGTACTGCTGGGGGGAAGCAACAACATCTCTAAAATCAGGGAAAACACCTCTGGTATATCCAGGCTATGTTTTACTGTACATAGCTACAGCACAAATTTTGACAAGCTTCTTTTTTTTTTCTTCTTCTTCTTTCCTTCTTTCTTTTCACTCTGTCTTTTTTTTTTTTTTTTTTTTTTTTAACCTGAAGGAAGTGCAGAGTATGTCGAAAGCCAAGCAAATTAGATAGACTCTTTGTAGCTGCACATCCGTAAATAAGTTCAAGGGGGGAAACTTCCGCACTGACAGAAGGAGGTTAGCATTTTCCACCTTTCATGTGCTTTGAAGCCAGGCAGATTAGTAACAGAGCGCTGGTTAGCAGTCTACCATAAAATCCTCACTTTCTAAGGGCAAGTCCTGTTCCATCTATTAATACGTGAAACAAAATGAAAACGCTTAAAGGGAAAGGACAAGCAGGAAAATACATTTCAAAATATCCCAAACTTTAAGGAACGTGAACCAGTTTCCCCTCCTGCCCTTCCAGACTACACAAATAAAGTCACTTACACGTCGCTTTGGTGCGTGTAAACTCTGTCAAACAGAGCTTCTGGAGCCATCCACTTTACTGGAAGCCGTCCCTGTATATTTGGAGGGGAAGGAAAGAGAAATGAAAATGGAAGCCATTGGCTGGATGATTTTAACACTGATTTTTGCTTCAAATAAATCAGTTCTCAGAGATCAGTCCTATAATGCAAACACATAGTTTACTTTGAAAACTTTCATTAAAATAATATTAATAGAATGGATGAAAGGAGGACAATTACTAAGAAAAAATAGATATGAACCCTGAAGATAAAATTTAAAATGTGTAGGGCTCCAAAAAAAGTTCCCATGCTGCTTCTAAGTACACGTAAGGTAAGCAAATCAAAGTGGAAAAAGATCATTTCACTACAGCTTTTTAAACAGTAGAAATAAGAAACAAAAAGCCTCTTAAAATCGGGTCTGCTTGCACAAAGTTCACCACTGAACCCAAGAATTTTGTTTTCCTTTTCCCAAAGCTTGCAGCCACAACTGCCTGTAGCTTTGCATAAAAGCTCTGCTTTGCTTCGAGCCAAGGAGTTGTACCAAATTTGATATGAAATATGTTCAGATCCCCTCCAGTGCCAACAAATCCCCACCTGGCTGCTCTGCCTTTTGGAACTATGCAGACTCTGATAATTACTGTTCAAATGCCATTCATCACTCAGTGCTTTATTTTTGTAAATAAGCCAGGCAATGTGATTAATATTATGTATTAATCTATTTAGTATTAACAGAGTCTGAAGAACTGAAAGAATTCTGCAAAGTTCCTGTCTTGATTTGGGACAGCTTTAACAGCAAAACAACAACAGGTACTGAAAATCCATTTTCTCACGCTCTAGACCAACTTTAATATTACAGTTATTTACATCCAAGCGAAGGCAAAATGCATAATCCTGTATTGTGGCACTACCACACAAACAGGACTTTTATTATGGTTACTGCTATCACTGTTTATGCAGTGTTTTTTGAGATCCTAGGACTGGTTCAAAATGAGCTAGAATCAAATTTCCACCTATTTCAAATGATTGGAGTCAAGGACACATAACATGGATAGTTATATTCTAGCAGTTGTCATCAATCATAAAAAATAGAGCCTATTTGTTTATCTTTTTAAACTAAACGTCAGTGTAAGAGGG
The DNA here is from genome assembly GCA_028571105.1 of Tragopan temminckii. Taxonomy (NCBI): domain Eukaryota; kingdom Metazoa; phylum Chordata; class Aves; order Galliformes; family Phasianidae; genus Tragopan; species Tragopan temminckii. The sequence continues at coordinate 28,622,956 of JAOWBP010003659.1, forward strand.
GGAAAGAATTGCTTATGTCCTTGATGTCTGTTTTCTGTCTGATTAAAAGCGAGTCTCCTGGACAAGAAGCCCATTAAGATTATAACCATAGTTTTGAAGTGAAACATTGAAAGAAACACTTGTTTCCAGAGATAAGAAAACCATCCACTTACATTAGTAGTCTTTTTATAATAATCTATATTGTTGATGTCTCTGGCTAAACCGAAGTCTGCTATTTTCATGACATTATTTTCAGTTACCAAAACATTTCTTGCAGCTAGGTCTCGGTGGATACACTGGAGAGAAAGACAAGACAGAAACACCCGCTGAAACACACCATTGCAAAAAAAATGGAATTAATTCTAAGCATAATTAAGTCTCCTTTAAAGATTTTAACCCAAATCCTTAGGTTGTAAATCCACAGGTTTACTCCAAGTCCGTGCAGGAAGACTGCTGTAGTTACCCCATTGCAACCTATTCAGGTCCAGCCAGGTGCTTCTAGGTTGAACAGCTGCCCAAAAGTCTCTTTGATAAGTCTCCCTTTGAAGCCTCGTATTTTGCCAAGGATGAGAGCTTGGGTGGTGAACCCAAAAGTTCTAAGATGTTTGTGACCCACTCTTTGTTACACAATCCCCAGATACAGGTAACGCAACATTTTCATTGCAAATGTCTGTTAATGAGACTGTCACTGTGTTGCTTCTCTTACATTATATTGGATCAACTGGACTAAAACCTGACAGTCCGGATCAGTGCAACCTTCTTTAATATAAAAGATCTTCTTAAGAGATGTATCTCTAGTAAATCATTTTTAGCCAGATGTCTAAGGTGTGTATGTTTACTTCAACCATGAGACTACAGCAATTTCACTTCGTAAAAAAAATAAAGGCAATTTGGGCTCGGCTGTTTGCTTTTCAAACAGCTCTGATACTGAAACTCCAACTAGTATTTCCTCAGATTTTTTCTTCCTTCATGCCAGCATTATCCTGAAAACTTGGAGGTGTTATTCCTGACACTGAAAGGAAGTTGTGGCAGCTCTGGGTATTATTCCTACCTTTAAGGAACACTTTTTGTTTATACAGAGTGGCAGTAGGGTCATGGTAATCAGTGTTGCATTTAGAGTCCTCTCAGGATATTCTACTACTACTTAACTCAAATAGTTGTGGTTCTTCTTCTTCTCCTGCTCAATTTCAGTTTACTCTGTGTTGTCCCCCTTATTTCAGCCTCTGCATGGACACTCTGGACAGAACCACTACGAAACAATTAGTAAGGGCCCACATCTTTCCTTGCATTATGATTTGTCCCAGCGATTTTTCTGAGATCTCTCATCCTGCACGTGTAAAATGAGTCTACAAAGTTTCTGCTCCTCACTGGGTGAGCCGTGGGGAGCTGCCACGAAAAACTGCACCAGCAGTGCCTTCACACAGATGGGACTAGATAAGAGTACGTCTTCATAGTCAAATCAGGCTTCTAACTCAGCATCAGCAACGCCACAGTAGCAGAAATAACATAGGCAGCCTTCCCACCCTGTCCTTGTCCTCAAACCTGCTATGAGACAGAAGGAACTCAAGGCACTTGCCCAAGCACACGTAGCTAATGTCCACTGATAAGGCAAGGTGCCTTGATGAGCATGGCACAGGATCTAGAGCAGATGTTTCTGCCATTCTAGAACAGCAGGCCAGTGAGCAGAACATTTCAAACAGCAGGCAGCACCTTCAGGTGAATCCATCAAGTGAATAAAAACCCAGTACCTTCTTTCAGGGTATTTCTGCTCTCTCATACCCTGCAATTTTGCTATTTCAAAATGGTGCCATGACTCACAGCCATGTCTGCCAGGCTTCACAGCCAGCCCTCTGGCCTGAGTGATTTGTTGTTCCTTTGCAGTGACTGGGGCTACCCCCTGCAGCTCTTGTGCTATACTGGCACGTAAGAGAGAATCAACAGAATTTTTAAAAGTATTTATCCAGCTTGGAACCAATGTACAATTGCTTGTAAGGCAAAACTGGAATTGACACCCGAGTACCTTCCTTACTTATTAAAACCATATTCTATATATTTTCTATTAATTCTCTGTGAGCCATTTATTAGACTGAAATAACAAGAACACTGGCTCTCTCACACCTCCTGCATGGTGAAAATACCATGAGAAGACTAGATCTCTTATTATTCCAGCTCAGTAAAGGGATCCCAAAGGGGAAAAGAATTAGAGAAACACAAACAGAAATGGTGGGATGTCTGAAGAACAGGAATGCACAGTTTTACTATGTGCTGCCTTTGTTTTTCTTCTTCCCTGTGCTTCATGCAACGCTTGCATTCAGTCAAGTTCAGCACAGCACTGATAAGTGTTTTTGCAAAGGAACTGGACCACAGAAGAAATGATGCTGCCATGTGTATCTGTGTGAGCGCACACTTTCTTGCAGTATCCTGCAGCAGCGTATCAGAGCTTTTCAAGATTTGCCAACCAAAAGATTTATTTTTTTCCTTTCACAATGGTCCTTTTTTTCTTGGGATATGGCTCATTGCCAGGCAAACGTTTCATTAATCTCACAAAAGGGATATTTTAAGGTGCTTTACCTAATACAATACTCATGCTCGCTCTATAGATTTTGTCCTACTGTCATGCATGTCTTCCTGTCTACTCTACTGAATTAAGAATTACTATTTCCAAACAAAAGAATAAATGCAAAATTAGACTTCAATTCCTGCTCCCCTCCCTTATCTCTACAATTGCAGAGAAACAATAAAATCCCATAACTCTACACAATAGGACTGGAGGTTCAAACTCAGCTCTAAACTTTGGTTAAAACCAGCTCCATAATTGGGAGCAGCCTGAACTGGAAATTGGTATAAATCCCACTAAGCACTCCATGCTTTCCTGGGGGTACTTAGCATCAGTATCTGGTGCTCTGATTTAGACACGGGGTCCAAACAGTGCCCAGAATACCCATGATTGCCTTCATATTAAGGCACAACATGTTCACAGAGTTCACTATACAGGGCTAGTTAAGGTTCCATAACTGCAATTTAACTGAGGTATGACCTGAGAAAATCTGTCCAAAAAAAAAAAAAGTTGAAGAAATAAGAGTCTAGAGACATCCTATGATGCGTAACTTATTTCAACAAGCTTGTTAGCCTAACAAAGGCAAGTTTCAAGCACAATACTTAATTTACAGTGACTAGTGCACTCCATTTACCTTTATTTTTAACTCTTTTGTTCACAATTTCTGCCCATGCACTTTGTGATCTTCTCCACTCTGCATGTTGTCATTCTGTAAACCCTTTCAGTAACTGAATTCATTTATTTTACATCACTGTCATAGAATCATTAAGGTTGGAAATGACCTCTAAGATCATTTAGTTCAACCATCCACCTACCACCAATACTGTCCACTAAACCATATCCCGAAGTGCATCTACTCTTTCCTTAAACACCTCCAGGGACAGTGACCCCATCACTTCCCTGGGGAACCTGTTCCAATGCCTAACCACTCTTTCCAAGAAGAAATTCTCCCTAATATCCAATATCTGAACCAATTTTGGTAAGACTGACTAGAAACAGAAGGCAAATGATGCCCTGCTATCTTGTGGGTGGAATAATGGGACTTGTATAATCATGTGATCACCTGTGCCTACATACTCAAAGTGCAGATAGGTATGCAGAAAAGTCATTCTCCCAGAACATTATTGACCATAAATAACACAAGAACAAAACCTAACCTACAACCAAATATGTACCAAGTGCTTCGTGTAGTATTTGCTGAGTTCTACCTACTTTTTGTGAAGCCAAGTACTCCATGCCTCTTGCCAACTGGTACGTGCAGGATACCAAGTCCTTGAATGTCATCTGCTCCTCTGGGACCCTGTTAATATCAAAGGAGTACTCCATGCCAGGAGGCCGGCGTGCTCGCAGGTACTCACGCAGGTTTCCTTTGGAAGCATATTCTACAATCACATACAGTGGACCTTTGGATAAACAGAAGTGTGTCAAAATTGGAGTAAGGTCAAAAGGTAAAATGATTTTCTGTAGAGAATCTTCTGGCGCTTATAATAAACTGAATTAATAAATGTTTAATTGTGAATCCAGTAAGCTCGACTTGAACAAAAAGGAGGACTGGGCTTCACTAAGTGGCTGGCCAAGGCTGCTTTAGAAGGATAGTGGCAGAGCTACATTAGCAGCTGAAAGTACCTAAATCCTATTCCTTCCAGACCACGCCACGTACTGAAACACAGACATTTACAGACACTAAATGTCACAAGATCTAAAGAAATACTTTCGCTGTGTTTGATAGATTTTCTAATTTCCAATTTGTATGTCTTTCTGCATGACTTTTAATATATAATTATCAGTAAACAAAAACATTATGGTCTTTAAAGAATAAAATTACTCACTTTAAATTCAAAGGGCACAAATTTTACTAAAACAAGGCTGACCATTCAGAATGACAGATGTGGGTAAAGTCACTGTAAAATGTCATTTTTCCCTACAGCAAGGGATTAGAGTTTTCACATGATATAGTACCCTTCCTCATATTAAAGCTGCAAATATAATGAGACACAGGAGTTAAAATATCGCTGCTAAGCTAGGGAAATATCTAAAAATCCCATCACAGCATGACAGTTTCCTTAAAAACTCTTGAAAAACGATGATTAATGAGAGTTCTGGAGTGCCGTGTGAAAGTCCTGGCTTAGTTTCTTTTCTCTACTCACCATCCTGAGTACAGGCTCCAAGAAGATTGATGATATTTTTATGTTTCCCAATCATCTTCATCATCTCCATCTCTGACACCAGGTCGGATAGATCCTTTTCTGTAGCATCATCTGCACAAGATACAACTTCAGTTCCTACTTTCTGCTGTGCCAGCCTGAGCGTCTCTATAGCTCACCAGCACGTGCTTCAAAATGTAGAACATGGGGTTGGTTTTCCAGCATACACTGAACACTGTACAAAGCCATATGTTATATCCTAATAAAAATTAGTCTCAACCTCTTTGACAGACTGACTGCTTCTTCAATCATATGTTAAGCAACACAAAACATTAAAATCCTGCCCTTAATTATCAACCTTTAAAAACCATGTCTTTTCTAAAAGTTGAGTTCATAATAAAATTCAAAACGAATAGGCACTAGCCACCTGGGCTAGGATCTGCATGCATACAGCTGCTGCTATGAACTCGCACAACGCCAATACGTCCAAATACTCGCAGCTGAAGATAAACAGGCTGTCAAGAGCCCAGATTTACACCACAAACCACCGAAGGCTGAGGTCAGCTATGTGCACTCTGACCCCCCCACAACGACAGAGCTCAGACGCTGCAAGGGAAACTTTTCATGGCTGAAAGCAGGCTGAAACCTTGCTCAGCCCATTTTCTTACCTTTCAGCATCTTCACTGCCACAGTCACTGCTTCTTTGGGCCGGTCTTTGTCAATCCCCACCGCTTCGGCCATCACCACTTGCCCAAAGCAACCTTCCCCCAGGGGTTTACCCAGCGTCAGCCTGGAGGTGTAAACAGGGGATTAACACATAGCATCTGGGGCAAGGGCACAGCCAGCAAAATTCCAGAGCTAAATATAAAAGGCTTTCAACAACTTGCTGCAGCACTAAGCAATTATCATATGGAACTAATGAGATGCACGGCGTGTGTCGGTTTTCACGCACACCACGGTCTGTTTTCTTAGCGACAGCATAGTGAGCATCTAATACCAGCAGATCAGTTACTAAACCCAGCTTTTAAGCTGCCTTTCTGCCTCTAACAGGAGAGGCTGCACTCCATGGTGCATGGGCAGAACTTGCAGAGCATCCGGGTGCAACCGAAGCTCAGGGTGCAGGAATGGAAGGCACAGCCTGGCTTCTTGTGGTGGTTGGTGTGGCACATCTTCCGCTTTTTCATGCAGACTGGGAGGAGATGGAAGAAAGGTTTCTTTGTGCACATCATCGTCTGTTCAACATCAGGCAGCTGATGGTTTGTGGTTAAGGGTGGTATCAAAACCAGGTGGGTGTTTTAGGGATCACTAACCCTGGGATATACCGGAATAGAGAGGGAGCAGTCAAAAATATTGTCAGCCTAACTTTTGCTCAGAATTCCTATTTTTGCATTCTGCCTCTGGACGTGGGTCATGAATGTTTGCCTAATGATCTCTTGCACCAAAGGCATCGGCCAGGACAGAGAGCAGCCCAGCAGCGGCTGTGCTTGAGCTCAGCTGTGGGTGGTTATCAGCCCCCGTTATCACCCCAGTCCTCCTCCCTGCAGCTGAGGAAGCAGCCAGACAGTCGTCTTCTTGCAGGAAAGGGGCGGGAGGACAAAGATGAGGGGGAGCTAGGGGGATGCTCGTGTGCCTTGAGCCACTGCCAGCTCTGCTCTGCAGTCCTGCTGCCCCGGGGCCTCAATTCCCCAGCCACACGACCAGCAACAAAAGGCAGCACCTTCCTCAGGACAAAGCTCTTGGCAGGGTTTGGTGCACCCTGCATGCCACTCTCTCCACAACCTCCTGTCCACAGCAAGATCACTCTTCTTACATCTTCACACATTCTCCCAGCGCTTTGATCCTTTGAAGGGGTGAGACGGGAGCCTTTATCCACCCACAGGCTGGTTTTTGGCTGCGGGCTCACTGCTGCCACAAATGTCATGAATGAGGGCAGCAGAAGATGCCTCCCTTCCTGCAGCACCCATGCTGCGCTCAGAGCGGGAAGCAGAGACTAGGGAAACTGAAGCTCCATTCACATCACAGCAGCAGTGTAAAGAACCTTGTGAGAAGAACCATCGCTATCTGGATCAGCTGCATATGCCACTTTATAATGGTTGCTGAACCTGCTCAGCTGTAATAGGCACAGAGGCTTCCATTTCAACTTGAGGAGGATAAAAAAATAAAATACAACAAACTTCAAAGCCTCTGAGCCAAATTTTTTGGGTTCCAGCACAGTGCTCACGGGCCAGATTCTGTCTCCTTCACCCACAGATAACGCTGTTGAACTGCAGAGCAGTGCTGCAGCAGATGTCACGAAGGATGTTTGATGAACTTGTAGTAGTCAGCATTATCCAACGCGTTGGCCAGATTTGGGCAAACATTTTCCTAACCAAGCTGCTATAGTCGTGGCTTTTCATGGCCACAGGCAGGACTCACAGGTATGATGTAGGTAAAGCTGGTTGTGAAAATCATGGACTTGTATTTTCCCACACTGGCATGCACCAACAGAAGGCTATTAGACTGGGGCAAGTGGCTTGCAAACCCTACTTGCTTATCTGCTCAGGCACAAAGGAGAGGTGAAGGGCACTTCCTCCCCAGAGCAACTCGTGGACGCTGTGTCAAGTGCAGTCTTAGCCGTGGTGAGAACTCCTCAATCTGTTTTGGATTGGTTTCTAAAGCAAACGTTGGCTTAAAAAGGTGCAAAGACTGAAGGGCAGCAAATGCTATGCTGAGGTCATCCTGCACTTTATCCAGAACTGAATTTGAATTTAGGATTTTGGCAGAGAACAAACATTTGCATTGGAAACTGATTAATTTATGTGCTATTGCCCTGCTAGGACTAATGTAACAAACCCCTCATTGTGTGCCTGCTGCCCCCCAACTTAATAAACTGCCTCTAAATAGCTTTCTTTCATTGGAAATCCGCTCCACCTACATTTGTGCTGAATGCCAGTTTTAAATGTTTAGCACACTAAAATTTTCCGCATTTAGTGTATCCCCCAAGGGTATGGGGTATGTATACAGGCCCCCCTGTTGACTAGAATACTGCAGGTGGCAATTACTGTGTTTTCCACTAGTTTTCAGCTACATAATTAAAAGTAATTTCCAGAATAGTTGTCAGAAGGTTCAAAATTACAGCTCTACTATCCAAAAGGCACACCACTGAGCTTTCAAAGAACACTGCTCAGGACAGAAGGTGTCAGTTTCTCAAAGCCTCCTGAAAACTTCTTAAAATTAGTATCAACTTCAATATAACATCATGGCCCTTACCTGTGTTAATACCATCTCTTTTACATGTCCATTTCACATTACGAAATGTGGTTATGCCTCTGCTCATTCAGCAGCTCATTTTGCATGTTTGTCTAACACCATTTTCTAGACTTTTCCATCTCCTATTTTATACCGTATTACATGTTTAATAAACATTGATCAATAATGCACTCAACTACTGAGCAATATGGTTTAGCACACAGAGGTATTGCTTAGGCTTATCTCAACTGCTCTTTTGCAGTGAAAATAAACCCAAACAACATGCAGAGAAAATTCCATTTCTATTGAAAAATCAAAATGTAGATAACTGAATAGATCTTGATCTTCAGGGAAGGTTCAAGTAATCAAGATTTTCTTTTAACAAAAGCATTCATGGTACACACTCAGCAAGAAGCTTCCTCTCATACCATGTCACGTTTTACAGATGCACATGAGGCAGTGGTAAGGAAAAAAGGCAACTTACTTATCTCTTGGAAACTCCCATTTCGGGTCCTCTGGCAGTTCATATTCTGAGACCCCTGCTAGCATTGGGGCATCAGCAGTGGAGGAGAGGCGAGTAGTTATCCTCACCAGAGGCGTGTTGGAGTTCATGGAGGAGCTCGAATCAGCCGACACCTGTTATTGCAATGCAAGATGCAAAAAACAGAAAGGCAGAGATGTAATCTTGGCCCAATATCTGAAAAGCAGTGACATATAAGAACCAAGCCAGCTAAGAACAGTGGTGCTAGGGAGAAGAGTGGCTGAATCTGAACTCATGTGTAGAGCACTATCCTACATTTACCCTCCCGTGTTAGCACAACACTGACTCAAATCGCTGCCCCAGATATAGGTCTGTCTCAGAGTTTCAAACAAACAGACGTAGAATTCTAAAAGCATTCACGCAGAAGGGAATTTAAATAAATGTTTCTCCCACTTTACTGGATTAATTCTTTTTTTTTTTTTTTTTTCCTAATCAAGTGAGTATTTACATCACCAACCTTAGATACCTAAGTGGGCAGCCCATACCATGAACAGAAATTACCAATCAGCATCTTCCATTCACCTCTTGTTTCCCCTGTCACCATTTGTTTTCTGCAATCAGTACACAATTTAGTATTTCTAGGTGTCGTTATTAAACCAAAATTTTCATTTTTTAATTGACAAATGGCATTTTCACAAAAGTTCCCCTATTTAATCCACTAGCATCAACGACCAAGGTCACGTGCATGTGTAAGAAATGTGGGCTCCTCTCCTATGTTTCCTAAATCTTGAGTATTGAAACTATCAAAAAGCTATCACAATAGTAAGGGGGTAATTAAGAATTTAGTTCATTTAAAACTGAAGTAAAGATTCTGCAGGCAAGGCAGAGAATAATTTGTTAAAAAACAAAACGTTTCACGTCCAGTGCTTCAAAATACAATTCACTTTGGAATTCATCATTGGCCTCAAAAAAACCCACATTTTTCTCAGAGCACCACTTAATTGTAAACTACTCTGAAAATGGAGGCAGCAGCTGCTCCATCCACGTAACAAAAATTGTGCTGGTGAAAATGGCACATCTTCCATAAGGTGCATCTTCCCTTGCACCAGCAAACAACCTGCTGTCTTAAAAACGGCAGAAATACATCCAAAAATTGCTTGCATGACCACTCTGTCCTCTCCTTGAAACATGAATCCTCCACCTCTCTTCAGGCCAAGCCCAAAGCTGGCGGCCATGGTGGGGCGAAGGCTGTGTTGCAATGCCATCTCTGGAATCCATCCTCACATCAGGTGGCAGAAGACAAGTCTTGGGCAGCATCATCAGGGCCTCTCCCAAGCTGGAAGCTCAGAGCTATAACCATCGCTCTTGGCCTTTCTCCTTATCACCTGGAATCAACTCTAGCACCAGGTTTGCTTATGTAAAATGTCACCAGGCCAGTTTTGTGCCAGAGGTCTTATAGCTAGATAAGAAAGCACTTATAAGCAAACAGATCCTGTCAGCGATACACAGTGATAGGAACACAAAATCCTCTTGTTTCTGTGACACCTGATGAGTGCCACCAGGTGCTCAATTATATTAAATCCAACTAACAATTACAGTGTCACAGCCCACTGAATGACTCAAGCTCTTCAGAACATGGCTGAAAGGCTTCCGCAACCATATCACACTCTTGCATAATGTATTTTGACAAGACAAGGTTAAAGCTCTCAAATTTCTCATCATGACCTTGTTACATTTTTGGTTTAGATGCCTTTTTGCAGGTAGACAACTTCAAGACCATCCCATCAAACAGGTTTGGGTTCTTGATAAGTTTTTGTCACAGAGCAAAGACTAAGCCTGGAAAAGGGTTTCATAAGGAAGAAAGCATTAAGGGCTGCTTTAAAAAGATTAACTTTGGTAACTGGTTTTGAAGCTGACTGATAGACCTTCCTTGAGATCAGAAACTCCAGCTTCTGCTCCTGAGATATGCCCAGGAACAAGAAGTACAGCTGCACAAATAAAGCTGCCATTCAGCCAGGGAAGGTGGACCTCCTCCCCCCATCCATCCCACCATCATTAGCCTTAGTATTTACTCTCAGCAAATAAAAGTACCTGGCACATTCCTCTAGAATAATAAATACAGTGACCACTTGGGATCCAAACAGAAAACTGCTATTAATGCAGACTGCGGAGCTGTAAATAAATCAGTAAATGAATACTGAACAGAGCCCTTGGAGAGGGATGCTGCCATGCCCAGCCCACAGCAGGAACACACCTGCTGAAGCTGGCAAGTCAGCTGGAGAACCAGCACCAGAAATAGACTTCTACTCATTTTCATGATTTCACTACAGTTTAAAAGTGATGCTTCACAGAATGAATCAGCTCAGCACTAAGAAATGTGCAAATCTCCATCAACAGCAAGTCTTCCCCTGCACTTCAGTTTTCTCCTGTTTCATTCATCTTTTCATCTCTCTCCCTGGAAACCTACTACTAAATTCCCTAAGACCACTTCCTCCATACTTTCAAAATCCACCCACTGTTCTCCGGCCATTCTACCATTATATTTATTCAAGTCCTGACATTTATATACATCCAATGTCTTTCCATGGGACAACAAAGGCAAATTTAGATGAAGCCCCTTGTGCATCAGAAACTGGCCAAAAATGTTCCGGGCTCATTTTCCTCATAATAGAGTATTTTTTTACTGACACTACTTAGATCTCTGCAAAAGCTCCGTCTTTTCTCTAACTCTAACACTCACAATTCAGCAGCCTTACAGTAGTAAAAACTGGGAAATGTAAACTTGCAATAAACTGAAATACTCTGGTGAGGCATTTCAAACACAGACATTAAATAATAACAATATTGCTACAGAAAAACAGATAAATGACAGTCGATTTCCCATTCAACAAAACTGAACATGTTTACTTTGCACAATAAATAAAAGATTGACTGGAAATGCTGTAGATAAACAAAGTACACTCACTTGGATAGGAATGATGAGAAATCCAGAGGAACTCTTCAAGTGTTTGGGAGAAGAAAAATGGACTGCACTCCCAGGGAATGTTCTCCTGATTGACTGGCTAGAGCAGAGCAAGACTTATAGGAGCTGAAGGGCTATAAAAAGCCTGCTCCAGAAAAGGCTCAGCCAACCTAGGCTTCAGTTGAAAGAGATTTTCTGTTTTAAAACGGTCCTTTCCCCTTCACGCAATAGTAAATAATTAACCTTTGAACACATCTCTTAGCATCTCTTCTCACTGCTTCAGAGTGCACTATAAAACAATGAGGAAAGTCCTACATACTCAAAGCTCAATAGGCACGGTCAATTTTAGTCTATGTGGGTATGCTTAAATAAGAGGATGTAGGAAGCCTTTTTCCAGCCTGCTGCTTCCTCCTGTTCACACAGGTTCGAGAACCAGTGGTGATCCTGCCACGATCCCCACACTTCAGAGTGCAGAACTGCTTTCTCCTTAGTTCCATGTACTCTTTTTACTTTTGCAAATTGTTGCTTATGCAACAATTCAAGGCAATAAAGGGGTAACATAGGCCATGTTTAGTTTTCCCAACAAGCTTGCAATTATACTTGGGCACTATACAGACCCAGAGCCACCTCTGGGTTCACTGGGTGCCACAAAGCAGAAGGCAGACGTTCATCCAAAATGCTCAACCTTCTTGGCCAACCACCCAGCCCACCAAGAGGTGCTTCTCTCTTAGCACATCGCTAGTCAGGAGGAAGGAAGCAAGGAGGGGCACTTGATGGAGGTGAATGAGACATCTCCAATGCCTACTCACCACATTTATAGTGCCTGTTTTAAGTGGTTACATTACCCTGAATTATTTCGGTGCTTGATTAAAGAAAAGAAGGCAGAAGTCCACTTGACACAAGCAGAACACTGGAAGGACTACTGTGCTGTGTGTTAATCTCAAGAGGAAGGCAGTCCTCCACCATAACATGTTTCCTGTGTGCCTTCTGCTTTTAGGAGGGCAGAACCAAGCAGAATATCAGCCTCAGACACATCCCAAACCTGCTCTTCAGAAGGAGAAAATCCCACTGTCTCCAAACCTCATGTACTTAGCATCATTATAACCCCATTTTAACTAAGTATTTGTCCCTCAGCCAACATGCTGCATTTAATCAGCTTTGAGATAAATACTTCAGAAGCATTTCTAAGCAGAGCAGCATTTAAAACTTAAATGAATCTTTAGATGCTATGTGGAAAAATCAGCTGCAGAGCAGTGTGTAGTTGTCTGTAATTGATTATGAAGGGTGTTTTCCTCCACTGATGATTTATGCTATATCCTGAAGCCTGGATCTGTCAGCTCTGGCACTCACACTGTGAGATTTTAGCAGCCATGTGGAGACTTCCTATAATCGTCAGTCTTTTTTGAAGGCTCTGCTGTAGAAGTTAACTTGAAGTCATCTGCATATACATATATAAATATAATTGGTAAGCGCTGCAATCAAAAACGGTCCATCTGAGTGCCTGGATCTAGCAAAATAAGGTAAATTTGCTACAGGAGCCTGAGGATTCCTAAGGTAAGCACTGGCATAGCACAACTCCCTCAGGAACAGACTTCTTTTCAAAACACACAGCAACAAACTAACGAAGGATACAACCAGGCAATAGTTTCCATATAGAGAAACGAAAGGATAAAGCGAGAGACTAAAAAATGTAAGGCAGTAAATTCCTTGGAACGTATCTTACTACAAGTTATGTATCTATCTTTGAATTTCAGAGTCTATTCCGTGAAGTGAATTAAACTTCCACAGCTCGATCTTACATGCAATACTGTGTTACTTTACTTGATCCAGATTTCTCTTTCTCAGGCTCCAGCTGCCATCATCATTTTGAACGCAGCCATTTTGCTTGGTGAGCTGAAATCTTGCTCTAGCTCAGCCTTCGCTCATCACAAATGTATGCGCCATATCTTTATATAGGATTAGAACAACCAACCCCTGTACGTGTAAATTAACACTAACGTAATTAAGATACAGTAAAAGAAATCATTCTTCCCTCCTAAGGCGCACACACACACACAACTGAGCGGCCCCAAAGCTTTACAAAATAACTGCACCTCCTACCAATGCCTGCATTATGCCCATCAGTTCAGAGAATCTATCAGCTGCAGCCTGTGCTGCAGATTGGTGTGTGAGCTCAGTCCTGCAGTGCTTCTTCCCACTGCCTGTTGAGCTGGCACTTCCAAGCAGAACACGGCCAATACCAGTGGAGTGCTGCAGCTCCCTGCAACTGCTTGCTGTTGCCTGTAAGCAGTTTCTATCTCGAAAAGCAAGAACCAGAGCTGAGTGAGGGGTAGGACTGCTGGGGGAGGGAACTGGTAATTCCCAACTTCATCATGATCCTTCCTATGAATGTGAAGAGAACCGTGTTTTGGCAGAAAAAGAATGCCTGCATGTGAGAAGTGATAAAATCCCGTAGTAGCTCAGACTAAATAGCCAGTGTATGAGAGTCCAGGCCTGCAAATCAAACCACATGTTACCAAACAAGACTCCTAAACGAGATGGCATCACAGCCACGCAAATGCCTCCTCTTGAACCAGTATTCTTTTCATACCCACATCCTTAGGGAGCCTGACCTCACAGCAGAGAGATTCCAAGACAATATCACGAATTCCCCAAACCATGGCCTCATTTCCCTGGAATCCCACCAAATCATCCACTGGCCAGGCTCTCTGCTGCGCTCACACCATCTACCTGTCACAAGCACTTCCCCCTGCTCACTCACACTTATCCTCTCAGCTTTTTGGCCATTTCTCTGTCCCTCTCCTGCAGAGCACAGCACACAGGCAAAGGAAAGCCTGCTGCACCCATGTCTAAGGAATCTTCACAGCAGACAAGCAAGCCACCAGGGACTGCTCGCCTCATCCTGCTCTCTTAACCTGATACAATTAGTGAGCTGACCAGTGAAATCATCAGAACAAAGATGCACATTTCTTCTCAGCATTTACAGTAGCTCTTTTTCTCTGTGAAGATGTGCTTGCAGAGAGCCCTTGAATGAGATGCTCTTCTTAGTGAGGGAGTGATCTGGAGAATTGAGAATGGTGGAATTTCTGCAGGGGGTTTGCTTAGGGGTTCTCACTTTCAAGCATGTACCGTTTTTCAAATATATACTCCTACTTTTAAAAGCAAAATGCCATTTTTTGCTATGGCTGAGGAAAAGCGAGTGAAATGACAGACTTGACAAGCATGTTTTATGACAAGGATGTTGTCCTCTCTGAGAACAATAGCTTTGGAGAAGTTCCATATTGCATCATTTAATGATAAACAGCAAAGCTGAGGGCAGTGATTGGCACCGGTGTCACACAGTGAAATAACACTCTCCCATCGAGGAACCATTTGCAACTGACACAACTGAGCTCACACCAAACCTCAAGCAGTTTTTATGCCATCTATTCATCTCTGAGTTATTATGATACTCTTATATTCAAGCAGAAGTCTAATAAATGTCTTTTCTCTAAGCAGCTGATATTTATCATTCTCTGCCTAGTTAAGTATATAGCTTCTGAAAACCCCTCATTATCCAGAAAACTACACTGAGTTTTAGCTACAGAGACATATAAATTGAGCTGAGGGCTTCTCATCTCTCTTTGGGGTATACTCACAGGCCAACATACCTCTACTCTCTGGTGATTTTCAAGCAAATGACTAGAACCATAATTTTTTTTTTTTTTTTTTTAAGTGGCAAAGCAAGTCAGAGAAAATAAGAATTATCATTTTTGCTTATAAAACAAACCAAATATTTTTCAGATTGGATAACAGTCACGTCTCTCACACCAAGACTTTGTTAGACACCACAGCTTAGGGGACAACCTTCAACACATTAACGCAGGGATTTCTCTGCCATATTTCTAGCCATGCATTTGAAATCCCAAGACTGAGATCCCCCGAGCGTGCATCCAAACTTTCAAACACCTACAATGAGGAGGGAAGGGGTATTACTATAATAGTGAAAACATCCCAGGTTGGCTGCAAGAACCACATGCATAAATTCAACCCAACCCATGAGGTTGCAGATGGACCTGAGCTAAACCCTCAGATCCACTCTGCCTTGACCAGACCTGAATCCAAAGTCTTTAGGAGGCCATACTTTGTAGAATAGAGGCTGTTCTGGCAGGCGATGTGGCAAAGCCAAAGGCATGTTACCTGCTCAGCTGGGTTGCTGCTCATGGTGTTGCCCTCTCCAGCAATGCTCACTGCCAGCAACAAACAATTGCAAATTATGCTTTGTGCAATCCTGTTGTGTGCATTTCACATCTGACTTTCACTTTTGTTCCTCACTCAGAAACATCAGCAGCTTAATCAGCTGCCTGAGATCTGATTTAATATTGCCCCTGTTTTTACTTTATTGCAGCTTTTCCATTTTGAGGCGTTCTCTGGGTGCTTGGCTATGAAATTTCCTCCCCTTCCTGAAAAATACCTCTCTGTATCTGGTACCTAGTTACTACAATAGAAGTCACCTTAGAAACATCATAAATACACAATTAAACAGGATTCTGTTCCAAAGTCAGCAAAAAATTTTCCATTGATTTCAACAAGCTGTGGGGTCAGGCCCCAAATTACTTGCAATACATTTTTTTTTCCATCTATAGGACTGCTAATACAGAATATATTCCATCTTTCACATTTTTGCTCCAACATCCCTGACTTTCTTGCCTTGAGACTGCTGGAGCAAGATGCACTTTGTTCCCATGCCAGTCTCCTTGGTGCCAGACTAAATCTAACCCTCATTACAATTTGCTTTCATGCTCCCTTATTCCTCCTTCCAACGTTCCTATCAGAAGGATGTGCTGGCTTTGGGTATTGGTAAAAGATCTTCAAACTCTTTATCTACTTTCTGTTACCTGTCTGCGCAGAGGGATTCGCTTTGTCAGCTTGTGGACAGCGGGCTGGCTGCTGAAGTCAGGCTTCTTGGTGGTGTTCTTCATGCGGCACAGGATGACCGTCAGCACCATGCAGGCGATCAGGAAGACCCCTATGCAGTAAATTGCTATTTCCAGGTAGTCTGGAGATGTTGGATATTCCTTTTCCTTTTCAGGAGCTGGATCGCAGGTTTTCGGGAGGGAATAATCATGCCGCAGAGTTAGCACACAGTACAAGCACAGCTCAGCACAGTGCATGGAACAACACGAAACAGTTAAAACATCAGCAGTTCTAGCAGTGACTTTGTGACATATAGATCACTGTGGATATTTTGGCCGTCTTGAAATCTGAGAGCTGTTCCTCTCTAAAGATCACCATTTTAACATCTCAGTTAGCCATAGTGTGTGTGTTCATAAATAGACTTATATAGGTATACACCTGTATCTGCCTGCTGAGGAGACACAGTCACCAAAATATCAAATTATCCCCTATTATTTTAAGGGACAAGAAGGAATTGAAGTGCTCAAACTAGGTACACATCCATTTTATCGCTCAAGTCAGCCTTCAAAAGCACTGTACTTCCTTTTAACCACATAAAGGCATATTTAAAGATTAAAAAAAAAGAATGAGTTTGCTAGTCTAGAAGTATTATATCACAACGTGCAAATAGAAGTTGGGGCTTGAGTCTGCATTGCTTGTTTATCCAAAATTCTCACTGGGCTCTTATAATACAGAAGGATAAATTGGTCCCTCATCATATTTTTAAATTCAATTGAACTGCTAGCAATATGCCTTTGTGAGTCTTCCTTTGTCAGCCACACTAAAGCTGCATATTTAAGGAACGTGGTTGCTAGTCTATGAGATTGGTTGTAGAGGGAGTGGTTCTACCTAGATGTTACTCTGACAAACAACTCTGAAACCATCTTCAGGATACTTATATGTACAAACACAGCCCCTAATCCCTTATCTGGGGTTCAGCCCCCAGATAGGCAGCATTCCACAGCAATCAGCAGTCACTCCACAAGCAATGCACGTTCAAGCCAAAATTTTCTTGTGCCTTGTTCTAGGCCAACAAAATATTTCATTCAAGAAAATTGCTTAAAATATGCTATTCAAGCACTTGCAAAATGCAAACACTGCTAGCAGAAGCAAGATTTACACAGGCACTGCCTGCCTGCTTGGTGGCAGACCACGCAGGCTTGGTGTTCATGTAAGAGTGAGATGTAATAACGTTGCGCCATTCAATATATTTTGATAACAGTTAATATCCGCAGAAAATTTCACTCGTGTACCATGAATCTCAGCATTATGTACATGCAGGTTTTGTACCTCTTACTCAGGATTAACAATTAATAAATGATAAGCACAAGATGACCCAGCAAACCTCAGGTGGTTCACATTTTTTCAAAGGAACTCCTAAGGCAGCTGCCAACGGCTATAAACAAGAACATTTGACTAACGTCAAAACCAACTATGGTTACATCTCTAACAGCTGATAACAATTTTCAGGCAATAAAGCACGTTGATGTTTGTTTCTTTTCAGGACAGAAACATCATCAACCCCAGAACAGCAAGACATGCTTTGCAGTAAAAGCAAATGACTACTTGTTTTCTTAGAGCATGCGATGTTCAAAGATGCATGGAGCTGATTCCCAAGAGATGAAGGGCACTGCTTCTGTACACAATCCGTGGGCATCAAAATTAGAATTTTCATAAAAGGTTTGGATGATAAGTAACAGTGAATTAAGCATTCTGAATACCCTGTGTATTCAGATGAGCCGTTACATGATTATGGCCAAATCAGTCCCCAAGTTTCTTAGGATAACTTTGAATTTCCTCCTCTTGAAGTTTACAATGATTTACGTGCTGATTTTCAGTGATCTCACTGAAGTGAGAAGGAAATGCAGTTCCTCAACATTTTTGATGAACATTTAATAGATGTAAACATAATTTAAGTGCAACAGAAGTTGTCTGGGTTTTAGTTCGTATTTTTTTGAAAGGGATTTGGACTAGTAGACTAGAATGTGTCACAAGACAATCCACCGGCTTGCGACAAGTGCAACTGTACATATAATCATTGTATAATCATCATAAAAATGTTGAGGAAGCCCGAAGTCATTTTCTGAGACAGAAGCTGTGCTAATTCTGCAGCACTCAACAAGGGGGAAAAAAAGGAGAAAAACCACTGAAAGAAAGCAGTGTATACCTGGCAGAACTGTCAACCATGCAGTGTGAAAGGATATCCCAATAGAATTACCCGCCAAGCATGTATACTCCCCAGCATCCTCAAAAGTTACATTCCGTATATAGAGAACCTCAATTTCTTTGTCCGTAGTGTTAACACCGGCAGCCTAGAAAAAAAAAAGAGGGAAGCAAGAGAAAAAGCTAGACACTGAGAGAACTCTTGTGGATAGGGAGATGGAGCCACAGGGCTTTGCGCTTCAGAAAGGCAGAGGTGGAGAGATGCAAAGCTCCTTCCCCATCCACAATCCCTCTTCCAAAAGGCGTTTACCAACAGGTCCCAGCTCACCTCAGAAAGTAATCAACACCCTTCACCAGACCAAAACTCACCACCTAGACATGCATGCAATCATATGACATGGAAAAATTAACCCACAAATCTTTTTTTTTTTTTCCTTCTCCCTTGTTTTCAATAAAAGAGTGTTGAAAGAAAAGCAAAGAGAAAACAGACACAGAAGATGGTATCCTTAATAGGTAGTTACCCGCATCAGAAGAATTAATTTACAAATATTTATTTATTTATTGTGAAAAGGCAAAAGAGGGTAAATTCTGCTCCAAAGGACACCACTTGGCAGAAGTTTCAAGCAGTCGATGGTCCCTGCATCATCTGCTGCACTGAAGTTAAATCAAGAAGCACTGTATGCACCAAACCTATCAGGGATTCAGTGCTTCTCCAATCTTTTACAAATAGACAGAATCCAAAACCCAGAGACTCTTAGACATGGAACTCTCTAGATGTCCCAAGATGAGTATAAAAGAATCCATGCCAATGCTTCTGTTCTGGAGATTTAGAGAAATTATTTTAAATAGAGACAGTGGTTGTTGCTTGTTATCTTTATTCCACCCAAAAACATCACTTTGAAGTATATGATGATAGAATAAAAAATATTTTTACAAGACCATTTCTGAGTAAATTTAGTTGTGAGTTGCAGTCACATTGTTGCCAATCTTTATTGCTCATGATGGGTTATTACCCCACCAGGAACAGATGAATGGAGGCCATAAGTGCTTCAATGGGCACTTATGTGAACGTTTCATATATACATATACATGCACACGTGTATATGTGTGTGTGTGCATGTAATACACCAATTAGACTGTAATCACATTATTCATCAAGTACCTTAGACGTGAACTGCAAAGTATGCGGGATTAACAACAAAACTGAACACAAATGAACACACAGACACCAGACACAAGAGAGAATAAAGACCAACATCAGAAACCATTGAGTATAGCGCACAGAATATTGTGGGAATTTTTCCATGGCTGCTGGTGTAATACCAGTTGCAACACCAAAGGAGGATTACAAATATACCACAAGGCCAAGGAGTTATCCTACAAGCTGCCTGCAGTCTCCCAAAGCACCATTTTTTTTTCCAGCTTCTACATCCAGCTTTCTTTAAAAAACATTGTTACCTTGTAAACTCGGCAGAACAGAGAGCCAGGCAGACTGGTTGGCCTCCCCTATATAATTGGAGACCTTACAAATATATTCTCCAGCGTCCGCCTCTGTCACATTGTACAGTGTCAGCACTTCAGCATTGGAACTATTTATCCCCGAATGCTAGAATAGACCAATAACACAGGAGAACAATGTAACTGCTGTCCAAAAAGGACACAAATCTGTCTAAGGTCCCACCACCAACACCTCATACGAATATGACTTCCACTTCATGCAAGCATCATGGGCAAAACATTTAGGGTCTGAGTTTTGTTTGCTTGTTTTTTAATCCGAAGCATCGCCAACCAGCTTGGAAAACTCCACGGTGCAGAACAACCCGGTGCCACAGATATGCCACATCACACTGGGGACAAATGGACATCCTCACAGGCTCAGCATCCAGAAAACCCAACCCTCCGACAAACTTTTGCCAACAGGTGTCATGTGTCTGAACAGTCTTTGAAACAAACAGGGTGAGGGAACATCAGTGAAGTTATTTAAGAGGGTTTTCATTCTTTTCTGAATGAGCCATGCCTGAAATGTTCAGAGGTAAAGGACTTCAAGGAAGTTTAAAAAATATATATATATCAAATCAAAAGCATCTATAAGCTGCATAATTAGCATTCAGGCTACCAAATGTTTATCTAACTTTTCATTTGTAACAAACACTTCCAATTTCAAAAGAAGTTCCGATCTCAAAATCCTTGGATTTACATCAAATAAATGCAACGCTTTAAAGAAGCTGTCACCAGCAGTAGCAGCATCTGCAATGCCTCACCTTTAAAACCTGAAGGTAAGGCAGTCCATCTGGTCCGTATTTACTGCCATTCTTCTCTACGTGTTTTATCCACTGAATGTGGGGTTGAGCATCACTGTAGACTTTGCAGACAAACTCGACATCACCTCCGACTACAGCTGAGGCATTTGCTGGAAGGCCAGCTTGGAGGATGGGCCGGTGCGGTGATCGCTCTGTTCCAGCGGGGAGGGCGAGGAGCAAGAGAAAGAGAGAGAAATAAAGATGCATAAATAAGCAGAGCTGCCAAGAAAACTGTAAGTGAACTCGAGCCAAAAAGCCCTGTAAGCCTGTTGGCTGACTCCTCCGAAATAACACTGCAGCCAAAACGTATAACGAAAACTACAGTTCAAAGGAGATGACTTGAGCACTACACTTGTAATGTAAAGAATAGTTATTTGGGGGGAGGGGAGAAACCTTGACTAAAAGCTTTGTGCATTTTTTGCAGTGCAGACAAACAAGTAAAATATCTTCTTTTCCAAGAGTTACTCTGAGAAAGTACCTCTGAGTTTTGGAACACTGTAACTGGACCAAACCTCCACCAATTAGGAGCAAACAATCAGTTTGTTTTTTTTTTTAACTGAGCCAATAAGGTATTACAGTAAACCAAAAGATATTTCCCAAACGCAGCCGCAAAACTCTCAGCACCAAAATGCACCATACATGACACATCCCAGACAGCTCCGCTTGTCAGAACGCTCTGATCAATACTACAGCAACACTCTACTCAGACACAGCAGCAGAAATACCAATTTGTTATCCTGAGCAGGACTCAAACCAATACTGAGCTATCTGGAAAAAAAAAAAAAAAAGCATTATATTTAATGTGAGCTAACGTAGTTTTTTATCTATTTGCTAGCCTAAGCATTTCATAAATGCCGTTCATTGAGCTGGCATCACTGAACACATTCTTCATCCAGGCATCCAGAGAGGCATTGCAGCCAGCGTTCCAAGCCTGGTTTTGTAGATGTTTCTTAGCAAAGCATCCAGGGGAGCCTTCGCCTCAGTTATGAGGTGAGGCAATTTCCCACCATTGTCACCAAGCCCAACCTGAATGCTATTCAAATCTCCCTGGTGATGAGCTGGGCACGAGCCTGGACACCGCAACCCTTCAGACAACTGCAGCTCTCATCCTTCTGTAAGTGGGAACTCATTTCCTCTTTGCAGAATCACAGAATCACCAAGGTTGGAAAAAACCTACAAGATCATCCAGTCCAACCATCTGCCCATCACGAAAAGTTCTCACTAAACCACGTCCCTCTACACAACATCTAAACGTTCCTTGAACACCTCCAGGCTTGGTGACTCCACCACCTCCCTGGGCAGCCCATATGAAAGCTTAACTCTACGCATATCTTTTCATGAGAATATAAAGTTAATATTGACGCATACACAGGTTCAGTCTGTAAATCAGAAGTGAAGAGCCCATTCCTTATCACCGACTGAGATTCAGTGCTCCAGGAATTTTTTCGAAGATCAGGAAAAAAGGAGCAAATCTAAATATTTATTTTTAGAGGCTGTACGCTGCGAAAGCTTTGGCGTTAAGAGCCAAATCAACTGAATTTCAAATCAAGTGCTCCTTCTTAAACACACTAGTTTCCAATAAACTGTTTCACAAGCAAACATTGCGAGTGTAACAGCAAATAATGATGCCCGTGGAACAATGGGATCTTTCATACAGTCCAATATATTTGGCATGCGGCAAACATCTACTGGGAATTTATTCACTGAGGCTACGCTGGCAGCACACTACAAAGCAGCAGTCTTATTTGACTTGTGGCAAAAGTGCATTTGTATTGCAGTTATTAAATTATTCCATGGCTATGTATGTCGTTTTCAAAAGACCTAGGAACGGTTTAACTTTGTGTTTTTACTTGTAAATTACAGTAGATTGTACAAATTACTATTCTGCACGTTCTAGAGAAAACTTTTGAAGTTTCTCACCTTATCCTAAATAAGCTCTAATTCCATCTCCCTCACCCCTTCATTTGGGTACAAAAACAGCGAGCAAGATCTCTCTTTAATAGAAACCTTACACCATCTTCCAAAACTTATTACAGCTGCCTTCAGTATAAAATGAAACCTTAGAGAATGTTATTTAAAATGTTTTTTAGAAGTCAGTAGGCCTCATGTTTCATTTCTCCACATCAGGGTTTGATTTCCTTTGTGACCTTACTCGCTGCCCTTAAACAAACCAGAGAACGAGGCCCGAAACATCTTGGAAAAGTTCCCACTATGGCAGCACCAACACACAAAATGTGTTTAGTTTACCCCGATAGCCATCAACGATTTAATCTTTTATCAACAACTGTCAAACGTTTCCTCTACCAAAATAGAAAAGGCCAAGCAAAGAAGCAAAAGCAAAGTTCTTACATTCTTATCCCAAATTCCTTAAAAAATTAAAGAGGGTATGCATATGTATAGGTAAAACGTTTGTGAAATTTCTGCTCTGAGGGTATGTGTGCTAAAAAACAAACTTCAGTTACCCTCCAATGCAGAGCCTTGTCTAGTATTCATTCAGCTCCCCTGCCTCAGTAGAAGGGAGTGCTCCTGTCTGTACACAAGAAACACAGAGGACCATAAATGTCACGATGCTCATTCAGAGGGCTTTCATGTCAATCCTGGAATCCACGGGCCACAAGAAATAATACGCGTGTTGGGGAAAGTAACAAAATGCAGACGGAACTTCCACTAATGACTAAATTCTGTACAGTATCATTGCTTGGAAACTGTCACTCCAGGATGTTATCCCGTCTTTGCTATTTCTCAGCAAACTACATACATTCAGGGATTTTGCTTAGGTACCGTCACAAACCGTATTCATAAACCTCACATCACTTTGTCACATTTAAAATACAAGCCTTACATTTGTAAGCAGTTATCACCACCCAAACAACTGGCTATGCTAGTATTATATGGAATATCATATTTTCTTTTTTATTAAATACTAGTACAAGAGTTAAAGATGCTTTCTCAAATATCTTACAAGCTGGTGAAACTGATGTTACATAATGTACTAATTACAGTTAGGACCATCACTAACCTATACTGACTCTGTATATCCCTAGTTATTTCACTCAAACAACAGTTTCATATTGAATAAGCTGGCAATCAAGCTTGCAACTCTGATATCCTACTGGTCTCAATACGGCCCTTCGTTCATTGTTGTTGAATTGAATCAGAACCTCAAGAAATAAATCTTTCCATCCGGCTACTTAAAATTTAGTGTTCCATTCTCACTGCTAACACAACCTTTCAAAAACAAGTCAACAGCTTATGCTATAGTACAGAAGATTGCCCCCAAAGATTAGCTGTCTTCAAGCATACTAAACACTACATTATGAAGACCATAAAAAGTAGTAGATACAAGTTCTGCTACCATAAATATTAGTTACTTAGTCAACTACACATAGATCTACAAGTTTTTTCATAGATACGCCCTGCTT
Organism: Tragopan temminckii; assembly: GCA_028571105.1. NCBI lineage: Eukaryota > Metazoa > Chordata > Aves > Galliformes > Phasianidae > Tragopan > Tragopan temminckii. The sequence continues at coordinate 28,647,127 of JAOWBP010003659.1, forward strand.
GCTTGAGTAGACTTTTCTGGTTCTACTAAAACACAATGGATGTTTAAAAATGAAGAATATTTTTTGGATGTTGATCTGAAAGCAAGCCAAACTAATTCACTGTGTATAAATCTCTGTGGGTTATCTTTCATATACTCATAGAATGGCTTGGGCTGGAAGGGACCTAGAGAGAAAAACTGCTTAACTCTGGATCCCACTTTAAAAAGAAGACACCAGTTTTTGTTTTCCCCAATTTGCAGTTTTGCTTCAAAACAAGAACGGCTCCATTTGGGGAGACAATTATCTACAGACAGCAGTGAAACTGGCTGATCGTGTAAGGAATGTCAAATTCAAGGCTACAAGCATCTAACTGAAGTCTACACCACCATAAAAGCATCCAGGGCTTAAACATTTCTGCTCAAAATTGCTTCAGCAGTTCCGATAACTTATCTATCAGCAAACAGAGTTGCTATGGGAAAAGACAGCGGACAAAGAAAGCTGCCCAATGGCTCGGAAGAAACTCTCATTTAGTCTGTTAATGTTAAAACTTTAGAATGCCTTTCTCCAAGACAGGAAACTGTAAAGAATGCAAGGCAGCTGGAAAATTCCAAGTTTCCTAAAAATGGGCACAAATGGACACCTGGAGATGGGTGGCAAGGAGCACATCCTGCCACCAGCAGGGCAGGGAAGCCAGCCTGGAAGCGACTACTGGAGCCTGCACACTTCCCAAGGAGCTACTGAGAACCGGCCCTTTCAGTAGTGTAAAGCCCTTGGGCAGGTGGTTCCTACCGAAGGTCACCTCTCTGCAGTGTTTGGCTTCATCTCCTCCAGTATTTGTGCTGACCCACAGCAACTAACGGAGATGGAAATCTGAGAGGTGAGAACCAGGAACATCATGATGCAAGGACATGAGATGAAGATGCCAAGAGATGGAGGTAGTCGATAGGGGCCAGAAGACAAATTTTACAGCCAACAGTGACCAGAAGATCTGATCTCACCACTAGTCTTGGTATCTAGGAGGTGCAGGAATGAAAAAACACAGAAGAGAGGCTGCTTGCTGAGTATGCCAGCTGAAGAAAGATGTAGGACAGGGCTTGCTGCTGCCAGAGGCCAGAGAGAGCCTATTGTGACTGAAAAAGTGCCACTGCCGCTCCTGGAGTGTGCTGGCAGGGAAAGGAGACAATAACCCCGGAAGCAATGAGCTCCAGGTCCCATCTAAAGGCCAAGTCTCCTTAGCAACCTGGCTGTATCGAGGGCTGAGAAGAGCTCTGGCAATTGTCTATCCAAGCCTCCCTGCCATCCCAGGACAGACAGTTCAGGACCTTTCATGGGAGCTAAAAGCCAGAACCAAAGCCCATTGAAGTCAGGGGAAGAGCTCACATGGAATTCAATGGGCTTTGGATAAGGCATTTGATTCATTTCAGAAAAAAAGAAGAAAAAAAAAAAAAAGAAAGAAAGAAAAAAAAAAGGAAACTATTTATTTTTTCCTTTTGAATGTGCTTGTTTCCTCTCCTTGCAAGCGTGTGATTTAAGTGCAAGCTAAGAAAATAAAAGCTGAATAGCAAATGCAAGAGTTATGGGGACAATGGAGAGATCCTCAATTAAAAGGGGAAAATAAAACTAGAAGTAAGCTTTTCATTAGACAAACACATTTATCAGAGCCTTCATCATCAGTCTTGAAATGCTACCAACTCCTAAGGAATCATCTTGACAGTTGACGCTGTGAAGCTACAGAGAGCTCCAACGATGCCTTTAAGTGTGGCATCAGCAACCATTCTGGATCCAGAGACCTCAGTAGAGATTCTGTATACTCAATCACTGTGCAACATCTGTTGCTTTGAAAAGCGTTCATGATCTGTAAATTACAGGTCTCTAAAAGCATCCTAAAGTCTTTCAGGCTAGGCAGTAATCATGTGCCCTTGCCATGGCTTTCACTTAACACCTCAAACTTGCGGGACTGACTCTTTAGCCTTAAAAAAAACAAAAAACAAACAAAACAAACAAACAAAAAAACACAACAAAAAAACACCAAACAAACAAGCACAGCTATTTCCATCATATACTTGGACTGATATATTTCAGTGTGTAAGGACATTCACTGAGCTGACCACAGTCTGCAATCACTACCAGTTTTGGGCTAAATATCAACCATTAAGAGATGAATGCTTAATCCCTCACATTAAATGAGGAAAGCTCTACCAGTAGAACAGCCTACTCTCTGGCTGACAGTCAATGAACTGGTTTGGAAGGAGAGACACAACACTCAGTGTCCTTCATGAAAGATCCCACCTACACAAACTGCTAATCTGGCCCCAGTCCACAAGCACTCAGAGGCTGGATTAATTATTGCTCTCTGAATTAGAGAGCCCCATTGAGGAGAGTTCCAGAGGCAGCCAAGGCATGAGGAACTGCCACTCAGGTTTCCCTATAAATACAGTCTTATCCAAGTTCATACAAAGGATCTGCCTTGAAATTACACTTGCTTTCCATACCCCTAGGTGGAGTAGCATAGGAGGAGTCTAACCAAAAGGTGTCAGAGTCCCCAGAGGAATTTTCTCCTTCAAGGTAGCTTTCTACGCATGGGCCAAGCCAAATCTTCACTTCCCTTCTTCAGAAATAAGCAATTGCTTATGGGGGCTGTACTCTATGAAAGGCTGGAGGGCAAACACTGGTAAGCCCACTATTTGCTCAGTGGTGTGTAGGAGTAAGGCTGGGTGCTGGCGGCTCTTGCAGAAGATCAGAAACAACTGAGCAGGTGCAGGCAAAATGCCTTTGCTAATTAATGTCATACACGGTATATACGTGAGCCAGGAGCTGAGCAGCTTCTACCAGCTGCATGTCAGTTTGGTTTCCCTTCTGCCTAATATGAAGCACTGCGTGTTGTTTATAGCCAATTCAGAAGTGCTGCTGAACTGTCATGTTCCATTTGCACGTACATACATACACATCCCTCAAACCACCACCTCTGAGGCAATTTAAGCACACCAAGGTACCATCCACAGCACGTCAGGGACAATGCTCCCTTCTCAAGCTCTCTGCAAAACCATGAGAAGCTTTAAGGCTATAAGGAGTAACAGATCACTGTCATTAAATGTTGAGAGATAACAACCATCCCTGGCAAGAGCACTTGATAAAGAGCAGGAGCCTTCAGACCGACAAGCAGAACAGCCCGCAGATCAGACCAGCATTACCAGTGCTGATGAAATCATGCCTTGCAAATTTTGGCACCTTTTACCAATAGGTACTAGCCAACAAGTTCTCGTGCTGTCCAACATTCCTGTGCAGCATGAGTCTCCGTATATCAGCATTTCCAGAAAGGTGGTCTCAGTGGCCAGGAGCTCTGAGGGGTGTCAGGGCTCCCGGCCCTCACACAGGAACCCGCAAGGCCTAGAGCAGCACTGGGCCATGGGGAGGGCAGTGAGTGGCTGACATCCACAACTGCATTCTAATCTTCTCTAATTCAGGAGTCTTTTATATAAACGTGAGGTATTTCTTTCTGCAGACATTTTGTCACAAGCATCAAAAGCAGGCAGCCTCCTACTCAAAGCATTTACCATTCTATCCAACCTCCCCGTGCCATCAAAACCCTCCTGCTAACCAAGATCAGTCAAGTACAAGGCAGCGCCTTTTTAAATCTTTGCAGAAATGAATCAGATGTATTCAAACTCTTTGCCCTTGGCTTCACCACCTTCACCTCCAATTGGAAGTAACGGCACTGTAACTACAGCAGGCAAAGCTCCCACTTATGTTCTCCCATCTGTCTCTTTGGACAGCTCTACAGTAGAGCTTTAGCTTGTGGTCTTATACACATCCTGGCTAAAATTCATCTTTGCCTAACACCTTTATAGCATCAGTTCATCTGCACACCTCTTCTCACATGGCAGCAAGCCGAGGAAGAAACAGCTGCAACAAGATTGAATGAGTTGCTCAACACAAAGCCTATTCTTGTCAATGAGAACAGCAGAAAAATCAGAACTAGCTAAAACTATCCACTAAGCCAATTTGTCTACTGGGGGATTAAATAAGACAGAGAAACATCCAGAAAGCCAAGGCCAATGGCAGACAACATGAATGTTCTTGCTGTAAAACACAAAATCACCTACAGGGCTTTGGGACCAGTTTGTCCTTAAAGCAAAACTGTCAGGATCACATCATGTGTGTTTCACTGGCATCATGGAGCAAAAGCAGCCATAGCACAGAGTTCAGTGCTAACCCTGAAGCTTGCAATACCTCTGACACAGCACATGCATAAGCAAAAGCTTCATGCATGTCTAAACAAAGAGGGGAGAGGTCTTACTTTGGCGTGAGCAAAACGTGAACAGAAACAAAGAACAGCTGAAATTTTCATTGAAATTCTTTCCTCTGCGCCCTAAAAAAAAAAAGGCTACAAGAGATAATGAAAACCAACTTGCAACTTCTCACAGACAAGTGATAATATCTTATCGCTCTGTCCGTTTCCAGAGACTGCATTAATTTTTACATGCAGAGACATCATTCTTTCTACTGTCCACAGCTCCCAGCACTCAGCTGCTTCACCAAACCACAGAGACAACACCGGGGTCCAACACAACTGGGCTGCTTCACCAGGCTCTACCCTAGGTTTGCCATCCAAATAACATCTCTCCCAAATAAGACCTTGATTGCATATGTGCCATTATATTTCTAGTAATTCAGGTTTACCTGGATTACCAGGTAAAGTTTTCCAGACACATGCAACAGCTTTAACAAGAAACACTTGGTCTGGCCATGCACGGACACAAAGTTTGTGCTCCAAAACCAGAAATCTTTTCTCTCTCATTTTCTACAGTTATTAGTCACACTTCTATGACTGTTTTTCTGATTGGGATTATACATACCCTAATGGAGAGCTTCCTTCAAATGTAAAATCAGCACAGCTATTTCCTCCCACTTGACCATCTATCAGATGTTTACAGTGAACAAATCAACATGTATTAACTTGTTAATACAGAATACATGAACTAATTACAATCAATTGCTTTGATCACCTACTTTACAATGGTGATTGTAAACTAAAAAAAAAAAAATAATTACACATTTTAAACTTTCATAAGAATCTTGTAAAAACGGTAAAAACTGGTCAACATTGAGTTCGTTATTCAAACTCTGATGGTATCTGTGTTTTTCCTTCCATGAACACAGTCAAATTTCAGCATATTCATGAAACCTTTTAAATAGCAATACGAAATAATAATCATAACATTTTGCATTTACAGAGTAGTTCAACATCCAAAAGTGCTTAACAAGCTACTATTTTTAATGTGGCTTTTACATCATAATTAAATTATATATCACTTTGTTTTTATGTTTAAATGGAGCAACTGCTGCTGAAGCTGCACCATGGGAGCGGGAGTAATCCAACAATGACCAAATTAATTTAAATCCAGACAACTCATAAGATACAGCCACCTCTGGATTCCAAGTTACACAGCGGTTGGCACAGCAGTTAGAGGACACCCACATCAAAGCTGTCAGGATAACCTTTTCTCTAATAGCCACAGAATGCCACATCTCACTGATTTGTCCACACTTCAGTACTCCTAGATGTCTCACCTTCTTACCTGTCCCTCAAGGTCTTTACTTTCCTGCACTGTAAGCCTCTCAAAAGACCCCACACCCTTACACCGCAGCATCTTCCCAGCCCCCCTGTCCTCAACCTCACCTTGCTACAGCCACAAACAACCCTTGACATCTAACCACTCCAACCTGCTGTTCAGCTCCATTCCTGTCCACTTCCACCAACTACATTTCTTTCAATCCTACTCTGACCCCCAAAAAACTATGATGCTTGTGTCCCTGGAAAACACTCACCCCCAAGAATGAGCATCCCAGCTAAAATCTGCGGCTGTGGGATTATCTGCAGGCACAGACATGCCTCTCAACACGTGCCAACTGCAGGCTGAGCAACACAACAGTCTGCTTAGCATCTTTGGGCAACTCCTGCAAATTCCTGCTTGTATTTCCACAAATGTGATACTGCATGAATTAGGAGGCATGATTAAAAATGATAATAAAAGGGCTAAAACAATATCCTGTTCATCATTCATCAAAAGGAAGAGAAATGCCTGCCTTGGGGCTGTAATAAGACAGAAAGTGGGACAGGGAGGCCAGTCCTCCCCCAGCAGGCTCTGCAGGAAGCACTCCAAACATGACAAATGCAGCGTTCACCCAGCAGATGAAGTAATGACACCAGTATTTGATCATAAAATGTAATTTAGCCAGACTACCCCAATGAAATCAGAAGCTTTAGTGCTATAAAACTAGGGTTTGGGAATATCTTTGCCTTATTAAGAAAGAAGAGAGGGACCCCTAAGTCTTCCTTTTCCTCCAGCTAAACCATCACACTGTGGCCTTTGTTTTTGGGAGCAAACTGCACAGCCTCCAGCACTGAACAATCTATGTAATTTCTTCTCAGGTGTGCACACCTTGCCAAAAGCCAAGTGCCAGGTGTAAAGTCCACACTCAGCCTTATCAGTACACGAAATAAAGTCTTCTTCCCTCTTGGTCTAACCAAACACCCGAGGGCAGGCATCAGCAGGGATACCTGCATGCTTGCAGCCCGTCTCATCATGCCACAGGCCGCAGGCACCTGGGTGAGGATGTCAAGCCAAAGCTTGTCCCCACGAGGAGCATCAACAACTACAAATCCAGCTGCCAGAAGCACAAGTTTGGGCTTGGTTGCAATACCTACATTTAACTCCTGCCAGGCAAGAGTGATGCAAGGCACGAGGCACGCGTTCACTTCAGCTGCTGTCAGTTCTTTTCGTACATAACCTGGCTGCTAAAAATAATTCTTTGGAAATTAAGGAACATTTTGTTGTTATGTCAAACTAATTCTGAATTTCATTTTGACAAAACAAGCCTTGGCAAAAACAAATAACAATGCATATGTTTTTACGAATTCAGGAATGGCAAACTGGAAACATGTCGTTAAAAAAAACATGTCCATTCCACGCTCACAGCCAGAGACTGTAAGAGCACAGGAAAACCCAAAAATAAAGCTGACTAGAAACAAAAGCGAAGGTTTTGGTTTTTTTTCACTTGTGCCTAAACAAAAGGAAATATAAACAATGAACAAGTATCAAGAGCAAAAAGAAGATTCCATTTTAATGAGATTTTGTTTGTTTAATAACACGCTGTAAAAACCATGAGTAAAATTCACCCCAACGCCCTCTAAACCTCCAAGGGTTCAGAATACAAGCGCCTTTCTGCACAACCATCAGTAAAAGCACTCATATGCAGAATTTCTGGGGCACAAGGTTTAAGCTGAGAGCCATCTGAAATGCCTCTAGACCTCATTCCTTAATGATGTGAGCCAAAGGCGTGGCTAGCACGCAAACTAGAAGCTCAAGGTAAAGTTAAACTTGTTGCAAAAGGACTTTTAAATATATACATGCACATTTGTGACAAGTTATGTTCACTTTTATAGTAAACAGCAGGGTCTTCTTACTCCACATTCTTGGGAGATGTGTCGTGCCATGGCAGCTGCTTGTAAGACCCCGTAAATGAGGTAATGTGCAGAACTTCATCTGAAACCAAAACGAGGTTTGTTTCCCTGGATGATGACATTAAATAGGACAGAAATGGCTACCTGCACTATGCACGGTACAGACTAAGCCTTTTTTGCTGTTAAAATATAAATTCAATTAGTTACTTCCACGCTTAAGCAGAACTGCCGCTGCTGAAATTGTACTCCAACGATAATTGCAATCCAACAGTGATCTAATTATGTACAAGTCTCAGTGGCTGCATTCCCACGTTGCTTTCTACAACCCGGACTCACTACAATACAACTCATAAGTGAAAACCACAGTTTTCAAGCACTCTCCCTTAAGACCGTATGACTTTATATATGTTTAATGAGAATGGAGTCAGTCTATTAGCAAGCTAACTATAAAACTGTGAGTTTCTACCTGCCATTAAACACAAAAGAATAGAAAGGCACTTGAGTTTCATGTAGAAAGCAGCTGATGGGCTGAACAGTACAAGGGAAAGTACATTCTTTTAATTAAGGTGTTGGAGGAGGATTCGAGTACCAGCCTTCATTTTTTGCTCTGCCACCAGCTTCCTGTGTGACCCAGGGCAAGAAATTTCATTGCTCCACAGCTGGTTTTCACATCTATAAAACAGACAGTGACATTCCCTTCTCCCAGTCTCTGCATTTAGGTTGTAAGCAATTACTACACGCTGGCATGCTGCTTTGGGCAACAAATAGCTGATATTAATTGAAGCCTCTGGGTTGCACTCCAATAAATAGCTGGAGACTGCTCCTCTTCCTTTCCAACAGCATTTTGCACGGTCACCGTTAGCCACTGATGCCATCAGCACAGCTGCAGCCCTGAGTCCCTGCCTGGAGACAGGAAGGGCGAGGAGCAGGGGCCCTTGAGGGTGTCCCAACCACTTCAAGAATGACTTCGTTCAGCACAGAACATTCTGCCCAACTTCACTGCATGGTTTCCCCCTAATGTTGTCAATGTGGACAAGTATTTGGTGTTGCACAGAGAGACTGCTGACAATTCACTGCTTTATTTTTCAGTATTTTCTAACTCGCATTGTAAAAAATCCAGTACAAGTGCTTTGCCAAGTTTGTAAATTTGAACAAGACCATCTGAGCAGAGTTGACTGTTTTAAAAGGGTTCTTGCAAGTAATTACAAGGTAAAAACGAGAATAATTCACACCTACATTTGCACTGAAAAACTTCTCAGCCCTGCTGGCTCCAGGCTTTTAATTGTCGAAAAGAGTTCAAGGTTTGGAAAATTATTGGCATCAAGTCATACTGGATATTCCTAACTAGCATTGTGTCATTACTTGGCAGGATTTTTGCTGGGATACTTCCCAAATCTGTGACATAATCAGAGGGTTCTCCACGTTACTCCATATAGTCAGACTCTTGTGTTCATATAATACATTACCATTTTTAATACCATTTGCTATTACTTACACTTAATCAACTCTGGAATCAGTTAAACCATGTAGGAAAAGCAATTTCAGAGGCTTTCAACTGACAGTTTTCCACACACAACCTGACCTAAAATTATGACCTGAAGCTTGTAAGATGTTGTCTACATGTGCAATAGCCTCTAAACAAACATCCATAACTCTCTACAGCTCTATGGAAATGGAAAACTCATAGAAAGAAAAAAAGAGAGAGAAAAAAGGAAAAAAAAATAATAATCCAGACAATTAACTTCTGTATAACTGTCTTAACTAGAAAACTGTCAAAGTTTCCCCTTCTGGCCTGTTGAAATTTACTGCTTCAATGGTTTCTTGCCCAACCTCCACAATTATCACAAGCTTTCAGCAACACAGAAATGACTGAGCTCTCTAGCATCAATGCCCCTTTCAGCTTAAAGCCCCAGTGCAGAATCTCTTGAGAGACTCTCAGTAAACTCAACACACACTATTAGTTATCTTAGGGTATACAATCCTATATGTATGCTTTCAAATTAAACTAACAATGACACCCTTTCACACGCTGAAACAAATGCAAAAAGGGAGTGAAACGATGAAGTGTCCTGAGTTCCACAATGCTGACTGTGATCTGCAGAAGTGGCTTTGGCTTCCCCATCTCCTAGGGCCCAAATATCACAAAAAGGTGAATTTACCCCCAGGGAAAATCAAGTGTCCTTTGGGTGCCATGAGCTGCGCACCCAGCACCCCAGGTCAGCAGTCACTTTTGAAAAACTTGACCTCACTATTTATGTTTCTGCCTCTCTACAGGAAAGGAATAGGCATTTCACTAAGTGACATCATCTTTATTGCCATTCCACTCATTCACACAAGTCACTGTAATTTATTGCCAGGAAAAATAAACGTCTACACAATATTCCTCAATGTAAGCCATTCAAAAAGCTCAAAGGGAGAGAGGAGGTGAGAGGACTTCTGACAAATATTTGCTCAAGTGACCGCATCATCCATGAACACATTTGCTAGAAAGAAATGGGTGAAGAAATCTATAGTCAACTTGAAGCATGCCAGGCTGGGACTGGGACAGCAACGAGGAAAAGGAACAAGGGAAAGAAGGGGAATTTTTGATCAGTTTCTTTTGAGCACGGAAAAATTCCACAATTGCAAAAGAGGCTTCTTTCTTCTTATGCAGCTTTAAGCAAAAACAAAGTTGAACCAATCTAAATTCCCAAAATGATTAAGAAAATAGCTAAATAATTTCTACAGAAATTCCAAAAGTCCCCAGGTTGCTCATCCCACCCCCTTTAAGGCCACGCAGGGTAAGCAGCATGCAGGGAACCATGCACTGCCTGCACCAGCAGCCACCACTGCTGCACCCTCAGCAAATGGTGTCTAAACAAACATTCAGGCAAAAATGGCTTTGTCAGCCACTTGGTTCACTGTATAGAGGCTGTGCTGTGGCTTCAGACTGACAGCATCCTCATCACAAAATTCCCTTCTTCCTCTCCTACTGCATGAAGGCTAACCCTTCAAATCTGGGGGTTCCCACAGATTTAAGTGATCCTACACAACGCAAGGGATGCACTTTTATTCATGTAAAAATAATCAACAGACAGGGAAATGAAGACTTTGCCTTGCTCTGACCAAATACGCTGAAACTTACATTAAGATTCACTCTAGAAGACAAGTTGGGCTGCCAGTCACCAGCCAGAAATAGCTTACAATAATAACATTCATTTTTAATTTCAGTCTGTACTGAAATTAGTTTATTCCCAGAGCTTACAACACTCAGATGGCCCCATGAGCTAAGGAGAGCAAAGCCCACTCAGATATACTTCAGAAACAGCAGTACAGACCTCCGAAGATACCACTACCAAGTCCTGTTATAACAGCCAAACTGATTATTTGGGATAGCAACCTTTGCAGATTCAATACAACTATTCCACACCCATTCAAGGCTGATCACCAAGGGTATATGGGGACAAAATTTGTGCCAATATTAGTTGTACCAGCAAAAATTAAGTTGTAACACTAACTTAAAACTGCATTAGTATTTATTATTTGCTCTTTACGGTAAGCTTGTAGGTGTATTGCAGCAACATGCAATTACCAAGAGCTTCCTTGCACAGACACTACAGCTTTGCCAAGATATAGGTAGATTAGTCCTATAGACACAATGAAGACAGATAATATATTACGTTATGCAGGAGTTGTTTATGCAGTGAATTCTTTTCTTCCAAATACCATGAAATTATTGTCAAAATTAAGTAAAATCTATCAGCTTAGTTGTAAATGTTTTTTATAAAGAAACTTGGCCATTAATTAACAGCATCCTCACGTGTTTGACAGAGCATTACTTACCGACAACATCGAGATGGTAAGTGTGGTTGATGGAGCCATACTGGTTTTCCACGATGCACGTGTAATTTCCTTTGTCAGACGGGACTACGCTCTCCATGATGAGACTCCAGTGCTGGTTGCGGACCTGGGGGGTTGTAAACAGAAACTGAGAACTTCCCCAGCACAGCATCCCCCTCTTCCCCTCCAAAACAGCTGTTCCACAATCTTTTGTAGTTCATGTTCATCAGGACTTTGAAATACTTCACGCCTGATCAGGTACAGCATGGCTGCAGCAGCGGAAGCTTTCATGTACTCAGTTATGAACGTACCCTCAGCTCTAATTTGAGCACTTCAGCCTTCAGTGCACATCCAGTTCTAGCAGGCTTAAAACAGCAGCACCAATTAGCAGCAGTCGTCTTACCAGGCTTGCCTCTCAATCCACTCCAACGTGAATTCACACCCTCCAGATATTACCCATCTGTCTCCAAACAATCATCTGATAATATTAACTAGGCACGAGCAACACAGGATGGATATGATCCCATAACATCCAGGTCTGTGTTGTGCTCTGATAGCTCAATTACACAGCCCGCCTTTTGGAGAAACAAACTGCAGAAGGGCAGAGCCTGGGCTGCCTCCCAGGGACACAAGGAATCACATCTAATGCTATAAGGTACCACAGCTGGAAGAAATGGTGGCACCTTCCCCAAAAAATGCCTGAAAACAGAACCCTCGCTGAAATAGAATAGAAGAATACGTATGCACTTATTCCACACATTCCTTGGGCGTGATGCATTAAAGGTGCTGGTTCTGCTTCCATTTGAATTCTAAAGAAGTGTTGGCAATGGTCTCACAGAAAATAGGATCCAATACCGGAAGGATAAAGAGCCATCTCGTACATACATATATTCTCTGCATCACAAATTAGGGCCCAAAATGACCTCTTCCTGGCTATCCAATACTCCCTTGTTTCAGAATTACCCTTTTGACAAGGTGCTCACAAACCTTAACATCACATAGCTGTAATGTACAGCTTCTAAACCACAAAGTACACGTTTTAGCAAATAGAATAAAACACGGTCTGGTACAGTAATTTTAATCATCCGAATTGAAAGTGGTAATTCAGTGCAGTACACCAGAAAAATTTATTGACCATCAGCAGCACTTCCAGTAACTACACGTTCTTGAAAGATCATTACAACCACAGGTCTGAAACCCTGCTCCTTGCTCTGCTGTTCTGTAGGTCCTTATCCAGCAAGAAGGGGCTGCTCAGGGCTGCTGCCAACAGCGTAAGTAAAAATGCCTTCAGTCCAAAGCTTAGGAGCCCTGACTGGCCATGTGGGCTTGGAATAGGAAATAAAATGCAGGTGATCCCCCAGCAGCTGGTGGAGGGCATGGATGCTAACCATAGCGTTGCCGGGTGTGTGACAACAAGACCCCAAGACCTCCAACCCCAAATCACAGCCCCTCTCCCCAGCTCCCCCTTTTGGTGCTATGCATCAAAACAATACATTGGTGTTTGTTTTTTATGTTTTTTTTCCACAGCATCAGGAGCTTAGAAATAAGGTTAACAAGATAGAATCAGTCCACTGATTGAATAAGGAGATAATAGAATACTAAGCCAGCATTTGCTCAGAAAAAATTACTTTAGAACAGCGGTAAATCAATATTTTACTAATTTATGAGTTGTTTTGGATAAGACTTGATCAAAGTTAACTGATTTATTTATTTATTTATTTGCCATTACAAATTTATAAATTCAGAATCATAACAAGAGTTTTTAACTTATTTGGTCACAAAACAGAAAGGACAGAACAGAAAAGTTAAAACAAAAAAGGTAACAAGCTGTAAGTTATTAGCTGATAGGAGAACACCAGAAGTTGAGTAGCATTCAATAAGAAAGTATCTTACTTTTAGTAAGTGCATATATTACATGGAAATATTAGAATCTATTTGTGTAATTTCTCTTCTTGCAATGCCAGTAAGTAGTAATTCAGCAAATGCAATGAGTTGCAAGTGATGTTTTTATATAGAAAAACTAAAGTTTCTTTAGTTTAAGCTAAACAACTGCTGGGAAAGCACAAAGCATTTATGACAGATTATCATACTACTGGATTTATGTTGTGAATCTGGATTCAGCGAGATTCGGCTTTGGCTGATTGCTTTCTGTTTACAAGTGCAGCACTGCAAAGCCCAGCTGAATGCATCTACCAGAGATGAGGGCAGCTTCTCCCAACAAAGACTCCCAAACTGAAGCCCTCATTCTGAGTCATACAATGACTTTTGTTGGAAGATACACTAAAGCCCACTCTGCTCCAACCCCGTGCCGCAGGGGCAGCTCAAGCTGGCCAGTGCCCCATCCATGGCCTTGGGCATCCTCAGGGATGGGGTGTACACACCTCTCTGCACAACCTGATCACTACCAGACTGTAAAATGCCTATCTCCTGCTTATAAACTCCCTTTAAGTACTGAAAGACCACCAACCATTCAGTACTGAATACCTGAAAATCAGCTATTGACACTTCTAGCAAATCACTGAGATGCTTTTTTGGGCAATCTTCTCCATACATTTTTAACCAATCCTTTCAGACAGTCTCTCCAAATAACCTAATTTTTAAACTAAATCACCAATGTGAAATACACACAGCTATCTCTGAAATGTAACTTGGTGGTGAGCAAACCTAACTGGAATCAAAACACAATGGGTAAGGAGATTGTCATAGAAATACTTTGCTTTTTGCATATGCAATAATTGTGGACAATTGTTTAATTTTAATAATAAAATAATCTCAGTAACTAGATATATGATTAAAAGTTTTCATCTAGCAGAAAACAAAAATAGTACAAATGGGCCAATATTAAATGAATTTCAAAGAAAAAAGGTCAGAAACCAAAATCCGTTTCCCCACAAAATCTGCACAGTTCAGTCAAACAAGTATTGCTCAGGGAATGAGAAGAAGTACAGAATATCCACAGAAAAGTCACAGGTTTCTGTAGTTCCTAAGGAGCCAGCATTCTTTCCTTTACTCCATATGTACATAGTTGAATTTAAATGCGGAAAAGACCACCGTAGAGATGAAGCTTATCAAAAGACATATGTGAAAACACACACCTGTTAATACTTAAACAGTGTCCACTGATAGAAGTACATTTACTTTCCGGGTGGTGTATAGAAAAGTGAAGGCTGCTGTATTCTCACAAGGAGGGTTTAGAGCATTCACTCTAAAAAAAACTCATACAATACCTTAAAACACACGAGCAAGAATTACTACTAGAGGAAGCATTAAAAAAAGGTGCTTAGAAATTCAATAACCAATCCTCCTTACTGCAAGTATGCTCTGAAAAACAGAATTTTGAATTTCACCACCCAGAATTAGTCACGATGGAGGAATTTCGCACTGGGAGCTATCTTGGCCAGTGCATACACCCTTCTGCTAGCCTGCCTGAATGTAAATTGACTCAAGACATTCCCCAGTTGGAGGGACAAAGTGCTACAGGCTGCTATCTGATTGCGATACAGAGCACACAAAGCAGAGATATGGTGGCTCAAAGCAGCAGGGGAGAAGTGGCTGGAGGATTACTGGAGAACTTCACTTCTTCCTTCCCTTTCTTTGTTCTTAAAGCCCCTTCCAAAAGGAAGCATTAAGTCAGGTCATGGCAGATATGGCCACACTTGGTTCATGCTATTCTATTTGCTCAGAGTATTTTGTGTATGAAGATCTATGGCAGAAGCACTTTATACGTTGCAATGCCTAGGCTTAAGACAAGCTGGTGCACAAGAAATACTGTGGGCTGCTGTTAACGCTGGCTGCACGTGGGCCAGTACAGGAAGACTGACTCTTCTCTGAGTTTTCCTTTGCAGAAAATGCAGCATAAAGCTGCCGAGAAGATACAATTCTCCTTATTCCCCAGTCATTTTGAGCAAGCCTGCGGTGACCTCAGTCTCTCCAACAAATAAAGGACACAGTATCCAGCAGCTCTGGAGACCTCATTCTTGAGGAGCCACCCATTGATAAATGTTTCCACCTTAAAAGCACAATTACTCAAAACACCAAAAGAATCTGGAATATACTTGGACTTGGTAAGCAGAATGACAATGATAAGTAAATGCTTCCAGATCATTTTAAAGCTGATGTATTTACGAGCAAGAAGAAAGCCTAAAACCCACAGCTGCATGCCCTCCTTTTTTCCTTTATACTGAAGAGATGTAAGAAGTTTTTATGATTTAGAATTATAGGTATATACTTCACTTATCCAGCTGGCTTTAGAAATAGGCATCTGTAGTTTCTTTCCAAAGCACATACATACCTAGGAAATTGTACACATTTAATATACATGACCAAAAATTTTATTTGTGCTGCTTTATGTATGTCTACCGTAGAGCAGGAATGAACTCACCCAGGTCTCTCACCCAGGTCAACAGCAGCAGCAGGGATTCAGCCCTTTACAGACCACTCTCCAAAAGCAGACAGGTATCTGACAAGACACCAACTTTCCTTCGTGGTTTTCAAGTGTGATATCTGCATTTCCCCTCCATGAGATGCAGAGTGTACAAACAACATCTCAGTCTGTACTGAAGTGGCTACCATTATTTTCCAAGACAGGATTAAGGGTTTTTTAATTGATTTATTTATTTTATTTTTAAATAAGCACTGTGAGAAAGGTGAAAACCACTGACTTGTAGCCAATTCGTTAACACTCCATAGAATTACGAAAGGCAGAAGGTGCTGCCAGGTGTACACCCATAAGCAACAGCAATTTATGGTGTAAGCAAATAGATGGAAAAGTCTACTTGGATAATTAGCGTTCGCGCAGGGAGATTTTCTGGGCTTCGCTCTCTGCTAACACAAACGTTGGAAAAACTGACACTTTCTACAGTAAATCTAGTTAGAGAGGAAAGGAGGGTATGGCTTGTCCTCCTCTGCACTGGAAAACATTTTTTGTAATGAGCAGGATCTGAGTCAACAGCACACAAAGCAACATCCACGCTCACTCCATCCACGCACGGCAAAGCTCGGCGCCTGGACCTGACAGCTGCAGGTTGCTCTGGGCTCCTCAGCAGTACACTGCAGCTTACAACCAACTTGACAAAGCGAGTCAAACTCAGAAACTTCTCATCTCGTACCTCATACCAGGGACACAGTCAGAAAGCCCATAACAGACATTAGGGTGGCTCAGAAATCTGGTGTAGGATGGCACAGCACATGCACAAACTCAGCCTGGCATCCAAGCCTTGAGCTCCCATTCCCTGGGATAAGATGACCCCATTCTGACTTCTGACCTGACCTAGGCAGATACCTGGAGGTTAAAGGTCCATGCACTAAGCCAGAGAAGAAGCTGGCCTTCCCAAACCGCTCTCATAATAAGTAACCACCAGCTTCGAATGAGACATCTAATCTGAATCTACTTAAAATTCAAACAAACCCTTCTAAGTAATTGTTGTTGCTTTCCCTCAAATTCTGCTTCCCATTTCAGTTTCACAGACCATAAACTCCATAGAAAATAATAACTTTTGACTTCCGAGCTTTCTGTTATTAAACTGCCTATAATCACCACTGCGAATGGTCATGGCTTTAACAATGCAGCTGAAAATGAATGAAGCAAAATCTTCAGATCTTACTGCATTTTGCAGCATCAGTCTTTAGTTTTCCAAAAAAGTCTTTATAAACAAACTTTAGTTGCACTGGTATTGAATGTTAGGAAAAAAAAATTAGAATTAAAGCTCAATAACAGCCAAAGAAATCACCCTCCCTTCCTCAGAAGAAAACAATTATTATTTTTTTGCTTCTAAATTTGATCCAAGCCCATTTAAAGACTTTCTGTTGACTTCAGCAAGTTGCTGTTGTGGATTTTTTTTTTTTTTTCTAGCATTGGTCAAGATCAGAAATTGCAAAATAACTTAATGAGATCTTACCTTATAGCCGCCAATACGATGTTCTTGTTTAAACTCTTTCCCATTTTTCAGCCATCTCATGGTTGGTGTTGGGTTTCCCATAGCTGGGCAACGAAACTTGACAGTGTTTGCTGCTGGCACTGCGTGCAACCTTTTCTCCATTTTGTCTGTGTGTGTCCAATAAGGCGCCCCTGTTGCAAGGATAAACATCCAGAAACGTCAGTGCTTGGCACCCAACCTCCCTTTCCAGCCCCTTCCACGGGTGGAAGCTGCATTTGTTTTAGTGGGGACAGTGTGTTCTAGGAAGGGTACAGGACTGGAAATCATCTGCTGCAAGCGTTGAGCAGAGTTTTGCAAACAGCTCAGTCTGCAGCCTTGAATACATGATTTATGAGAGAATTCCAATAATTAACCACAGATATTCCTCACTTTGTGGATGTTGAGTAAGACAGAGGGACCAAGCTTTCCGCAGATTCCACTGATCAGGATCTCCATTTGAGTTACTGTAAGTACTCAGCAAACCCCAGTTGTGATGCTGGACAAAAGCTGAACAAAGGCAGAACCGTTTGAAGTCTCAGCCTTAATCTTCCCCCCATCTGAAGAGGGATAAGCACAACTATCTGCCTAAAGCCTGTTAATGCTTGCAGAGCAACATGGCAAAGCTGATTGTGCTGCTGAGATGCCATTAAAATCTATCTGCAAATGGAATACATTGCCAAAAACAACCAAAAAGGAGAGAGGATCAGCAAAACTCAGCAAGAGTTTGTTGTTTAGTGCCCACCAGCACAGAGAAACATGGAAAATGCCTCTTTTGTCTGCAGCATCAATCCTCTGTCATGTACTAGAACGACAAACACAGCACAACAGAACATGTCTACCCATCTTCCTTTACCCAATACATTTTTACCCAAAACACAGAAAACCAGCCCATGCTCTGGACCCATATGCCACTTTGGCTACATTGCACAGTGTTTTCCTGACATCGCTTTGGTTATATCCCCATTACAGCCGAAAAAAAAGTTAAGTGTTCAAGATCTGTTTAACACTAGGAAACATTAATTTATTTTACAATGGCATTTTCCCGAAGCAAATCAGATTACTGTGGAATTTTGAGGACTAGAGGGGTCCAGAAAAAGAACTCTATTTCTCTCAGCCCTGTTTCATTTCCTTCATTAGCAGCCTTACACTCCACTATAAATAAACTCTTCCGTTCCTCAAATATTTATAGCAGCTCTTACAATCAGTGTAAACTCAGAAATCCTGCCGCCCCCCTCTCTAAATAAAAATACAGCTGGATAGAAAATACAGGAATAAATTCTTTAACAACATCTCTTTCTGTATAAAGAAAACATTCCAAAAGCAAGTCTTAAAATGATGCTAAGAACGATAAGTGATTTTTTTTTTTTTTTGCCTGAAGTGGCAATTAGAGTTAAAACTAATGAAGTAGAAAAGCAAAGCAAATTTGTGCATGTAATCAAAACAGAAAATCAGGTAACTATTGGAAATTTAACTAGCACACTAAGAAATTGTTACACAGACTAAAGTGAATTAGAAATGCAAGGAAAATTACTGCTAATGTTATTTGCTAAAACCAGGATCACATTAAACCAACAGAAGAGTTTAAACAAAGCCAACCAAAGGAATTACATACTACACTCAAAGACCAAATTACATTAGGTCTGTATGCGGCGAGGGCAGAATTGCAGGCTGGTGGTGATATGTTACAAGGATAATTTCCCTGGATGGGTAGATACATCTCACAGGGAAACGTAAGGTGACCAATATCAGGTTATAATGTCCACATAGTCAACTGTAGCAGGTCAGATCTTCAACCACCCTAACTGGTTGTATTGCCATCTCAGAGCCCAAAAAAAGATAGGGAGCTGTTGGAAAGGGTCCAGAGGAGGCCACGAGGTTGATCAGAGGGTTGGAGCACCTCTCCTATGGAGAAAGGTTGAGGGAGCTGGGCTTGTTCAGCCTGGAGAAGGTGCAGCGTAACATCATTGTGGCTTTCCAGCACGTAAAGGGGTCTACAGGAAAAATGGGGAGGGACTCTTCAGCAGCACGTGTAGTGACAGGACATGGGGTAATGACTTTAAACTAAAAGAGGGTAGATTTAGGGAAGCAGTGGATGTCCCATCCCTGGAGGTGTTCAAGGCCAGGATATGGATAGGACTTTGGACAGCCTGGTGGGAGGCGTTCCTGCCCTGCAGGTGGCCTTTAAAACTCCTCCAACCCAAACCATTAATTGATTCTATGCCCCAAATAGGCACCTCTGACTCAGAAGCTCTGCAGCAATCATTGTCCCTGCTCATCACATCCACTTCACGCATTTGCATGTGTCCAAAGCACTGATGGCTCAGGAAGCACCAATGGGCAAGCAGGAGCTCTAAGCTCAGGCTCCACAACTTCTCCACAGCCTGCGCCCAGCTCAGTGGGAAGCTCTCCATGGGACACAACTGAGGATCAAGGCATGTGAGTAGTCAGTATTCAAATGCCTCATGCAGCCAAGTTTTTATAGAAGTATTCCATACAAATACCAGCTTGTACAGCATTACAGTGCAGCTCATCCTACGGTTGTCTTGCATATTATTCCCTTGTTCCCCCATCCCTGAAAAGTCTCCTGTAAAGAAGTGCCCAGATAATTCCCACATACAAGAAATACACGGCGAAGAAACAATTTACTCCATGGAAAAGGTGAGAGTAGAGAACAGGCTGGGAGGATGCTGGCAGGAATGAAGAAAAGAAGCCACAGAGGGAAGGAGGGAGGGAAACTCCAGGCTAGGAGCAAGGGCTGTGCTTGGAAAGCTTTCCCTCACACAAGCCTCACATCAGCACACCCTGTAGAGCTCCTGAATTACAGGGGAACTCTGAGAAAAACATGCAGACATCACATGCTGAAACCACTGTCTGAGATCATGTAAGATACCCTGCCATTTTTCACTAGGTACCAGCAATGCATATTGGCAGCTCACCAGTACGTTTAAGGGAAACAAGAAAGGCAGCAATATCCACAAACTGTACCACTCACACTCCTTTTGTGGTTTCTTACAGCGATGCACGGTCTTTCTCTTCACAGAGAAACTTAACAAAACCTAAAAGCACATTTCTGCTTTTGTTTTGAGAGAAAATCCATCTTAAAACAAAGAATAAATGTAGCGTACCAGCACGGGTTGACCCCTTACAGACCATCTCTGTGACATGCCACCCTGCTTATAGGAGGAAGGACACATCTCTGGGAGAAGCTCCCATTAACAACTAGTGCCAGCCCCATAAGCAGCAGCAGCGAGCAGCAGGGGAAGGAGTGGGAATTCCTGATCGCTTTTAGAGCTCTCATTAGTGAAGAAAATATCCTGCTGACCCTCACTGCACTCTGCTGCAAATACATTACATCTAATCAGGCAAATCTCCTGCATGTGAAATTGAAATTAGGCAGCCCAGGGGACCACTTCAGAATTTCTTGATTATTTTTTTTCTCTGAACACACCTAATACAAAGAAATAAAGGAGTAGTCCATTCTAAGCTCGTCCGAGGAGCACCTTGAGCCACTCAGTGCACCTGGAATGACCACACCAAGTCACCCCAAGCTTTTCAGTGCAATTGCATTTGACCTTTAATTAAAAAACACTTCTAGGCAGCATCCAATTTTTGCTGCTCCCTTGAGCGGGTTTCCACTCTGCAGGATCTGATGAATTTGAACCTTGTTTTATCCTTTCCGAAACTCTTCAAGGCATGAAAAGCACAGCATGTGGATTACATTTAGATACCTTTTGTTCTTAGTGCCAATTTACCATTGCTTGGCCCAGAAGAATTTGTTTAAAGGATGATAAGAAAGAAAAAAAAAAAGAGCTATAAACTTCCCATCACCTGATCAGAGTTGAAGGCAGAACAGAAGCATCCTCAGGGCTACCCCGTGTTACCCAGCAAACTACTGCTGGCAGGCATCGGTGCAAACCCAATGTCAGTGCAGCCTTGTCAGGACTATAGGAACTCTTGAAGTTAGGGTTATCTCTCAAAATCCCAGTGATGACAAGGCAACAAGCACCAACAAAGAGCCACTACCAGTAAGAACTGATGGCCGACAGCCCTCAGCTTTGTGATAGGAAGTCTAGGCCTATGACTAGAGATGGCCCTCTGGCACCAGGCTGAGGCACCTCACTAGGAGCAGAACTGAGCATCCAACACAGCAGTTTCACGGACAGAGAGGACTGGCTTTGCAGTGGAACCAGCCCTGCACCTTCCCTGTGAGCGCTAATCACTTCAACAAAAGCTGGAAGTAATAAAAAGCTATTCAGGATGCAGTCTGGAACAAATCTACCACATTGTTGGTGTGTTTTTTTTCAGACAGTTAAGATATCTGTCAGGCTAGGAGGACACCAAACGCAGTGTGAAATCTGCTATGCATGCCTTTTACTTAAAAATACACACAGGCCAAATGGCTGAATGAATGCACACGTGTGCAACACGAGTGCCCTCATCTCCTGAGAGCAGGCTGCTGCTCCGGCTCCTGAGCACCCACACCTCAGTCCTCCAGGAGCAGTTGTGTTCTCAGGGCAGCTTTGGAGCACAGGCTGGATTTCCTCCTCAATCCCTCCGCCTGCATTTGAAAACCTTGGCCTCAGTAAATACATTTGTAGCAGAGGCAAAGAAAAATTCTTAAAAAGCTTAAAAGAGTACTTGAACTAGTAAATAAAACTGTTCTAAAAGGTTTGCTTTGGGTTTAAATATGCAGGAATGAGGATGCCAAGGTTCAGCTTCCCGTGGAAGGCAATGCAGCCATTTCCTGCCTCATCACATTATAATTAACATGCCAAGACAGCTGGACTTTATCAGAATTGTTTCATCAAAAAGCAACAACCTTTGAAGACCATGGCCTTTTGTTTCCATCACTAAAGGCATAACCAGGGCAATTTCCATTGCTTATCCTTAATGATCACAGCTGTAATTTGCATGTAAATTATCAGTTAAATAGTTTTAGATCTGTAATGCTCAAACTCTGATTCAGGAAACACTTAAGGAGCTCCTCTCTCAAGGAGCAGCAACCAGCGACTGGTGGGATCCTGACTTCCCCAGGCTCTGCCCAACAGCAGGGAGGTGGGAAGGGAGTTTGAGTATTGCACAGCACTGCCCCCCCCATGGCACTCTCAGCGTGGACTTGAACTACTCTTCAACTCCACATTTACTTTTCAATCAGTCTTGCAACTCCATTTCTTAAATTAGATGTGGCCTTCCGGGTGCAACACAAAATCTTTAAGAGTAGTATAAGAGTAATGGCCAAGAATGCTGATGGGAAGGCTCACGAGGTATCAGATAGGCAAGCTCCAGTGGTTTTCAAAAGGATCAAATTGAGTCCCACCCTAACTTTCAGACAGCTCTAATCATGCCAAATCACAATCATCTTTCAGCAAAGTTGTATTAAACCAACTGAGTTACTATGATGCAACTTTTCATTGAAAACAGACTGTTTGCAGGAATGCTGTGCCACAATCCTTTTTCTGGCTCCCACGCTTCCTGCTGAGTGCTCGTACAGCAGAAGGAAGGCTGGGCTGCACCCTGTGCCCACCTGCAGCTCGCAAGGAGACCCAGCAGCCTGTGGGCACCTTGTGAAAGGCACTCTTACGAGCACTCATCCGGGAAATGCTCTGCTTGGGTGCCATCTACCCAGCTGGTTTTGCCTCAGTTCCAACCTGCAGGAGTTTGCATGCTCCCCACCACCTGAGAAGCCTGAAGAGTCACGCTCCAGAGGCAGCTTTCATTCCAAGCAGGGAAAGTGTGACTGACCCCTGCTAAAGCACTCAGCCCATCCCCAGCAAGCAGAAGCTGTCAGAGCCCTTCCAGCAGCTCCTGAATAAAGATACATTCACAGATGCTGGTATTACCACAGTATCAGCAGCGTTACAGGAGATACCACAGGGTAGATATCCCCATTCAATGAAAGGCAAGGAATGGCTACCACATCACCCAGCTGCCTTGAAATCAGGTCCTTGCCTTTCTCTTGCTACACAAGCTTCCAAAATCCATTTGTTCCCAGTTCATCTCCAAAGCTCCTAAGCACAACTGTGTTCTGAAAATCTTGCAAACCCTTTTCTGACAGGCACCAATAAAACTCTGAAGTGATACCAGATACAGGGATGTTTCCTAAAAGGAATTCCTCCCCACATCTCCTTCTGAGGGGAATACTAACACTGCCTGGGCTTGGAGGTTCTGCCCATACAATTTCTTTTAAAAGCAATGTCTCCTATCCAAACTCAGCAATTATCTCAGCCACTGCATTCCTTTGTCTGAACAGCCTACATCTGCTTAACTCCGGCCACTTCAAGCTGCACCTGTGCATCAGACTGGGGTAATGCACTAACAGATGGCAGGGGCCACGCCGGCAGCTAACTGCTTATATCACTTTAAATAGCATCTAATGTTTCACAGCTTCAGAACAGGGCAGTCGTATACAGTAGTAACTAACTAGGGTAGCTGAAATAAGGCACGTGCTCCTTCATCCCAACAAGTGCTTCAAGTATTCAGTATCACTGCCAATTGCTAACACGTCCACGGAGCAAACACGCTGCTGGCTACTGCTTCTGCAACCAGCCGACATCTCTAATGGAGGACTTCTGTGTTTGTTGTGTTATTGACTTTCCAAAGCATGACTAGTAGCAAACTACCAGCCACCCAATAGGATTTTGCAATAGTGACTGGGAGCATAAGGAACCAATATGAATTTTACTTTCTTTTTTTCTTAGTGGCTGTTCTATTTAGAGCCTATTAATAGCTTTTCAAATTCTCCAAAGGGATTGAACATCCAGCTAGGTTTAAGACTCTTTCAGCCTTATTTTCATCATGCGTAAGTAACACAAAATGTGGTTTTGGTGAGAGATTGTCTTTTTTGTGACAAACCTTGAAGTCCTTTGCAGACAAAAAAAAAAAAATATATGGCAACAACAAAACCATTGCCTCCAAATCCATTCTTTCCCATGAGATTTCTGCCCAGGTTAAGGACTGAGGGATTTGCCTCAGAAAAACCTCAATTTCATTTTTAAGGCTTCCACACCACCACCTTTTAACAACGTGAGTTGGACCTTTGCTTCTTCTAGATTTCAGCCCACATACAGAGAAAGTTAAGATTCTCAAAGATTAACTAAAACAGATAAAGACCAAATTGCAATTTAAGAGGACAGGAAACTTCAGAAATGCAAGCAAGGGAGACAGAAAGTACAGACCAGGAAAGCGTGTTTAAAAGAATATTAGTTTATTTTTTCTTTTTGCTCCAAATTATGAACCAGGAGAAACAGAAAATGGAAGAGGACAAAAGATACCACTATTTGATAGCACATGCAGTTAACAGTCGAGGAGCTCTGAAGGCAGGAGTGCAAGAAACTGGATGCTATTTTCCTTGTGGAGCTTATCTTGCCAGGCACCTCCGGCAGCGTGCTGTTACTTACTCATCTGGTTGCTGTCATTCACAAAGTCCTCAGACCCATCATTGTCATCTTCATCATCCCCAGAAGAAAGAGCATCTGCACATTAAAAATAACCAAGACTTTAAAAGAGAGTATTTTATAGACAAATAAACCAATATGCTACATCTTATATTATCGACCAAGAGAAGTTACGTTAGTTGTGCAGAAACTATTGAAAATGCATGAATGTGTGTTCTTACAAAATCCTAACAAAACTAGCTAATAAACCTTAAACGCTACTGAAGCTTCCAAAGAGAGCTCGTTAACTCCAAAAATCTTCGGACTGAAAAAGCTTTGCTTCTCTTTGAGACATTCAGCTGACCAGAACTGAGTGCCTGGAGAGCAATTTGTCTCTAAACAAAGCCACGTAAAAGGATGTAGGACAGCCTTTTTTCCTCTTTGGACTGGGGGGAAAAAAACCTCATATTCATTTTACTGGTTTTATCATCATCATAACAGCAACTCTGTACAATTTAAACCTGTCAGGGAGGCATAAAACAGAGGGCTACTCAGCAGCTATTAGTACAGACCCCACAAAGCAGAAGTCGTATATACAAACCAATGCCATTTTAGAATCAGGACAAAGGGGAAAATACCCAAAATACCTCAACTGCAAAACTCAGCTAAACTTTTTGTGCCTAGCTGGACTGTTTCAAGTTATATTATTACATATCTTTACATGACATTTTACAGCTTCTACATGCAAAACCTGTGTTTAGCTCACTCACCTGTAACATTTACAATGAAGTACAGAGTATCACTGTCTAGGGTCCTAATAGCAGTGCAAGCATAGAGGCCCGAATCTCTGGGTGAAGCATCTTTAATTTGTAAGTACTCCCCAATAATCACTGTCCTATTGTCGGGCCCCAAAGGGACCCCATCCTTAGTCCAACTGATCATGACGGCGTCTTTCAATTGACAGCGCAACTCAAGTGGTTCTCCTGGAAGTGCTGAGTGTACATCTGGCTGAGAGATTTGGTATTTGGTTGGCGGCTCTGCGAAGGTTGAAGGAAAGGAGGAAAAAAGAAGAAAGAAGGAAAGGAGAGAATTTCCAACACAAGTCAGTGAAGGCCCTTTTTATCCACAGAAATCACGTTCAATAAAAAGTTTCATCCAGATTAGCCCAGCAACCTGCCTTGTAAAACTGAATCACGTGAAGATACGGATAAGCTGTATTTTCAAAAAAAATTAACCACACAGAAATCTCATTCCCCTTCGACAGGTCCCTTGTCATGTCCTTTATCTCAGCTGCCACAGAGTCAGAATCCACCCCACAGCCACACCATGCCAACACCCCGGCAAGATGAGAACTGAACCTAAGGGCACAAAGAGAGCTTGGAGGAGGCACGAAGAGCTCGAAACAAAAACTTCAGTTTCATATCACAGCCTCTGTGCCTGCAATTCAACATTTATCTGTCCTTGTTTGATTTTACATTTAGGGTTCTTTTTAAACCTGAAAAGAGTTATTTTGGAGAAAAAGAATAGCCAAGAAAACCACACTAAGCAAGTAAACATGAAGTTCTGTACACAGCCTATATGGTGCCCTTTAGTTTTCACCTTTTCCAAAGCCTCAAAATTTGCTCTCTACACTGCCAACTCTGCTCCAAGCAGCAGTAACTTTTTCCTTTTTATTTTTTCCTCTTCGTTCCCTACTTACAACCTCCCCGAGCAGAGCACCAGCAGACACCCAGAAACACAAAACTTCTGAAGGCGTGTTTTTCCCAGCCATTCAGAGCAAAACTGCTCATCCATCAGTTCCCTTTTGTAACTAAACATGGAGCGCATCAAACCACAGTCTTTAAAAATAAAAATCAAAAAAATCCTTGGAGAATGACATCTGTAGTTACTACAGCTGCATCATCCCCATGGAGCAGTGGTATGGGGTGAAGGGATCCCTCCAAGCCACCCCTATGAAGCACCCGGACAGTGCCATGCATTAGGGACTGCTTTTGTCACTGGTTTCACCTGACAGCCACAGCATCCCTCTCCCACCACCCCCCTTCCCTCATCAAGACAAAAAAGTAAATATGGGAAAAAAACATGAACACATTTTCTGCTTGCTCCTGATGGTCACGTCTCCCAGCTGGCTGCTCCTCTCATCCTGACACATTTCCTACACAGACACCAACTGTGCTCCCATGGGTGTGCAAATAAACACAACACACACTGCTTTCTGTTTCTTGGGAGTCACCCCTTTTAATATTCCCTCAGTGTCCACCCTTGCTTCTAAGAATACCATGCCCTGAAAACCACGTTCCTCCTACGTGTTCATTTCTCACATTGCACCTTCAACAGAGAAGGCTGAAACAAGTGCCAGGTCCAAGCTAGCCATTAGGTGGGTGCCTGGTCATGCTGAAGCTCTGTCAGAACCCCAATGGGACACTCGAGCATTTCAATCTTTTGTTCTACTTGAAAGCAGTGAGCCCGGTTTCTCCTCCGGCTCATTTGGAAACCACTTTCAGGGAGCTGAAAGGTAGTTTGCCTGATGCAAAAAGAGACCAGATCCCGGGATGAGCCCCTGCAAAGCCTCCCGTCTCTTCCCCTAAGGCAAGTGTGTTTTTCAGACAGCAGAAGTGGCACACGTCACAGCAGGGCAGTGGCTGGGAGAACCATTTCACGAAACCTGCACAAGACCGTTTATGGGCACTATAACATCTCTCAGATTTAGATTTTACAACTGGGTCTCTGCATTTCCCAGAGCGCAAAACTCCATCTCGAAGCCCACAGCAAGCTACGATACAGCTTCACATTTTACAAACTCGTTCAGTCTTGCTGATGCAGCCAGGAATCCACGGATCTGCAGTGCAGGTGTTTTACCGAGCACTGCACTGTGCTGCTCAAAATCTCATTTCCAGAAGAAGCATGGGCTGTTGCTGCACATACATCTGTAATAAATACATTTCAGTATACTGGAGAATATTTGTAATACAGAATCCAGTGTCAAAATAAACTTTAAAAAAAAAAAGCCGACACTGGCTTGCTAATTTACTTTGACATTTACAAGACTTCTTTGTAAGCACTCCACCTGCAAAGTACATTTCTTTTACAGAGTTTACGCTGTGCTGAAAACGTACCGAGTCTTTTAAAAGGTCTTTGTTAAAGCCACCACGGGTGAGGACAGCTCAGCCCTCCCCCAGGTGCCTGAGAGGCTGTGCTGAGTAGCACCAGGACACTTGCAGGATGCTCACGCGGGTTGCAAGAAAAACCATTTTCTACTTCTCACCCTTGATTTCTAAAACGACTATCCCCAATTTTACTTCAACTCTTCCAACACAAATCCAAATTCAAATACAGCTTTAAAAGGAAAACTAGCAGCAAAACATAAAAATAATTTAAAAAAAAAGAGTAGGTGCTAAGGAATTAGAGTTTAGTAGAGCTATCCTGCTGCATGTCTCTCTCATCGGAGTATCAGAGAAGATCCATCACCGAGCGTTGTCATGAAGTAATGAAGTCATGTTTGGAAATAGTGAGCTCTTTCAGGTGAGCCTTTGTGTTGCCAAACTAGAATGTAGCAGCACTTAAGTCTGTCACTTTTTATAATGTTTGCCTATAAACTTTTCCAGTGTGGGTTTGAAATGGTGCCCAAATGCAAACAGAGAACAGGTGGGATTCAGAGGCATTATTAGCCTGTCCAATAGCTTCACAATGAAAATTGACGGGTTCAAACTGTTAACAAATTCCCAGCAGTGCATAAACAGCCGTACCCTGCAAAGTCAACTCCCCCAGGATACTGCACCCCTTCACAAGCCATTTGTACACTGCTCTAAGATTTAGGGATACATTTGCACACTGTATAATAATCACAGCAATGCCGCTCCTGAGGATTACACGAGGATTATTTCCCCACTTGCACATCTTTGCAGCGTACCAGAGAAACGAGCCATGCTCAGCCTTCACTCACACCCATCCTCTGGTGTTTGGGGGCAGCGTCCTCTGCAGTTCTCCCAAACCTAAAGATCCTAACCAAAAAGAACCAGCTACGTCTCAGGTAGGAGGAGGGAGGAGATGGCCCAGCAGAGCACAAGCTGCCAAGCACGGCTTGATGACCTGGCATCACATCTGATGACTCGATAACGCGTTTATGCTCCTCCTGCCTAAAACTGTATCCCTGAGCCATCCCCATAAACGGCTAGTCATCACCCGACACTTCATTTGGTGTGCTCTGCACAGCCCAGGATTCCTCTCTTCGGGACTTCACCTGCAAATCCTATAATTGTGGCATCAGTTCCCACTGCAAAGGTGCTTTAACACCTGCCTGTCCCCCTTAAAAAACAAACAAACAAAGGCATGTGCAACATCTCTGTTGACATTCCTAAGCACTGGAGGACAAGGCAAGGAACACTGCTTCTGCTATTGTTTACTCCCAGCTACATCCTTATTTGTAATAGTGCTGCAATCAACGTAAGCGTATTGAAACTTTACAGGTGGAGCCATTGAACAGCACCCCATGGAAAACCAAATCCCTGATAAATAAACACATGATGGGAACTTTTTGTTCACCTGCTCACACATGGTCACAGCATGGTTCACGCCATCCAGCCATCAAATGGAGTAAATACTGTCTGTATGAAAGCCACGACCACAACGGAGGACCGAGAACATCCTGAAAGCCCCATTAAATATCATGATGAGGTGCAGAATTATATTCCAAGTCACATTTCTATTCAAGACTGGTCACTGAAATAAGAGATTTATACTTCCTTAGATTTTAAATAATTATTAATTGTCTCCATTTATTAAAATGTTAACAAAGAGCTGCTTATCTTAAAGCTCAAGGCATTTAGTTACTTAGTTACAGAGCCAAATAATTAAACAATCAGCTAATAGCTAACCCCAGCAAAGATTCTCACACAACTCTCCATAACACAAAAGCCTCAGATCCCATCAAGCCACTTTCGCTTCAAAAGGCTTTAGTAAATAACTAAACACTCACTACAGCATGCCCAGAAGGGTCAACAGACCTGACCTGTCACGAATCCAAGAGGTTCATTGCAAAATTGAATGTCCCCATGGGAGATGCCAGGCTGGCAAACACTCCTCCCGCTGCTTCTCCTGCCCTGCTGTTTTTCTGAGAATTGCAGAAGATCCAAAACCACTCTGGGTGAGCTACGTGGAATGGAAACACTGAACTATGCCTGAAGCAGAATAGCCACAGACCCCAGTGACTGAGACAAACACCAAAACTTCCTGCTTCTCTGCAGGAGATAGCCTCTGGAGCTAATGAAAGCCCAGGTATCAACCAGGTTTGCAACCTCATCTCCCTGGTACAAGCCTATGGCACAAGGTGCCAGGCTAATGTTAAGAGCAGCTCCATGTCTTCTCATAGGATGATGGATAGCAAACTCAAAGCGATGGTCACTGGTTCAAAAATGCAGAGTGGCTCCTGGCAGCTGTGAATAACTGCTGTTAGCCAACAGGGAACCAAAGTCACAAAGGCTGAGCACGTCTCCTTACACAAAGGGGGACAACACAGTGTTTGCAATTCATCCATCTGTTTCTCCAAAGTCACTGGATTCCCTGCTGTCCTATTTGCGCCGTGTTTATGCCAGCTAGCTGCCAGCTATGCCCGGCTCTGCCTTGGCCAGGAAGTCAGGAAGCCTCTATGCTCTGATAAAATATTTTCCTTTCAAGGCTACTCATCTTCCTTTCATAATTTTAAAACATAAAAACATCCCTTGTCATTATGAACAGCACCCCAAAGAGCACAAATCATTTTTTTCCTCCCCTTCGCTGTTTCAAAATATTAACTGTTCAAATCTGACAGAAACCATACAGGCCTTATAGAAACCTTCACCAAACGCACGGCACCAACAAGCAACAGCTACAAACATAAAAAAGTGGCAGAGCCTAAGTCTTCCCTCCTTGCTTTAAAACAAGCTCCTGGGATGTTCTATTTGAAAACACAGCAACTTCCAAAAACATCATGTAGCAGACTCCAAAATAAACTGAGGTGTTTCTCCTGGCATCTTCTTTAACCCTATTATCCCTGTTCTGCAAGGATCGAGTCATCTGGTAGCTGCATGGGAGATAAAACCAGGCAAAAGATGGGTTGAGGTGAAGATGTGAAGTATGGAAAGAATCCTTTTGCTCTGGAAGGGAGGACTTGCAAAATGAAGCAAGCATTGCCACGTTATACACGCAGAGTACCCCAACAAGCATAGAGCTTCCAGCCACCCTGACCTGCTCTGAGCCCACAGCACCGTGCCAATATCCTACTGAGGGTTACATATACCAAGACCATTAAGAAAAATGAAATAAAAGAATTGGCTCCAATTGAAATACTTGCCAATGTTGTCATTGCTAAGGGAAAATATTACGTGGCCCTAACTTGTTTTCCTAAGCTTTGAAGACTCAGAAAAATAAATAATTCTGGTGATCAGCAGAGTTCCATCACTTGCAGATCCCTGGGCCAAGAGCAAAGATGCACCAAAAAGTTATCAACAGATGAATACATCTATCTGCTGCGCATCACATTCTGTAGCATGCCAGCAGTTTCAGAACTGCAGCACCCCAGGGGAGATCGAACCCCAAGGACCTTGTCAGGCTCAGCTTGGCTGTGCTACAGGGGCAAAATGGGCCTCAGCCCCATTCTCCTGTGGTGCCCAAGGTTCTTGAGTTGTTACAGCCCAGCTGTCATGGCTGCAAAGCAGTCATGCTGACATTTCACACCCCATAGCCGTGTTTAAAGCAAGCAGACTGCTCCTCAGAAGCAGAAAAAAAAAAAACTGTACGTGTCCAGGCTTTGTACAGAGATTAAGATTCCTACAACTTGTAGCCTGCTTGCTCCTACCTGTCTTTATGGCTGTGATCGTTGAGTTACGGCTGCACAACCACATAACACACATCAAAAATGCCAACTATCACATGCTCATGGGCTTGGCTGTGTGCTTCATGTTTCTGGAAGCCAAGCCAGGGAAGACATGGAGCACGCCAAGTTCAAAGTAAACAGCAGAGAGACCAGCGAGGCCACCTCCTGCTGCTGGGAACGGCCCTGTGATTTCTTCCTGTTTGTCCCAGTTCTTCACGGTCTGCTCCTTACAGGATGAAGACTTTTTTATACAATAGCCAGTGTAAGACACGGTTCCAGACAAGGCACAATGTAAGAAGCAGTA
The DNA here is from genome assembly GCA_028571105.1 of Tragopan temminckii. Lineage (NCBI taxonomy): Eukaryota > Metazoa > Chordata > Aves > Galliformes > Phasianidae > Tragopan > Tragopan temminckii. The sequence continues at coordinate 28,678,832 of JAOWBP010003659.1, forward strand.
AAACATCAGCATCTGTATGTCTTCTGCACAAAGGCTTGGTAACAAGGGAGAAAGAAATCACCCCAAAGCTTGAATCACCACACCAAAAGCCCTAAAATGATTACACTGCCTTTCAATACGTCACTGATACGATGAGAAGCTACAGGTCATCTTCAGGATTTGAACCTTTGGTTCCATGCATCAAATTCCGAAAATTTCACTTCAAGACAAAAACTCCATTAGATGCACAAAGCAACAAAGTTCTGGTCCCTAAGCTAACTGAGAGTACTGGGAAGTACAATATGAACGTAGCATATCTGTAACACAATCTCAAAAATAATTAACTGCTGAAGAGTCATTACAGAAGAATCTTCTCATGTAATCTATTATACAATACAAAGGGGAAGGAAACATTTTTCCAGATCTCAAATGAAGAACGGAAGAAAAAAAGAAACTTCTATATCATTAAGGTAAAATTCAGGAAGAGGCTGGGATCGTTTGCTTCGTGTTTTTACTTTCAGCAACTGCAGAATATGAAATCTTCCTGGCCATATTCTACATACAACCAAGTAGCAAAGCAATTTAACCAACTTCACTGTCCAGCTTAGTGCTAGAGTTCGCTTGGGAAAGGCTCTGTTTATTACAGACAGCCTAGGCAAAAGGCAAGAGCATGTATATTTAGTTGAATAGGGTTTTACTGTTTTCCATATTTCCTTGCATCCATTCCCATCTATAGCTTTTCTCCAGGTCCCTTATTTGCATTTCAAGAGCAGCATAAAAACAAAACAGAACACAGCATAAATCCAAACAATAAAAACACAACCCTACTTCTTTTCCAGGTTTGCCAAAGGCTGTGCTTGAGACTATTGCTATTCAACATGTAAAAGTAGTAAATTACAACCGAGAGGTTAAAAATTGCACAATTTCACCTTCGAGCACTAGTTCTGGAGGCTGAGAACATCTATTCAGAATCCCTATAAGCAAGTCGGCAGTTGTTTCTTTTGTACACGGTCCCATTTTTACTTGACTATACAAATCCTCTTTAATTTCAGCAGCTCGTCTGGAAGTCTCATCTCGCTTATTCCCCGCTCTGCCTCTGAAATTCATCTTCCCCACTTCCTAAGGTGGGATTTGGAAAAAAAAAAAAAAGACTTTTAACTGATTGTAGGATTTAATGAGCAGGCAGTGGAGCTCTGCACAGTGAGGACCACGTAACTGGCAGGAAGGAGGAGCACTGAGCGAGCCCCAGATTTAAAGCCAGGCTGGAGGGCTGCCCTTCCAGGTGCCCCACAAAGGCTTATTCTGAACATGCAGACACCAGGGTCACTCGTTATTGTAGCAGCCACTCCTGGGCACCGTGCCATTCTAATGGAAGATGGTTCGAATGTTTCTGAATTGTTAGTAGAAGGGCTATTAGCGAGCAGCCACGCACCGCAGATTTATTACAATGCCTCCGTGCTAATCCCGCACGGCTGAAATACCTGTGCTCCCCGGCTGAGTAAACAACATCAGCTGAATCTGGGTACTTCAACACCATAGGATCTAAGCGCAGCTATTTTTTTGTGATTAAACAATGCTTAACACAACCGAGCTCAGGAACTGCTCAACATTTAAACTTTTTTTTTTTCTTTAAATAATTATTAAAAACAGCTGGGTGGCCTAAAACAGCCTTCACAATTATAAATGTTGCTTTTCTTGAAACAAATTAAACATTGCAACACAGACACTGAGCAGGGCACTCTGCAAACTGGCAGAGCTGGTTGGATGCCCGGCTGTCCCGTCCTGCCAGCTGCTCACCTCGGCCCAGCGCGCTCCTCCAGGCCATCCTAAAGAATATAGTGAACCTTATGTAGTTGCTGTTTTCTTTATATACCACACCATTTTATTGCGTGCAAGATCTGAGCACGGAGTTCTGATCCGCTTCTCTTCCACCCAACCGCGATTTAACCTCCTACAGACACATCCTGCATAGCATAGGCTGCTACAGCATGCCTGGCCGCAGCGTCCAGCCCCAAATCCCATTTAAACTTGGCCACAAGTTGGACAAACCCCCTGGGAGAAAGTCCGAGGTGATAATTCCGATGTCACAGAACCCTGTTCCAAACAAAACTCACGAAAACTAAGAGGGAGAGAAAACAGTGGGGGAAAAAAAAAAACAAAACACCATGATTTTCCCCTCTTCAACCAATGTCTCATCTTCCCTTTCCTCCCCACCAGTCCCCCAGCACATGGCACTGCCTACCCCATTAAACTTTCCAAAACGAAGGCTGTTTTCCCCTTGTACAAACTGACTTTCCTCTCAGCTTGTGAGGCGAGGCAGCTCGAAATCAGTCAATGTCCCAAACTGATGAGCCAGTTCTTTTGTGGGGGCGGAAAAGCAATAATTACACAGAACTTGCAATGGCATGTGAGGAAGGGAATTAAAGTAGGTCACATCTCCGAGCTCCTCGGCTTCTCTGAGGTTCACCAAATGCTTTCACTACAGTAATTTTAAAAATACAATTAAAATAAAAATAGCATGGCAGCCGAAGGAAGCCGCACTGTAGAATTCTGCCAGCACTGAGCTTGCCCTTCTGTCCCTCTCCTTGATATGGATAATGTCATTTGTGAGGTGACACGCCGTGCAAGCACCTGAGCCAGCACAAACCGAAATCCATGGGGCGCATCTCTGTGCTAGGTGCTGGATGCTCTGATGCTCTAAAGCAGGAAACCAGCGCTCAGCGTTCCTACAAAACAGGGGTTCATCTTAAAAAACTATCAGTGATAGTTAAGAGATGAGACAGGACACACTGAAGATGAACATTACTCACTAAGTTTACCCCACAGGCTCTGTGCTGATCACTGCTCCCCACAGCCATCCCAAGCACGAATTACCACGCTCCGACCAAAAACGCTCGCATCTGACCAGGTCTGGGCAAAAACCAGGGAATAAAGTCACACTGCTGCAACACGTCTCATCTTTTCAGATTTGCTTGGGGTTTCTGGCAAATTTTCAGCACAGATTTTGCATGTAACTGCACTGAAATAAGCTCTCTCTTTTAGTTAAGCCAGGTATGCTACTGCAAGTAGACAAGATACAACTTGCCTAAGTGAATGATGGTTCTTTTGAAAAAATATGGATTTGTATTGCTAAAGAGTGCTGCTTCCAAAAGGGAAAGTCTCCGCTTTCACTGTAAAGCTTCAATCATAAGGACTCACAAAATGCTTCACAGATTAAAATCTGACAGTTAAGGGTTGCTATGTATTTTTCTCACATTTCCATCTCTACCTAAATTTGATATTCACACTAAGAAAAAAAAAAAAAAAAAGATCTTTGAACTTATTTCCTAAAAGGCAAGCAATCATTCGTGTTGAAGCTGGGTATAGACATACACTCATTAAGGGCTATGCGACAGTTGTTATTGCAACACCACAATAGTCCATCATCTCATGCATACACAACCTTGCATAACCGGGGCTGTCAGCATTTCCATTGTAAACGCTGCTCTCAAAGGCTTGCAACTTGCCTGTAAAAAGTTACGATAGCCTGAAATTCACTGCTCATCCTCTGCCAAGGAACAACTATTTCAAAATTAAAAACTGTGTTGCCATTGGAGTCGGTCAAAGGAAAAAAAAAAAAAAAAAAAGCTAAGCATTTTTGAAAACCTTCTGGCTCCAAAAAAACACTGAAGGAATCAAATTCCAGAAAATTAGCCCTCCCCCCTACAAAAACACACACCAAAAAAATATGACTTTTAAATTGGCAGTTAAGTTTGAAATATCCAATTATTTGTGCTGCTTTGCAGAACAGTTGCCATGCTGATCTATTACCAGTCTGCAATGTCTACCAACACCAAACATAAATAGCAGCTGTATCTGCAGCCCATCTGCCTACAGCTCCAGGCTGCGGTGCTGCTGATGGACAGTGGATTTTCAATGCAGAATGGACACATTAAAACCAATTAAATCTGATTACCTGTCCAATTCCCCAGCATCTCAGCTAGCAATTCCTGCACTGGGCCAAATAACTTATGGAATTGGATCTCTAAAAGGGCATCCAACCCACACCTGAATCTGTGGGGATGGCACATCCTTCTGTAAAGGCCTGCAATAATTGCCCTCAGATTTAACTAACCAGTTTGAAGTGTTAATCACAACTTGCAGGCGCTTATCTTCTGAAAATTGCAACACTGCAAGGGAATTCTGGTTGGATGCTTTTGCTTTATTTTCCCTACCTGACTCAGAGGTGCATCCAGGCCTTACAGCAGCATAGAGAGGGCCAGCTGCACCAAGTGTGCACGCTGCTCTGGGTGACAGCAGACATCCCACTGCCACACAGCCTTCCTTCCATCTGCTGCACGGTCATAGACTCATCATAGAATGGTTCCTGAGAGACACCCTGCAGGACCTCATCAGGTGGAGCACAGCACTTAACGAAGCAACCCCAAACATCTCACCACGCTGTGACCACCTGCAACCTTACCTTTGAAGCCTGCGGATAAAGCAGTGTGCTTACAAAAAGCTCCACACTCCTCTGGGTACCGCACTGAATGTGTTTGTATGTTGTTCAGTGTCCATGAACTGAGATAGAGCTCAGCTGACAAATCTTTAGTCACTCTGGAGTCCGCCATCAACACACAACCCATGACAGAAGGCCTCGCTCACCACAGCTCCTAGCAGATTCCCAAACAAGCATTCAGGGCCATTTTAAACTATGATGTTTTTGTGTTTCATTTTTTTTTTCCCCACAGGACACAGAATTAGGCTGTCCCTTGTGGAAAGCTTAAATTAGTCCTTTGAAATTTGACCTAAATTAAAAGAACTGAAACACGTTGTTATTGCACCAGGCAAGGGCTCCAAGTGGGCACTCCAAGGCCAGCATCACTGCATGGGGAAGAGGCTAAATTAGCTGCCCAGCAGAACGATAACACACAGCCTGGGCAAGGAAAGGTCAAGGGAGAGCTTGCTATTTATCAAATTTACGTCTAAACTAATTATTCAGTTCACAAAGTAACCCTTCAAGCCATGTGTGCGGTCAAAGCCCTTTTGTAACGTTGGCTGTCAAAGGCCTTCACGGGCTGGGTACACAGAAAGAGAATGGCTCCTTTATGCACGCTGGGGCAGACTCATTTCTAAATATTTAGAAGCAGAAAGTCTTTGTGCTCCCCAGGATAAAAAAAACATATCTGTAAACACTTGATACAAGGCAGAAATCGATTGCTGACAGTCTCCAAACCAGCTCCTACAAGTCCTGCTTCTGCTTACACCACCTCGGCCTTGATCTTGCCATCACTGAGTAAGAAAGAAAGCACTGCAACCAACGATAAAGAGACCCAGGACCCAGCCCTTAGCGAGCATCCATGATTTCAATACTGACACTAGAGTTTACTATGGCTCAAGATACCCTCTTCAGCATGAGCATCTTTACGTGTCCCAGAGTAACAGCAAACGGGCACAGATCAGACCCAGAGCCTGACGCTGGATGAAAGCAGCTCAGAGAAGGGTGCTACCAAAGGGATCAGATACACTGCAGGTAACAAAGCAAAGCACCTCAGTGCACGTGCACACACAGCTATGCAGCTGATTCCCCCGAGAGACGAATACTGCTTGTGCTAAAGCACGTATTTAACTACAGACCCTGAGGAAAGTAGTTGCAATGTCCCTAAAGTTGTGTTTAGCTAAGAGATGACTGTATTTCAACCAGGGGTTATTTATTACAGCCAAAAGAACAAAAGCCACAGTCTCAATTCCTGTTAACATCGCATGCAGCTTCTTGAATATTCTGAGTCACTAAGACAATAAAGAACAACAATACAAGCACTTAGCACCAAAAAAAGACAAAATCCAGGGCATGTCCACGAAGGAAGACTAAGGAACAGATCAAAGTATGTCACAAAAGGTCACAGCCCTGACGACCTTCTCAGCTGGTCCAAACTGTCACTGCTCTAATGACTGCTCAGTCAGCAACCCAACCAAAAGAATACGTTTTTGGAGCACCTGACTGCCTCAAATTAGCTGTGACCAAAACGTTTGGCATTCACTAAATTAAAAAAATAATAACAATAAAAGTCAGCTTTGTCTTTGAAGAGATTTTTTAAAAGAGCGTTTTGTTCTCCTTTCAGTACGGAGAGCTTGTGGGTGGCAGTGATGGAACCAATGAAGGTGATTCAGTAAAGAGTGGGTTTTTTTTTTTTAGAGAAGGGTTTAACAAAGTACATAAAAGAGGTTTTATTTCCCAAATCTCAGATATAAATCCCACACAATTGCCTGTATTCTACAACATAAAAGCTCTTATTATGCCATTAATATTATACCATTAACTGAGCAGCTCTTTTTCCCCCTTTCTGATAATGCTTCAAGTTCTTACGTCTAAGATTATCTCACGTAAGTTAACATTCCTGCCCAGGGAAGAAGTTTTCAGTAGTTTTTAGCAATTTACACTTTGATTCTCACCCACTGGGTATTCCTCATGGAAGAAGCATATTTTTAAAAGAAAACTGTTAAGGCATAAGTCAAAAATTTTAACCCTTCTCCCTGCACGATTCATCCAATCTCATTCTTCCCCATTTACCCCTAAAACTTCCCTATAAACAGCTCATCTGAAACCAGAATTATCCCTATTTTGTCTCTCCCCTGAAAAGCCAAAAAGGCACCAGATGTGCAATTAACAAATCATACAGTAAGTGGTGATGAGAGTTGAGCTTTTTCAAATTCTCATGTTACCTTCAAAAGGGGAGGGGATGAACCAAAGAGGCTTTGCTATCAACAGTCTCTGTCCGTGACAGATGACAATATTGCTACACTGCATTAATTTTTTTTCGGGAATGCTTGCTAGGGAGGAGGGCTCATCGTCTCTAAATAATTTTTCCCCTGCCATCAATAAAAATGTACTTGGAAGAGATTCTAGAAATGCGTTAGCTGGTGACGTCTATTTTTAGAGGCAGTGGATAGAAACAAATACATTTTGCATGGAAGTGGATTAAATAAAAACAAGGCTGTATCCCTGGACATGGCTAGCAGGACATGTATAGGCCGAATTCCCCCCAGAAAGCTTGCCTGATGAAATATGGTTTATGGGTTATTGCATTGTTTTGACAGTTAATAGAAATGCAATCAGCCCTCCAAATGACAAATAAAACTATAAGAAGGAAGCCTTGCTTTTCCCCAGGGTGTTCAGCGGGCAGAAACGATCCTACGCTCTCCATAAAAATCACAATACAAGTGGCTCAGGACAAGAAGAAAAGCAGCCCTTCCTTAGCTCTATGAAGAAAAGCACTTTGGGCAGTTTGAGGGTGGGATAACCTACAAGAACATACCAACAGGTGCAGGCTCAAAGTAGGAGATTTTATCGGATTTTATCTTTCAATGCAAAGGTTTCAATTAGTTTTTGCTTTCACAGCAATAATCTCTCCTTGCTATTCAGATCTCCTCATGTGCACTTCCAGACCCTGCGATCCAGACAGCGTACTGATTGTTCTTGGACATTAACAACAATAGGGAAATTTATAGCAACCAGCCACAAACACCAATAGGGCTGTGACACCTGCCTTTGCAGAGTGCCCTGCAAAGCTAAACAATCAGGGCGCGTGATTAAAAACAACTGGCGTTTCTTTTTCCTCCCAGCTTTCCAGGTAGTTCAAATCACAGTGACGTACAGCTACCCAGCAGTGTCCTTTCTTGAGCAATACATAACAGGTACATAAGCGCAGCAGGTTTCCTTAAAGACCCATTCCTGAAAGCTTTCAGCTGTACACTGTGATTATACAACGCGATGACAGTCCCAAGTGAAATCATTGACACCACTGCTTGCACAAGATTAAATAAACGCATGCTTGCATGAACACAGTCCGCGTGTGAATAGGGAAAGTTGGAAAACATAACTCTTGAGGGCAAATCTGTTACTTGCCTTCTATTTACCAACGCACATAAAGCTGTTGACTTCAATTTCACATGTTGTCGTATTGAAAATTAACTCCTTTTGCAGAACTAAGTACTCTAAAACGATTTACCTTCGGGTTCCAAAGTGGCATCTTCAACAACTAAGTTAAATGACGGTCGAGCCAGGGAAAGTCCAGCCATGGTGACCACCACCAGGCAGATAAGGCAACCCAAATCCCAGCTGACCATCTTTTTAGAGTAAGTTCCTGGTCCGTTTCCATATCTCCATGTGGACTTTAATCCCATCTGAGCACCTCTACAGGAGCATGGACAGAACGCAGTGCCTTCGGCCAGGGC
>JAOWBP010003659.1:28691587-28701972 GCA_028571105.1 Tragopan temminckii
CCCCCCCCCCCCCCCCAAAAAAAAAAAAAAAAAGAATCCAGCCAAGACAAATGAGATTTCTCTCCCTGCAATAACACATACCAAGAGCGTGGTGGCTGGAACACAGCTTTAGGTGAAAATAATGCAATTTTTAGGAATGTATCAACATTTTCAACAGAATAGTCCATTATAGTTTTGGGCAACCAATCAAGACTGGGGAGACCATCCTTACTGTGCATTATCACATCATCCCTATACAGAAGACAGCCAGAAAGCCTATGCACTATCTCCTACTCATAATTATTTGTGTGCAAAGTGATTAATTTTATCTTTGATGTATTTCTTCAAGCCAGCGTTACCTCCTCAGCCCAGAAACTGGCAGGAAGAGAGAAGCGTGTGAAATTTTGTCTCTACAAAATTGTAACTTGCTGGAGTTAGTCATTCACTTAAAATATCTTTTTCAAATGTGCCCTGAGGTTTATATTTTTTTTTATCACTTCCAAGTCCCTTCGAATTCCATCAGCTCCTGTCTTTTAGTGGGATTTCACAAAATACCATTGTCTCCCTGCCATTTTGTGAACTTTTTCAGACAAAATACTTTATAATTTCTTGCAGTCCTCCTATCTTCTAAACATTCAGAACAGACAGCGATGCCAAAAACAGCAGAGACTTTTTCATTTGTACATCAGTAAGAGATAACAGCTTAACCCTGCTTCTTTGCAATTAGAGCTTTGCAATGTGACGTTGCCTTGGTAGTGTAAAAGTTCCTTTCACTGACATACTACTGTAAAGCACTTTTGCAAATCTCTTGATGAATCCCAGGTCAGCTGAACTGTTCAATTACAGCTTTATCCTAACCCTAGTAGCTAAGCATTAACGTTAGCAGCCTCCCACATCCTAATCCTGTAACACTTGACACTGACCCACTCAGTCCCAAATTGTGCGTGCGTTAGCATAAAGCCAGGCAAACAACATATTAATCAGAAATGCAACAGGAAAATGAAAGATGTATAAAACAGCAGTAGCAGTTGTTTTAGCAAAAAGAAAGACGCCACTCTCCCCAGACATAAAAATGGTTCTTAGAGGCTTAAATACAACTGATGAGATCACATAAAAAGGTATGCAAATGTGTTGAATTTTTACAAATCGTGTAACTAAGCCTAATAGAAGGTGTCTTGATCATGACTTAAAACAAGAGGGAAATCCAGTCTGAGATCAGATTGAAAGAATTAGATGCAGACTTAGAAAATGGAAAGTCTTTTATGTGTGATAGACTCCCATCCTCTGTAATTCACTGCAGATTGGGTAAACGATTCCTTCAGATCTGCTGCTGACAGCTTAATATTCCCAATGATAGTGTTGTCAGGTGATAACACAGAGCCAGCCCACGGGCTTTGAACTGAATGGAAAGTTTGCACTGACTGCACTATTTGGAGAGAGATTCTGTTTAGAAAAGAATCACTGAAACGTTACCTAAAGAGCGTGTGATTGTGGATAGAAGTGCATCAACATCAAAAAGGTCCAGGCTGCCTTCCCTGAACAAATCTCAACCGTGACTGAAATTCTCTCTCCAAAACCTATTACTGAGGCAGCCAGAGGTACACAAGAGCTAGCCTAAAGAACATACTCCGTTTTTAAAATGAGTGCTATTGTCAAATGTATTCTCTCAAATTTCAGGAACATGAATGCATGGCTTGTACAAGCTCTCCTCTAAACGTCTCTCTGCATCTTTCCTTAGCTAACCACAAAACCAATGAAATTCCTCTAAGTTTCTACATACATACATCTAAATATGCTTCCAATTATTTTCCTGGCATGGTTAAAGAAGAATTTTCATAGACTGAGGCCTTTATGTCAAGATAATAAAAATGTGTCTTTTCGAATGACATTGATACTGTTCTGTTGCTGAGTGCCTGATTCAGTGATTGCAACAGTGAAAAGCAGGATTGTCCCTGTGGGTACTTAAGGGAAGGGAGGAGCAGCATTCCCCATCCTCCACACACATTAAGGACCATCATTCCCCATCTGAAGGCAAATAGTACAGAAAGAGAGAGGAGAGTAAAGAGGTGTAGGGGTGTGATTCTTCTCTTCAACCACATATCAGCCTTTGGAGGAGGTAAGTCTGCCACCAGTGCAAGGAAACTTGCAGAACAGTTCTTAAGAGGGATGAAATTTCTCCATTATCTTGTGAGCTTTACTTTTCAGTAGGAAAAGCCAAGGAGGAGTGGTCAGAGACTGAACTCAAAACCGATCTATTCATGTCTTCAGTAGCTCTCTTGTGATGGCTTCTCTCTTGAAGGCTTTCAGTCCAGTGAAGCTTATTTAATCTAAATCAACAGCCAGCGGTGTTGGCTAACAGAAAAGTGAGGAGGAGAGTGATTCTCCTCTCCTCATAGCAGCCAAGAGCTGATGCATCTTCTGCACCAGAGTCTGACCAAATAGACTTAATAGACTTCAGTGGACATGCCCAGAGAGGCAAAGAACTGCCAAGTGTTTTTGATATCATGAATGCATTTGGCTTTACAATATCCTTTGTATCTGTGAAGTTCATTGCCATATCTGTTATAACCCACTAGGCAGCAATGGACTTGGACATCCCTAAGATCCCCTACAGTAAGACGTAGCAAATATTACATGTGGAGTTCTGCAGACAGACCTGCTATGTCTTCAGGCTTCTGCTTCATATACATATACATCAATCTGCATCACATCCCAAATTTACACATCACATTTCAGTTTCCAGTATGAGGTGCATTCCGACAGCTTGCTCAGAAAATTGTAACCTTATCAATACAGCATACTTAGAACATGAGGAAACAAGGATTTGAACTGGTGGGCAAAGTGGTACTAATGATTAAAAACCACAAACACCAACTGGAAATTGGATTTGGAAAATAACCTGACGCTTTTGGAGACTACTACACATTAGAACTCAGGAATTAACCTGAAAATTGCCGTCAGATATTACGTTTACTATAATTGCTTTCCTACTTTGATTGGATTGCAGAGTTATTATCACCTACCACACACAGTAGATAAGCTGTAACACTTGTAACTCGAGTATTATTCGTATCATATGGATTTCATTAAGAGCTTCCATGCGATATTGCACTGTTTGCATGCATCCCACGTGCCCCATTGGTCTGTGTGTGTATCATCAAATTACTTTTTTTTTTTTATTTCAAAACTAAGGTTGTCTTTCTGCTTAACACAGGGATACTGGAGATATCACTCCATAAAGAATAAAGAGCAGTGCAAGAATAAGGGCAACTAGGTCTCCTGACACTCAAGGTACTGCTGGCAGTGATTTGTATATACACTTTAAAAAGTAGTGAATTAAAGGGACTTTTTTTTTTTTATCTCAATTAAACAACGATTATAACAGTAAAACATATTCCAACACCTAAGCACAATATACCATTTAATAATATAGGAATCTGAACTTCAGCAAGGACTGCTACCACTGCTGTTTTCAGGATCTGCTTTTGGCAGCGTAGAAGAATGCATTCCTTGTTAGACTGTAACGCCTTAACTGCAAGCCTAGTACACAAAACTGATGGTTTGTGTTGTTTAAGAACTGCAGCTTCATTCGTTCAAGAAGGGCTGAAGTGTTGGTGCAGCTGGAGTGTAACTTTCACATAGTATTCACCTTTAGAGTTCCAGAATAAAACAAGCGAAGTTTTCTCTACTCTTCTTAGATACCACATTTTAAAGTACCTGACTGCGCTTACCTTCACGGGCAGCAGGACTCAGCATGCAGAAAGGCAACAACAAGAACATAAAGTGGCAGCTGTCAACAAGTCCTGGTGGAAACCCTATCTGAAAAAGGCATTCAATCCATTCAGACTGCCCTGCAGATTGCCACTGCAATTCCTCATTACCTTCAGCTATTTTGCCTGAATGTATATTTGCTTTCATTTCTCCTGTCAGCCATACAAAGTTCTTGAAGTCTTGGAAAGCAGCATATTTTGTCTGATTTGACCCAGCAATGCCCTAAAGGTGGATGACTACACATTATTACCAGCCCACTGGGGAGTGCTGTATAAAAGGCTACAAAGATAGAGCTATCAAGTCCACATGAACTTGGCTCAAACATGTTTCTTTCATGTAAGAATGATAAAAGGTGTGTAGAGTGAGAGTAGGTCATGCATCACCAGAAAGAACAGATGAAAGTTGTCCTTTGCACAGTTCTCCCCTTTGGCAGTCCATTCTTTATCATAAGTATACCTTATGTCACTACCTATGTCACTGCCACTAACCTGCCTGTGTTAATATAAAACAGACTGACACAATGCTGTTCTCAGATTCTTGGAGAAAACATCTACTGATTTCACAGTTGTCCCTGGCTGCTACAGTGCTGTTGGCTTAACTATTAACATACACAGGTTGTTAGAAACTTCTCAGAGGAGTTTTTCCCCACATGGTCTTCTCTTAAAATTCCTGGTGTATAAAGACATTTTCCCAGCCCTTATTAAAATCCCATCTCACCAAATGAAATGGTATCTGTGCCTTGTGAGCATCAGCAAATGTCACATACTGTTACTAGGTGCTAAAGTGCAGTAAAATGGAAAGCAAAGAAATCACTCTAGACAACAAGAAAAACCTTTCCTGCCTTCTCCCTGACTTTGTTTTTTTTTTGTAAATGCTACATTGCCTAAAAAACAAATAAAAGCTCCTAAAAGTGCAGGTACAGGTTTAATATACCTGCATGTAACACACCATTAACATTCGTGCTAATGAATGATTAAGAAAAGGAAGACACCACTTTACATTTTCTAGTTAATATACTTAATTACTTGCTTTTATTTAGAATTGTTTCTTAATTTGTTTATTCTTCTCATGGAGTTCTATTACATGCACTGATGTTACTGAGTGAAGCAGTGAGTGGCTTCTCTTACACAATAAGCTTTAACACTGGAATACCAGTCATGCACATAACCTGCACCTAAAACTGATAAATACACACATGCAGTGTACACACTTAGATGCACATTGTACTCATGTAATCTGACAGATTAAAAAGGAAAACAACACTTCTGAAGATCCTCCCAATTTCAAACCAGCTGCACTACTTCCTCCTGCACCAGTATAAGAGTGTGTAACACAGGGAAGAAAATTATTTTTCCTCAAACCAGTTGTGCAACCTATTCTTATAAATCCAACAACTCCTCCTGTCACTTCATTTCTTCTTTAAGGCCCATGGATATTTGCCTTTCCCTTAAAAAGTATCCACAGGGTTTTGGAAAAGTTTCTGTTCCTGGCAGAAATACCAATATCTGGTGGCAACTTCTGCATGGGCAGAAATCCCCTGCAGAGAAATGGCAACGTTTCTTCTTTCCCAGAATATTTTGTACCCTTACTGTTGTGCTCAGTGTGCGGTTCCTGGCCCAGAGAGCATTTTCTCCCATGTGGCATAAGCTTGAGCTGTCCCGTTTTCCTGCTAATCACGACATTACTGTCAACAATAATGTCAACATTCAGAATTTACAAAACAAAAGCCACAGAGATTAGGTCTTTTAATTAATCCTTTGAAGGGAAATACCATTTTTATTTAGGAAAAAAAAAAAAAACCACTTAAATTTCCTGAATATTTCCAATAGCTAAAAGCTGAGTAGCTACAAAACCCCATGATGAACCTTGAGGTCCCTTCCAACCCAAGCCTTTGATACTATGAACCTCTTGGAGCTCTTCAAAGCATTGACATTACCATGTGTGTTGAAGCAGCAGCTGCTCAGGCCAACCCTAACTTTAAAAGCTAAGGTGCATCTTTCCATCCTGATACAGGGAGTTACGATAAGCACATGGTAAGCACCCCCCCAAATTCAGGAGATGAAGCACATCACACACAGGGGATGTTTCCCATGACCATCCCAGCTAGGTGCAGCTTGGAGTCTTTCTTCTTTAATGAGGGTTAAACTGGGTCTTTTTTTCCACCTATAGCTTGACGACTTGCTATGAGTAAGAACATTACATCTTTCTCGAAGCATATTCGGTCACTGTTGACTTTTCCAATACTGGTGCCAGCATTTCTCATCTCATTGGAAAAATTAAAAACACAGAGAAGACCCAGGCAGTGCTAGAAAGGAGGCTTCATGGTTGTCAGAATCCTAAAACTATTGTGTGTTCTTCTAAAATATGTGCTTGGGAGTGCTGAAACACTGACTTCACCCACAAGTAGTTCAGCTTTTTACTAAGTTCTACTTCCCTGCCCTCAGGGGTTTTCTATCTTAAATTACAAAACCAATAGAAGTAAAAAGAACAGGACAGAAATAAAATAGAAATAGAAAAAAGGAAACTTCCATTGTTCCATTTTTGTCAGTAGTTGTAAACAACTTTTATTATGACAGTAAATTAACTAGCGCATCTAGGAAAGTACTGAAGAAGTTTATATAATAACCTAATTTAGCACTAAATTGTTTTTAGTTATAAAGTTTTTTTTCTGACCTACAATTAATTCAAAAAAAAAAAAGCCAAGGAACTTCTCTGTAGCCTCTTACAGGAGAAGGTCCAACTTCGACTTTCCTCATCATCTTCAGTGGGAGAGGGCTCAGCCCTACAGCTCTCTTATGATACAAATGGAACTGCTGCCCGGAAAGGAAGCAGCCCCAGCTTTTGGCTCAGAAAGACTGACCGTAGATCTGGATATGAACATGGGCATAAAAGTCACACTTCTAAAAAGCTGGGGAGTGTCATACAACCTCAGTGCACTGCTAGACTGAAAGGGTTTTGTTCTTAACAAAATTAAGAATGTAAATAAATAACAGCTGTTTTCAAACTAATATTAAGAACAACACCTTTCTAGATGAAGAGTATGGAAATACCTAAGATCTTGTATTTGTTAAAGTAAGAGCATTTATGAGGGTAAGTATAAAAATAAGTGACGTGATTCTGTTAGCAACTAGGAATGAGTTTTCTGTTTAGAATGCATAGAAGATATAAGTCAGAAATGATTCAAAGGTTACAAAGACAGAGCGTGGCAACAGAAAGCTCAGCACATTCAAACCTCAGCTCCTGGGAAGGGCCCAGCATTCAGACAGCAAAACTACTACTGTGGATGGCTGAGAACAAGCAAGTATAAATGCCATAGTGGTCCAGGCAGGGGCTTGGGCCGTTCTTTGCTCTCTGACTCAGAACAGTAAGATATGAGAGTATTTTTTCATTCCAAAAAACACAAAATGACAACAGAGAGGCCCAACTTTCAAGTCAACTTATAAACACCAGCGCTTGGTTTTGAAGCTCGTGGTCCTGAAAATCTTATATTTTATTTTCAAACAGCGTGCCCCCTGCCAAGTAGTTACATTTTTTCCCCCTCTTCAAACAAGCAGCTAGGGTAATGGCACGATGAACAAATTTCACTTCTTTCTGCTCCGTTTTTTCCATCTTTAATACAGCCTCCAGCAGGCCAGATGGCACCAATGCAATTGCTAGTAAGTCAATACATCTGGCTGCATTCCTGAAATGACAAATCTGATGGATAGAGCCCCGGCTCCTATACAAAGCCCCTTTTCAGAACGCTCTCCCTGGTACTTGTCTGCTCTAAACAAAACCTAATGTGTGAAAACAAAATAAAAATTGAGCTCTTTCACCACCCCACGCTAACGTTTGGTTCGCAGGGGTTTCCTCTGCCCTGCTCTGAGCTCTCTGCCCTCAGCACCAGATGGGTTCTGCTGCCATCCCGCCTGTCCCAGAGCCACCAACAGCTCAACACAGGTTTACAATAGATGCTCAGTGCTTTTCTCTTTAAGAGCAGCAAAATTGTTTAGGAAGCTGTCCTCAAAGAGGGGCAAAACAGAAACGAAGCAATTGCTTCTTGTGACCTCTGTAATCTATCACTGGGCAAATTATGTGTTGGAAATATACATGACCTCTTCCCACTGTCAGAATAGCAATTAGCACAGCACAGCACTAATATTGATGCAATGTAGATAAGGCACCCACTTAAGGTGCCCTGGACTCTACAGCCTTGCATGGGATTGCTGAATTATTTACAAACCCACCAACAACAATTTGCAGAGGGCAACTGGTCCAACCAGCAAAAGAATGGTGGCACAGCTACAGGCCGCTACATACCAAGTGCTAGCCAGCTCTAAATCAACAATTAGTATCAAGATTATTGTGTTTAACATGAATTTGTGAAAGCAACCAGCATCAGATAGAATGTGAAATTACAAAGTACGGTGTCACTCCTGCTCTACTCCACAAATACTTTGCAAAGTAAAGCACCATGTGAGGTACAGCTCTCCTAGCTCACGCTGCGCCATGTTAACTCACCACTGATGCACAACAGAAAGCATTTCTATGGTCACATAATCACTGCCACAATAAATATTAAATAACTGACAGTTTCAAGTCACTAAATCCAAGGTACTTAAGCGGCTGCAACTCTGCTCTCCAGATTTCACCCTTAAAAAGGAGTGCTCTGCTTCCTGTGTAAGCTGCTGCAGTCACCAAGACAGTTCAAGGAGTGGTGGTGTTTCAACAATCAGAAAGCAAAATGAAGCTAAGTTCTGTAAATACGAATCAATGAGAGATACACGATATCCAGGTGGTTAATCTGAAATGGTCCCACCCCAATTACAAATCATGCTTTTGATTCTCAGCAACCCCACTGTGACCATTTCTGTCTGCAACCTGCACTGAGCACAGTCTCTATCCAGAAAGTTATGAGTCCAGCAGACAAATTTCTGATTTATTTGGTACTGACTTTGGGCATAAAAACAAAGATGACGACAGCAAAACTTCTCCAACCTTCCTACTATGCACCCTAGCTGTGACTCCTTCAGAACTGGATTTTCTTCTTAAAGGGGCAAAGCAATCCAGGCTGAGCATTTCCAACACACCTGCTGCAACTCTTCTCTCCTCTCTGGAGGAAAAGCATTGGGTATTCAGGGGCAGATCCTCTTTAAATACCCCTTCTCTCTTCTGGTAAGCAGCATGCAGGATTCATTCTGCTTCAGCTCTGTCCCACTTGGGGAATTAAGCTACTTGCACTAGAATTTTTTGTGCAGGCCAGTATTACCAACATTAAAACTCTGCTCCAGTTAATCTCATTGCATCAATTTTTTCTACAAATAATAAAAATGAAAGTGATTGCAGTCAGGATCAAGTATGGAAATAGCATTCACCCCTTCAATCCTCTGACAGCTGGCTGGAAAAACGTATTACAGCATACCAGGTCCATTTCTTGTATGAGACTGGGGAGGATGGGAGAAGATTTGTTTGCTTTTTAATTTCCCACCAGATAATGCAAGTAGGTCTAACGGATTCACATTTTTCACATTTCTCAGCAAGCAGTGAGAATAAGATCCTTGGCCTTATCAGTAATTTATGTGTAAACAATGAGCATTACTCTAAAAATGGCAGTGCAGAGAATACTTCAAATACTTCAAATATCTGCAGCTAGTAATAAAAAGAACCAAATATCTTTATTATACAAGCTGAAATATAAATACCTATATACAAATATACACATGTAAACATCAAGTCAATGGGTTGCTGTGCGCTTTTCAGATATCACTAAAAGAGAAGCCACTGCAGACACTTCACAGCCCCATTTCCTGCAGTGAGGATTTCCAGAACCTTGTATGCTCACCTTTTTGAGTTCCAACTCCTGATCCATTTGGGCATCACTGCCATATGCTTGCCGCAGGTTTCTAGCTTTCATCTCTTCAGTAGAGTTTATTAAAAGTTTACTGGGAATTTCTGCTGCTTAGGAAGTATCCAACAGTGCAATCAGTAAGAGTCACACCTGCGCAACCTTCCCTTTTTCTGAGGAAGGAAGTACACTGCCTCTGTGATACAGTACTGTGCTACCATTATTCCAAATACAAAAATAAAGATGTATGATTATTCTCTGAATGCTTTGCATTTAGAAAAGGGAATAATCAGGGAGTACTATTGGAGAGAATCAAAGATGAGATAGACTAGGAATGGAAGAATGAAACTACATTAAAAGAAAGCCTTATTTCTCATGACTTTGCACAACACATCTCACTGTTTGTTGACCTCATTTATTATTTCATCTTTACAGTCCATTAAGTCTCCCCAGACTGCTACTCAGAAGATATTAAATGTGAATATATTTTCCTCCATTCATATCAAATTATGTTTTTCATTGCTTTATTCTTCTACACAATTTTCACCTACCACTGTATTTGTTCTATACACTAAACCGTGTAGCATTAGTGCAGTCAAGAACAGCAATAATTATCCGTATAACTAAAAAAGAGAACATTTCTGAAATATTTCAGTTATGGAGAGTCCACATATACTCAGTTAAATGGTGGATGTGTTGCATAACCAGGCAGCAATTTCTCAGCACCACCTTCCCACTGCACTGCCTCACCATACATTCTACTTTGATCTGCTGAACTCAAAACTTCCCTGGCCTCACCACCCCACTTAAA
>JAOWBP010003659.1:28709291-28736996 GCA_028571105.1 Tragopan temminckii
ATTTGGCCCAAAGCTAGGCCAGCCTAATTCTCTTTTGGTGTTTTCTAAAAAAGATAGGATTTTAAGACAGCTACTGCCACCGCTGTTTATTTGTTTTGGCAAAACATATAGCTGAATCTTATTATTCCTCCTTTGGAAAGGGCCATGCTGCTGACATTCTACTTCCTTGGAGGAGAGCAGAACAAAGGGAATCAAATAAGAGCTATTAGAGAATAAAAAGAAAGTATGTTTGGAATGAGTCCGCTCTTGCTCGTGTTGGGCCTGCGTCTATCTCCTCATTCTTGTGCTATTTGTAAAGTACCTTATCTCTCCAGAGCGTTGGGTTTTGTTACCTGACATAATGACATCACTGAGACCTAGCATCATTTCACCACTGATGTGTTCTTCCTGAGTGAACAGAGCTACTGTGAATAGGCTCAAGCAATCTGAAATGACCACATGAGAGTGCTGACCATAATCAAGAAGACGGGGATGCCAGAACAAGTTTTACCTGGCAGCTGTGCTCCTTTTGAAATTCAGAACACATCAACTGAGCAGAAAGAGGCAGGACATAGCTAAGGAGACCTAATGTCTCCCTCTTGGGATTTCTACAGCCTGACCTTCTAACACAGTACATTATTAAATGAAATTAAAACATAACCTTCTTTCCAGAAGGAAGACAGTCTTGCACTCAAATTTAAGATGCGCTTAACCATTTTGCGACTATGACATTTCTAATTTGTATACAATTCCAAAATAGTATTTGCTCTCCTAGTCACATCTCTTCTTGTACACAAAATACTATAACATGCCAAGCGTTTTAAGAGACTCTATTTTAGTAGAGTCTAATAGCTTTGGTAAAAAATATTTGTTCTTGCCAAGTACACTGCATGTCATAGTAACCCATGGCAATTGAAACAGTGGACGTCCAAAGCCATAACCACTATTTTTTTCCAATCAAATGCTGGAATGCTAATTTGGACACTGTACTTGACCTTGCTGGTTCCTTATGCTAACTTTAATATTGCCAATCAAAGCAGCTATGGGCCCAGTGAGTGTTTCCTACAACTATCAGTCTAGCACACAGTATATCAACCGTTTGTTTCAGCTGCAAAGTAATGCTTTCATTTACTTTAATCATTTCATTGTGTTCACATTCACTGTATTTCTTCTTCTTTTTTTCTTTCTTTTTTTTTTTTTTTCTCCACAGAAGTTTCTGATAACTTTTTCATGAAATTTCTACCAGCAACTCCTGAAAAAATGGGAGGATACAATCACTCTACAATTTAGTAATACAGTTAATCTTTTTTTTTCCATCCATCTGTTAGGTGTGGAATGGTCCTTGAAATAACAGTATCCCCCAAATCAGGTGCGTTCAAAAACAACCCACAAAATTTCTACGCAATGAAATCTTATAAAGATATATTTTTTTTTCATATTTTAATTAAACACATGCAGTCCAACCCCAAGAATGAAAAAGGTTCTATTTGTCACAGGAAATTTTAAAAAGCCAACAAAAGGATTTCCAGTGGCAAGCAGCCAGCAAGGAAACCTGATCTCGGTCAGTTTTATGAAAGTAACTTTACACTTTTGACATTTGCCTTTTCTCAATAAAACTTCTTGAGCACTTGTAAGAATAAGGAAGTTAATATCCACAAGCACAAGGGCAGATGGGCAAAAGCCTTGCTCGTTAGCCTAATATCAGCCTTGTGTCAAAACAGAGAGAACTTGCATTAGCTGCATCGGGCAAGCAATAAATTACAAGACACTTGAAGTTCATAGGCAAAGTCTGGATTTGAAGTCCTAATGTCTGTGACACAGCCCAGCAAATCAGGTCTCCTTTTACAATATGGAAACCTGACCTGCTACAGAATATTATGATCGCTCTAATGACTAAGCCTGGTCAGAGATTACCTCCCAGAGTTTTATAAATTATTTAGATGTACTAAAACTGACAGGCGGGGCATAAAAATTCTTTCACAAAAGCTTTCTCTCCAGCAGAAACTATGTGAATAATGACTGCAATCCAAAATTTCTCAAGTCTTTTCTGAGTTTCCTAGAAATCACATGCATGTTGTTGCATGCTGTGCTTTTCCATTTCTGAAAACATATGCCGTGCAGTGGAACTAATTCTGGAATCCTGTTGAGCTCGTGCGTAATTCTGTCCAGCTTAGCAGCAGAGCACTTTGTTTGCAGCATATAAAAGAGAGAATCGGTGGAACCTCATTAAACAAAGTATTTCAGATGGTCAGAATATGATTTTGGGAAACATTTAGAGTTATGTTCGTAAAAAACTGCAGTTTAATAGGCAATTAAAAAGCATTAAGCAGCTTTTAATTTAAAGCTGACTACTGCTATTTCAGATAGCAGAGAAGTGCTAAAACGTAAAAATGTGAAATTGTTTCAGTTTTTCAGCTCAGAATCTCTGAGGAATCTCACTGAACTTTTGTTTTTCTGCCCTACGTAGCCACTGGTTACAGCGTTACTCTTATGAAAACCGCTTTTATTCATAAAGTATTTCTAATGAAAGGATTAGAACTGAGTCTCTTTGATGCCATACTTATCAAGCACTGCTGTCCCAGTAGCTTAGTAATAACCTCCCCAGCAGCGCATGGGAATGCTGTGGTAAACTCCATTACACTTTCTGGAAATGAAATGCAAAGCCATGAAAATAAAGTATAGAGGAATGTTCCTTATTTGTTTGTGTCTGACTTTTCCAACAGCTCTTTGAAGTCCTAGCATTACCAAAAGCCTGTGATTGAAAAGATTATAATAAAAAATAAGAAAAAAAATAATAATAACTCAGGAGCAGAGA
Source organism: Tragopan temminckii (assembly GCA_028571105.1). Classification (NCBI taxonomy): domain Eukaryota; kingdom Metazoa; phylum Chordata; class Aves; order Galliformes; family Phasianidae; genus Tragopan; species Tragopan temminckii. Next base: position 28,712,086 of record JAOWBP010003659.1, read on the forward strand.
ATACTTAGGGAAAGGTAGAGCACAGTAGTCGGTCTTGTGACAGCCAGCTAAAAGAAGGGTTTCTCAGCTAAATTACTCCACTTGTTATTTGTGGATGCCCACTGACATTTTCTGCCTTTGCACGTGGGCCTTCAAACAACCAAACACACTTGCTTGGAGTTAACTGCAGTCCTGCTTTCCCTCCATCAGTTACACTTAACTCTCTTTGTTAGGATCAACGTAATTCCAAAAAGGTCAGCCTTGGTAGCCCTCACCCATTTTGCATCCAGCCCTCTTCATAAAGTTCAAAGTGTTTTCCTATCTGACGGGGCTCATCTCACCAGCAGGTCTGCTTCCCCACCACTGCCCTCTGAACAATTCTCTTTAACTGCACTTTCTAGCTTCTTACACCCTGTAACTGGTTCTTTTCCCAAATTCTAAACACTGTTCTCCTGGCTCCATTCATCCCTCGGCAAGAAGGAAGGTAGGAGCAAACATGCTGCACAACAGGGCTGCTCGACACGTCAGTGTGCTTGAGATCATTTCTGCGTTTTGCACCTGAAAGAGAACACGCTGCTAATGACTTTCTCAGCAGGTATCAGGAGCAGAGCGGGGAAGGAAACTGCAGCAGGCACTCTTGTGGGACTGAAGAGCAATGACAGCTTCTATCTGAAGAACGTCGAGAAAATCTAAAAAAAGTTATTTTAAAGCTTCTGAAGGATTAATAGAACGATGTACGCAAATGTCCTGCCAGAAATATCTGAATCCAGGGTGGGGTTTTGCAGAAGTTGAAGAGGTATGAGAACTGACTACAGTGATTTTTTTTCCTATATTTCATAGAATATCATTTCACAGAATGGCCTGAGTTAAAAAGGATCTCAAAGACCAAAGTTTCAAGCCCCCTGCCTTGGGCAGGAGTCACCAACTAGACAGGGAGCATATTTGCCCCTTGTTTTCACACTGGGAATTGCATATTTGTAACTGAGGGAAGAACTGAGCGCAGTGTTCACAATGTTAGGTAAATATTGTTGCTATTAGATTTTTATAACATTTTCTTTCCTTTTTTTTTTTTTTTTTTTTTTAATGTGTTATGTAATCACTTCTCTAATGAATGTTCGACCAATAAAGGTGAAACAAGTTGCTAACCACTGTTACTTTTTCCGTGCCTGGATTTGTAACTTTCCACAATAAAAGACTGAAAAACTGAGGACTATGTATTTATACAAACCTCAAAAATGCAGATTCAGGAAAAAAACATGCTTTGTTCTTGGCTAAATCCTGATTGCTACACACAGTCAAAAAGTAAGATCCTTTTGAATCTGAAGGTAGAACTCAGAAAAATTCATTACACAAAATGACATCAGCATTAATTTCTCTCCAAACTCCAACAACGATCATCTCAACCTTTTCTGAATGCTGTTAGGTTTATTTTTCCCAACGTAGCTTGGCATCTTAGCTCAGAAACTGATCATCTGGCTGAGTTTGAGCAGGACAGATTTCCTGCTTGCGGGAGCTATTCAGGGTGGCTCTTGAATTAAGGCATAGAACTCCATCAGTGTTAAAATTAGAAAGTATGACAGCTTCAGAGACAGTTATATATCACGAAGGAAGCATAGCTCTGCAGTAGACAGCCTTTGAACTCCAAGGGGAAAAAAACTACATGGAATGAGAGCAGATGGAAATTTGTCAAAAGCTTATAAATCACCACTCCTAGTTTCTGAAGCTTCAGGATAGAAAAACCTGTCCACACCCAGACTGGACTCCGTACCAACTCTAGACTGGATTTCCCTTGCTTCTGTTGTTTCTATTCCTATGCTGGTTGATACGCAGTCTGGGAGGGGCCAAATGAAGGAATTTCCATGGCAAGGTTTCCAAAATACTGTATTTTAAGTTTTAAAATATAATTGAATTGACTTCCTGAAAGAAGAGGTAAATGGAAGCAAGGCTATTCAAGGTCCTAGTTTAGTCATCAAAGAGATCTATTTTTAAAAAGTATGGAAGCATTCAGCTTGCAGACTAGCAAATACTGAGCAGTGAGGGGTCAGGTCACTGCATAGCAATGACTGAAATGAAGGAAGAATCTGTATGTGAAATTTCACAAGCAACCACAGAAACCCCAAAGATATCCTTTGATACTCCCTTTGCATCCTATGGCTGCTCCATAAAATAAGAAAATAAACAATTAAGGAAAACAGAGCATTAATAGCTCAGATGCATCACTCAGCCAAGGTGAGTGATGCCTACAGTATGTCTGCTGCTTTAGGAAATCCTGAACACCCCCTAAAAATGGAGTTCAGTTCTCACATGGAGACTGTGAGTAAATTTGATTGTTTTAACCCTCTGTGATGTTTCAAAATCCTGCTACCAAAGCTTTACTTTGTCAGAATAAGTTGGCCTTGTAATTAATCAGTGTGACAACTGCGTGCAGCTGACACACACCAGTGACACCTTGTTCCTGTGTTCCCTTCTCACCCTCCTGTATGTTCTCCACCAAAGTCTGTGTGGGTTTTTATAGTGTTGTTCCTATCCTTCTCTTCTGGGGGAAGTAACCTAAATATCCATATTTCACTGTTTCTATTAATGAGGAATTAGAGAAATGGAAGCTGTCGGATGGAGCATTGCAGGAGGGAAAAATACTGTGACCAGCCTTCCTGGGGTTTGTAAGATTAGTTGCTCTGACAGCCAGATGGACAAGCAAATAGTAGCCCCCTGAAGTGACTGCAGCACTTATTTGTGTCTTTTCCTTCTTCCTTCTCCTCCCACGTGTTTACTTCAGGAAGGAAACATTCAGTCCCCAATTCTGAAATCAACTCCAGGTCCCATAGGCAGTATGAATTTCCATTTCTATGTGATATTTCTAGCTCTTCCTCACCCCAATGCCTTAATATTTCAATTATTCACTGTCACTCTGCAACACTATTATGTTACACCTACACTGTGTTCAGCAACAACTCCAAGATATGGTTCATTACTATTGTTAGCAACAACTGTGTTTCTGAAAGTGTTAACTGCTCCTGACTTCCTCTCCTGATGGTTAGCAGACTAGCAGGTCATTAACTGCTGCAAGTGGCCAGTTTTTCAGAGATTAGGTTTTAACCTTTTGAGTTCATGCAGTCCACATGAATTGTTCTGATGGGCATTTTGCATCTGTCCCTCTGATCACTGCTGGGTCTCTCTCACAGGACTGTAGCTTTTTGTATATCACACTGGGGGGGTCATTTTGTTTGGTATTGGCGAAGATGAGTTGGGCTAGTGAAGCGGGCAGCACAAAGAAAAGAGAAGAAATTGTTCGTGGATGTTCAGATACTCTCTTCATGAAGAGAGTATCTGAGAAGGAGGATGTACAGTCTCAGCTTCACTCCTCTCTGGGTTCCTCCTAAATTTGGGAATGGAGCACAGTGATGCTGAAGGCAGAGAGAAAGCCCCTGCCAACCATGGCATCTTGCAGCAGCTAACGTCCATTGGCAGACATTGCCCACCCTTGTGCTACAAAGGTTTCTGCAATCATGAGACTGCCTGAATAATAACTCAGGTAATTTTCATGTTTAACTCCCATTATGAAACTAAACTTTCATTGTAGTCACTCAGGAAACTCAACAGTGTGAAGCATATGCTACAAGTTTAGAAACTGCAAGGCCAAGCAAAAGAACCCAAACACATAAAATTTAATGAATAAATAAATCTGAGAAGTTTTAAATTAGTTAATATATTTTCAGGCCTAACTCAGGATTTTTAACAAGACCACTTCAGATTTTGTGGCACTGCTGAATGGTCACATCACACACAGTGTATTACAATTACATCTGATGCCCTTTCCATGCAAGTTGTTTTCTATTTATTGCTTACAGTTAATAGTTTAATGGCTTAAACAGAAAGGAAAATGGATACAGCACCTCAATGGCAGAGAAAGCTTTGTGGCATTGAGCACATATATAACACACACAACCTTAAATTCAAACCTACAAACCTGTAATCAACCAATCTTGGGGCAATATGACTTCCAGAAGTTTCTTCCTTGTTCCCTGCAATGATTGCTATCTAGCTGATGTTTCTGGGCATACCCTGCATTGCTCTAGGGGCTGACAGGTGTTTTCTCTAATCAGAGAAAAAAGTACCAGGCCAGCAAACACCTCCAGATACACTTCGCACAAGGAAACCAAATCAGACTCCCCACCCCCTGGTATCTAGAGCTGTTGTGTTAAAGTGGTGGTTCTGTATAATACAGTAACTTGCCAAAAAATAGAAAATGAAGTAGAAGAAAAATTTGGCTAGCAGCTCTCTTTCTGCCATCCTATTAAAAATCTTGAAGAGAAGACAGTATATAAAAAAAAAAAAACCAAAGTAAAATAGAACAACACAAAATAAAATTAAACTCAGCCTTCTTATAAAAGGTGGTGAGCTGAATCTGTAAGGTCAGTCTGCAGAGTACTTATGTAAAAAGATTAAATAATGGCCTCTTGTCCATGCTCCCAGGACTATTACTGCATTTTGCATCAAATGCTCATTGATAGAATATTGAAACATTTCTTGGCCTATCCAAGCACAAAACTGGGCACAGTTTCCCCTAAAATTTCAGTGAACTAAAGTGAGCTTTCCAGTGAATCTGTAGCGATGTTAATATTCATAACAAGACACCACAGCACATTTGCATGCCTTTCTGCTAACCAGCATTTGGGATCATTGGCAGTGTGATCCCAGAGGATGCTGCACACAACAGGCACATCACCAGAGAAATGGGCATCCGGATGCAAGCCTCAGCACAAGCCAGGCTCAGAAACCTGGAGCACGCAGAGCACAGCAGCTTCCCAATGGAGCCAGATCACTCTAGACAACTTGCAGAGCCACAGTTTAGACTTTTTTTTTTTTCTTTTCAATTCAATCCATCTAATACATATTTATTTGATATTAGGAGGGCTGCTCTGAAGGTAATGCCTCCTATTTTATTATGTCGGCCCATGGCAGATGTTGGTGTTATGGCAGTAGAGGTTCTACTTTCCCACTAGTATTCCACGATATTTTGTTGCCACGTGAAAGGGCAGCAGAAGGACAGTCTGACAAAATGACGTCTGACACAGAAGTGCAGATGAAGCAAAGGGGTGTCACTGAATTTCTCCTTCTGGAAAATAATGTTGGCTAAAATGCATAGCTCATGGTGGTGACCGTGTTGAAAAACAGTGCTTTGTAGCTGAGAATTTGCTCTATCAAACAGTGTTATTATGCTCTTTTTAGTTGCTGTAGTTTCCCTGGAAACTAATAAGAGGCATTACTTCTGGAGCAACCCACAAAGAATGCTCACTATCTACTTCTGAATTCATTTTCAACCCATGACTCCTCCACACTGATACTTGATTTATTCACATACAGCTTTGTTAAATGATTTGTGGGGTAAAATCTCACTGTTATTGCAGGCTGACTAAGGCAGAAAACCCTCAGGTTGCTGAACGCATGTTTTGAAGAATAGGCTGAAGGACCACTCTAAAAATATTTGCTTTTCTGATATCCCAAGACAGCTTTCCTTTGATTAGATGTATGGTCTGGCTGTGTCTGCTACACAGTGTTTTCTGGGCAGGCAGGGAGAACGCACACATCACCACTAAAGTACTTCATATATCCTTCAGAGTATCATTGATTTATAGTTTTCATAATTAAAGCCAATTACCCAATATGGAGCTCGGTTTACTTCTTAGTTTAAGAGCTTATGTTTTCATGGAATGACAGAACGGTTGGGTTGGAAGGGACCTTAATGCCCACCCAGCCCCTCCCCTACCATGGGCTGGCTGCCCCCCACCAGCTCAGACTGCCCAGGGCCCCATCCACGGCCTTGGGCACCTCCAGGGATGGGCACCACCACTCTGGGCAGCAGTGCCATGGCATCACCTCCCACTGAGTGCAGAATTTTCCCCTGACATCAAGCAAAAACCTCCTATCTTTTAGTTTAAAACCATCCCCCTTTTTCACTTCTCCTCTCAAGGAGTCCCACAGAGGGAGATCTACTTAGGGAAAGGGAAAGCTTTCCTTCAGCACTAATCAAGACATCAGCCATCACGATGTTCTGAAGTTTGGAAGCACCACGTTATGGTACTGTCAAAATAATCTCCCACTGATCCTTCTGTAGCCCCTTCAGAAAAACGTGTGACAGATGACAAAGACACGCTGCAGACAGGGCTCATTTGAGTGCCAGCAAAACACCAGAGGGTCCACACGACCCATCCTGCCGCATGTTGCCTGACAGCAGATCACCAAGTCTGTCTGCTTCTCTGCATACAATCCCTGCTTCAAAAAGAAAAGGGATATTAAGAACAAAACCAGACTCCATTACTTGTAAGCACGTTCTCACAGTCTTAAAGTTCATCTTCGGAAGACAAAAGAGATGGAGAGGAAGCTCAGCATGGCACAGCACCGTGCTACGCTGCATGCCCGTACATGAGGTTACAGAGGAAGGCTGCCCAGGACTGAGGAGCCAACTGTTTTTACCTACATTCAGTTGTGTAATACTTTCATTGCCTGCAATTTTCACTGACACAAGGTGAGGGATTGCCTCCATTCAGCAAACCTAGATGTTCCAAATCATGTCACAAACCTCCAAGCATGCACAGGAATAGGCCTCTCACCCATTTGTTTGTGAATAGGAGGAGAAATAAAGCTCAAGTGCTTAAAATAAGACTCAGTCTTAGCTTACCAAAAGTCAGATTGAGAATAGTTTGATTACAGCACGTATTTAAGCAAGAAAGTGCAAATATGGGTTTCCCAGTTTAACGGAGGAGAAACAAGGAGAAGTGAGAACAGAGATGAAGAGCAAAGGCAAAATGACAGAGTAACAAATTTCAAACAGTGCAGACAGGTAATAGTTGGAGCAAGTTTTTGAAGGGAGTGTATTCAAATCTTTACATCAAGATCAAACATCCTTCTTGGTGGTGTTCTTTAGCTAGAGATAAATTGATTGGCTTACACAGAAACCTTATGAATTTGTAGTGTACGTAAGGTCAGACTATGCATATTAATCCTTCCGTCTTTAAAAATTATTGATCAGAAGAGTAAGTACTTTTTAAAATTATATTGATTTTAGCAATGCAGAGGTAAGGCTTTAAAGTGAATAAACAAATGTTTGTATGAATTAGAATGGGTAATGTCTTTATAGCACGAGAAGAAAAAGCTGTGGATCTTTGAAGTTAGCACACCAGAATGATAGTAAACAGTCTAAAGTTGCACACGTTTAAAGTCTTCCATGTTTCCTTCTTCAAAAGACCCAAAGTAGGCAAAATTTTGAAGAGAACACTTTGATTAATTAGTGCATTCCTTAAAAATATTATCTCTTCTGTAGACGTATAATTTAACTGATATTTTCAAGGTATCAACTCCCAGGGCTTAGCAAAAATAGAAACTGTCAAATCAAAGCTACATATATAATTCTCAAAGAAAGCTGGTTTTCATGCATGCTATAATACAGTCTTATCTCAAAGTTGATTTTTCAAGTACTATATCCAAGTCACTACACCTAAACATCAACCTCTTGACACAGTCATCCATCTGTGGCTCTTACTTTATACAAATTATTTATTTTAATGATAACGCCGAATGGAATTTATCTTGATTTATTTACCGTATTTCTACAATATTTTCCAAACAAACAAACAAACAAATTTAAAAAAACACAGTAGTTTTGTTAAATAGAGTGGGACTGCAGTTACTGTATAATTATTCTTTCAAGTACAGAAGAAACTACCTAGCACTGTTTTGCCTGAGATAGGCTACGCAAGGGGACAGGTTAAAAATGGAAAATATGATATATAATTTTACCTCTTTGCATTAGATACTACCCTCAAGTTGTAAGAGTATTGGTTGAAACCTCATTAGTCACTGCTTGATTTTGTCATTTTAACAGAACCCACATTCAAGCAATGGATAGCAAACTCATGGTTTTAGAAGATGCAGATACACTTAATCTGAACACAAAAATACGACGTGATACAAGTTCCCAAACGTTTGGACTTTGTCAGTGTCTACTACCACACAACCACTTTAAGTAAACAGTGAAGAAAAAACGTCATTTATTTTTAATGGCAGAGACTGCTCTGACAGAATGTTTCCACCAGTTTTACAGCGGCTGACGGATTTTGTACAAAGCCTGCTGGAGCAATTGGGCATGCTACATGCAAGGAGCTCACATGCACTCAGCAACACTACATGGGGGATTTGCTTCATTGCTGCATATCTGCCTTCCATGTCCCAAGAGCAGCAAGATCAGCTCAAGTCCACACTGCTCCTGATGTTTATTGATTAACATTGCAAAAGTCAGAGGTAAGCAATCACACCTGCTGTCGGCTTGCAAAGGCATGTTTCATTTGACAGCGCATCATTTTAGAGCAGTTATCAAAAAAACAATGATTTTGTCATGCAATTAGAGCTTTTTGTTTGTTTTATGAAAAGATTTGTAGCAAGGGGAAAACCTGGCTTTACAACAGCTGTCCCCGAGCTACAAGTTGATCTATCACCCCTCATCTACATGAAGAATAACCTAGCATTATGCTATATGTTTGTGAGAGGAAGCCAGGAGGCGTGCCCCAGAGGGCAGACCCAAAGATACCTTATTTTAGGGCTGCGTTAAGTGTCCAAGGATCTGAGCACTGCATGTGCCTGCCACCAGGTCCCCCTGAACACGTGACATGTTAACCTCTGCAGATGCACAGGTCAGCTCTGTGCCAGGCACACAGCAGGTCCCATGACCCTTGACTTCAACCTCCCTTAACATAGCCAGGAAATTTGCTTTAAACACTATTTCTTGGGATTTTCCTTTATGAAGAGTGGATCTTTTGGGAGAGGCTTTCAATGAGAAGGAGAATAGACTGAGACAGAAAGATATTAGCTACTTGTCTAAGGTCATGCAATAAATCAATAGAAGCTCAAAAACAGGAATCCAGAGGCTAACTAATGGAGGCTAACAGAGTCACAATCCTTTGCTTTAACCACGAGAAAGTCTTCAACCCAGAACAACGTTTGTTTGTGTACAACACTCCCAAAAAAACAAAAAAAAGAAAAAAAAAAAGGAAAATGATACAAAGCAGGTTGCCCAGTAAAATGAGATTTAACCCAGTGCCCTTCGTCTGTGTTTTAAGGGCTCTCTTGGGAGCCACAAATCAGAGCTGTGAGATTACGCGAAAGGGAATGGCATCATAAGTATAACTCTGATGTATCATAAAAGTAATAGAAAAGCCCACTGGGAGGGAAAACTTTTGACTGGATCCACTCGAATCCTTTCAAATCAGGAGCAGCATGGACTATCCCACTATCACTCTGGGAATTCAAGTAGTTGGGACTGCAAGCACTTCCTAAATATTTGAACAAGGTGAGAGGAACTAGAAGGCTAAATTCAAATTTATACTCTTTTATATTCTTTCTTTAATCTTAGCTGTGCTAGGGTGGCTTATGTATTGCCATGTTGAACTTTGATTTGGGGAAAATGCTGGTTAAAACATCTGCTGTTCTGCTAAATTGTGCAAAGTGCAGCTCTAAGTCACCTGTCAGCTTTGTCTATGCTGCCTACTTCTTTCATCCACCTCTTTGGCTTTACCTGACACCTACATTATGAGTATTTTAATAAAACAGAAATATTTTAAGCTCCTCTACACCTTGCCCATGCCGCCTAGGATTTGACCAAGAATCCTCAGGGCTCTTGTAAAACTGTATCACTGTGGTTATCAAACAGTGTTTTCTTAACCCCTGTATTGCACATATATTCTGGCTTCGTACGCATGAAAAATTCTGCTGGCAAGATTCAGCTTTCCTTTATATCATTATATAGCACATAAAAAAGTTGGATTCCCTTTTTTATTATTATTATTATTTTTAAATTCAGCATCAGTGTTCTTATTTAGCAGAAGAAATAATCACATCACTGCCACTCTACCAAAATACCTAACTCATTTTCAAATGGAAAAAAGGACAGCCTACTGTATTGCTGCCTCTAGCTGAATTCAGCAAAAGTGTTCTTTTGCATCTAGAGACTTGGATAATAAAATGGGTTATTTATTGGCAGTGGGTGATGTGTGGACGATTACAGTCCGATAGGTATTTGAGGGTAAAGTCCAAAATTGCAGAACAAAAGCTGTTTTCTATTCACATTTGGCTCAAAATACCTCAAATGAAATGGACCACCCACAATCTGACACTTCAAGCTGCAGAGCACTGAATCTGCTGAGAGCCAGTCACAAAACTTGATTCTGTAAGATCATGCTAAGCAAAAAATTACCCGAGGAGTGTATTAAAAGAATGAGTATATCATATGTCAGACAAGGATATGTGCAAATTAGAATAGGACCTTTTGACTAAACTTATTCACAATAGAAGGGCAAACAAAAGCCCCTATCATTTCAAGGATAAGTTCTGCTACAATCAGGAAGAGCACCATAAAGAAGCTTGTTTTATAATAGATTAAGGCTGGAGATAAAGCAAAGAACCCACCATTCCCACTGCCTTAATTATTAACCCAAGTCTTAAATTCAGAGACCCTAAAACATTCTTCTGCTTTGCAATTATGACAAAAATATAATTCTCGTGGGGGACAGGTCAATATTTAGCAGATACTTTGTCCTTGTATCTTGGATCTGGGTGATCCTGTTTGACCAGGCAGTTGGACCAGGTGGACCCAGAGTTCCCTGCCAATCTCAGCCGTGCTGTGGTTCTGTGAAGAGTGATACTGAACTGAAAGAATGGAGATAAAGGAACGTGCCTTGCATCATAACGTAAAGCTGGTCTGAAAGAATGCGAACACTGTTTGAAAGTATTACAAATAAAATAAACAGTAGAACTGAAATTCATCAGTCATCACCAACCCTAACAATCTGGATTATATTTTTCAGGAGCAATGGATAACGCAGCTGCTGCTCCCAAAGTTTTTTTTTTCTTCTTTCTAAAGCATGGATGTGTATGATTACTCTTATTAACTTAATCTTGCCTGCTGAACTCCTTGATGTGTACTTACCTCTGGCAGAGAAACCACTTATGAGCTTGAAACTGAGCCCATGCTAAGGAATACCATTAGATCAAAGCTCATAAAATCAACATTTCTACACACACAGAAAGTTCTAGTTGTAATGTGGCTTTCAAATCTACTTTAATCATTGCTGCCAAGAAATAGAAAATACATAACTAAATAACTCTTCTTCACTATAAGTCCAGTCCTGAAAATTGCCATATAGTCCTCTTATGCACATATGTTACAGCAAAATGAGTTTCTTATACCACAGTTGTAGTGAGATGTACGCAGTTTTCTCATATTTCTCCAAGAAAGTTCTAGGAAGCTACTAGGAAGCCAGAGATGCACCAACAGCTGCTGTGCACGTGTACATCTCACTGTATGGGACCTGAGGAGAGACTTCCTGCATGATCCAGATTTACAGTGCATGAACTGTGGAGCTCGTGTATGCTAATGCACTTGGCACATCCAGATTTCCAGATGTCCAGCAACACTGTCAGAGCAGTAGGACTGCTAGAGTGTTGAATATTTTGGATGAATGCACAAAATCCATACTGGAATAAAAAAATGTTAAAGCTAAAATGAAGGGCACGCTGAAAGGACTATGGATCCATAGTTGCTCTCAGTCTATTTAACATATAAATCCTCTGTAAATATTGATTTTAATCATAGCAGAGTGCAAGCATAGCCTTTTTTTTTTTTTTTGCCTTTAATGGGCACTACAAAAATGCCATATCAAAAAGCAAGAAGTGGAAAAAATAAAGTGTTCAAGACTCCTAACTTGTCATACCAAAGTTATTTCCATTTTTCAGTGTGTGCGTGCACATTTGGCTGGGTTTTACTGTCATACTATCTTCTCCATGAGACACAGACTCTTTTTCAAGTCTTTTGCTGTTACAAGCATTGTATCATTGTTTCAAGTTTGAATTTTTCTCTAAAATGTAGTTTTTGTAAACAAAAACAAAAGTAATGCATTAGCTGCAAGCAGATATCAGCTTCATAGAATCACAGAATGGCTTGGGTCAGAAGGGACCTCAAGGATCATCAGGTTCCAGCCCCCCTGCCACAGGCAGGATTGCCAGTTGCTGAATTTGTCCTTCAATCACACACAACCCATCCTAACTCCACATCCAGCCCCACAATTCCCACAAACTGTTGGTTCAATGATTCTGAAATTTTTGGGCTCTTCTCATACCCTCTGTAAGTGCTCCAGCTGGATCCTTCAGAACATACTCCCAAAGGAAACCTATCTCGACCTTCCTCTGGAGGGACCCAGCCTAACTGGTTTGTCCTTGCCAGATATGTTAATTCTTTTCCCATGTTCTGCCTATGGGGATGCTTAATTTGAACAGAATAGATTCTGAAGAGAAGCAAGCCTAAAATACTATTGAATGTTACAAGTCAACACAAGAGACACACAGTAAAAATAACAAGTTCTATATGGACTTCCTAAATGTTTTATACTTTTACACGTGACATTTAGAGTTGTCTATAATCCTCTTCCAATTCAAGCCATTTCATTGTACCATTCTGCCATTGAGCAATGTGTTTTGACTGGAGTTAAACTTATATCTGTCTCCCATGTGTGCATGGGCTCATGTCAGGCAGATGAGAGTCACCACTCCAAACTCTCATCACATAAATCCCTGGTTTGTCATCTTTGTCCCTGCTGGTCTTTCTGTTTCTTTTTAAAAAGAGAGTGATTTTGGACAGAGATATTCCTTCTAGCAAACTAAAGCTATTCCTGTAGTTTAGAGTGCAATGGAGTTAAAGGTCCCTCGGTGTCCCCTGTCTGCTGAACACATAGCAAAGCTTGTCAGCAAAAGTAGCATTCCACATACCTTGAGCAAGTCCAGGCTTTGAACGTATTTAGCAACTACTTCCAGATACGAAGCAGAACTAATAAATTACCACTAGACAGATCCCCCAAATAACCGCCCCATTCCCCATGTATTATTCTTATGCCTGTCAAGAGTTTAAGACACTCCCTTACTTGCACACTGCTGATACCAGAGAAAACATGCTGAATTCAGTGTGTATGTGAAAAGCGTTTCCTCGGGCAAGTGATTATGGGCTCTGCCGCTTCTCTTGAGTGGTAATGGAGTCCCTAATTGCTCTCCTGGCTGATTATGCTGTTCCTGGTGTTTCATTTTCAAGGTACTTAAAGTTCAGGTAAATCACACTTACCACATGACCTCTCCTATTTTATGGCTTTTTTCCTTTTTTTCTTCCTACCATGGAAAGGCAAAGTCATATACGTTTCCTTTGTGCTGCTTATTTCTACATTAGCTACAGCTTTGTAAGTGGAAAAACACAAGACATTATTATTTTGAAGCTATTATATTATTGTTAAATTAATCTTTTGTGCAAGTACTTTGCTGTTTAGCAACATATATAAACATGTGTTTATAATTAGGCCTGTGCTTGAAAACTTTCTGAAAACAAAGGTCTAATGCTCGGCAGCCTTTGGATGTTCATCCAGCTTTCTAAAATTACTTAAAATATTCTGGTGCAATCTTGACTTCCTTCTGGGTTTCTACATCCTGCTCTGGAAAATGTATGCCTGTTTACAGCATCTGCTGCCATAACCTCTCTGTAAACAACTTGGTAAAGCACTCATGCAGCGAAGCGCACGAAGTTCCAGTGCTATCATCAGCAGTGATGCCCTTTCTCAAAGCACAGATACAAATTCCAGGGATCTTTTGCTGCTTCAGAGAAGACATTGGCAAGATGTACAGAGAGGCAGTTCACTCAACTGTTCTTCCTGCAGTGAAAAATCCTAAGGTATGTAACAACAAACAGTGACATTTTAATAGTTTTATGTGGTCCTGCAAGAGGAAATGTTATCCTAGTGCAAGGTTCTAAAATTCTGCTGCAAAGACAGCCCCTCTCTGCTAAACCCTGGGGGCTTACAGAGCCATTTACACACAACCCTACTGAATGTCTGTAGGCTTGTTGACTTTACATATGCTATACTTATTAGGAATTTTCCATTTGAGCTTCAACTGCAGGTAAAGTTAGAGAATGCCATTAAGGTTAATATGGATGTTACAACACCTTGGCCTACTTTCCAGAAACATTTGTTTCATTTAACACAAGAAGCAACACCCTCTCTTCCACAATGTCAATAGGCATGGCCAGACTACTCCACAGGTTTTTGCTCAGGGCAAGCTAGTCCAAAAGCTTGATGGAACACAGCAGGAAGACTTGTTACAACTCGAGTCCAAATTTGGATTCCTGACCAATTTCTAACACACAGTACCCATATGAGAACTGCACAGAGCAGAAGGCATTTGGCTGTCAAGGGGCAGGGATGGGACGGTCACTGCTTTGCAGAGCTATAATAAAGCTGAGGTTAAAGATCAACTACAGTTATCTCCTAACACAGGTGAAAAGATTGAGAGACATAATCACCTCCCTGAACAGAAGATAATCCATTTGGAGCACTGCCATTTGGGGCTGCTTATTCAGCTTCTGGCACAATGTTGGGAGCCTTACATAAAACCAGTGAGTACAAAGTCAATGAGAGCTTTAAAGCAGTGGCAGGTATTGCTACAGGAGTTAAAACTTTTTTTCAAGTTGCAGTTTTTCAACAGCTTCTCATCACTTTTTCAGCATGTTATCTTTCATATTCTACTGAGGTAGAAGATGTGATTCATGATACAAGATAGGAAACAGACAGCAGCAGACGGTACTAAAACACCAAAATGCGTACTGAGGACTGCAGTTATGTGAGCTTAGAATCCAGGATTTTTTGAAGCCTGAAGAAATGCCCACTGAAAGTCATTTGGAGCTGAGCATCTAAATCTCCTTAGAAGTCTCTTTGACATCTTTAATCATTACCCTATTTTACACCTGAGAAAACTGAGATAGTGATTTTCACAGAAGGTCAGATAATAATCAGATAATAATTTACCTACTTGATCTTTGCAGTTGGTTTCAAAAATTCTTATATTTACTCATTATTCAAAATTACAACAGTGTTTCCTGAGTCTGTAGACCACCTGAAATTCATCTGAAGTGAAGAAAATGACATCCACATTGCATTATTTAATTAAATCCATCTTTTTGGAGTCCCTAATTGAATAGGCAGCAAAGCGGCAATACATTTTAAATTATACATTTATCAACATTTAAAATTTTGAGTTATTTTTTTAACTTGAATTATCAACTGTATTTGATTGCATAGAATTCCTGTGCTGACAGTATTTGAACAAGCAATAGAACAGTATCTAACAACATCTATCTATCCAGCAGTAGTCTAACATATGTTCCAAAAAAGTATGTCATATCAACATGGAAGCATTAGGGCAAAAAAGGGGGAAAAAAAAAAAAAAAAGGTGGGGGGAGGAGGATTTAATGATTTAATGTTACTAAGCAACAAATTTCCCTGAAAAAATATACGGGAAGTAGAAAGATTAATGCCCTGTTACTTGCTTTAAAGCACATCCAAGCTGTTTCAGTCCAAACAGAAATAGCATACCTTGGAAACTTAATGATCCATTCACTTATTCTTCTGTAGCCAATAAAACAGCAGTGCACATTCAGCTTAGCCTCTGTCACTGAGTCATCGGCAACTTTTGCTTTAGCAGAGGGAGTTTGACTACTGTTGGTGCAGAGGTTAGGGAGTAGCTGCTGGCTAATATCAAGAAATTCTCAGAATATCTCTAACATGGATTCGTAGTGGGGTTTTAATGATATGCAACACAAAAGCTGACATTTCCATGTACATTTGGTCCGTATGGCTTTCATTTATTCTGAGACGATCCATTTCCTTATCATTACAAGAAACAATAAAAAGAGCAGCCGAAGACCAAAAGATGTGGAACTTGGTACTCTCAAATGAACACATACCATATGTGTACTCTGTATACCAAACTGAATTTAATTCTGAAACAACCCATTGTTTTTCATAAGCCCACATTCCACATCTATATAAATTTTTGCTTCTCTGCGATACTTCTGTTCTTAACTACGTGGCATTGTATACTTCTGAAGTTAAAGGGTAAAACCATAGCAGAAACCAGTTTTCCAGCGTGTTATCAAATATCTCAAATCTAACACATACACTGCCTTATCCCATCTTCTCTTACACGATCATTACTGTTGCACACATCATGACCAGAGGTCTTTATTCACAAATAGTAGCATATTTTCCAATAGCTCTACAACAAGCAGTTTATGACACATCAAAACATTATCTACTGTCCGATATTTTTAACAGAACTGGTTCACAATAGATAGGCTGCCTGGTGAGATCTACAGATCTGCTGAAGCATGGAGACTTTGCCCGGACCGACATCAAACGTGAACCTCAGCCCACAGATATATGGAATGGCCCAGTCCCAGCACAGTGACCAACTTTCCTCTAATCAGATCGGTTTGGTTTGTTGCATGGTATGCCAAAAATGCAGATTTAAGATCAAATGCGTAAATTCAAAAGAATGTTTGTGCCCCAGTGTTTCGTAGAGCCACAGATTCACATCCCAGCAGAAATATCTATAGCTGTTCATTGGGTATTTAACTCATGGCTGCTGTGAGCATGTCACAAAATAAAAGAAAATTATTTCAGGAGAAAGAAAAGCAATGATTCAGACCCAGAATGGTACTGCAAACATGTCAGATCCTGTTAACTACAACATCAGTATATCTCAATGTTGGTATAGGGTGGTATAGCCCAAGTTTCCTCTAGCTCAATTTTGATGGCTTTCTCTATTAACTGTAGACATCATCTGGTTTACACTTGGCTGAGAAAGCCACTCCTCATACCTCTCAGTCAGAACAGAAGGCAAATAAGTCAATGTTTCCTACTTCTTTTTTGGGGAGAGAGAGAAATAATCTCTGCAGAGAGTGAAAAAAAAAAAAAAAAAAAAAATCAATGAAAGTCAGTACGGAAGTTCTGCAGCAACAGGCTTTCCATCCCAGTGAGTAGTCAGTCATAAGGACTTTCACTTCTTTAAATAAAATAGCTGTTGAACTTTCAGCAGCCAAACTCAAAGTTAATGTGTAAAATGACCTGTAAGATTTCCACAGGCAGTGGGCAGGACCCTCACAGAGCAACGCTTCTCCTTGCCAGAACAACCGAGCTGAAGTAGGACTCAGAGAACATAAAAGGACAGAAATTAAACAGAGGTGTTCAGCTTCCTACTTTTCATCTCTACAGAAAGGTTTAAGAAGTTAAAGCAGTGCAGAAACTGCAACTCTAACTCAGGCAACCTGGACAAACAAGACAAAAGACTGAGTTTTGTTATGAGAATCTGTGGGATTTCAGAATGAATTGACAGCATGGTAAAGCCAGGTTAAAAAAAAAAAAAAAAAAAAGGAGAAAAAGAATTTTCAATTAAATCAGTTTTCTTGGAGTGCTAGTGATTCCAATTTATGTAAAGACCATGCACTTTATCAAGGACCTATGGCACAGCTGGATAACAGCATCACATGGAAATGCAAGATCTCAATTACATATCTTAATATACACTCGCTGTCCAGAGATACTATTCTAATCTCAACACCACACTTTTCTAATATATAATTTAAGTGATTTGTTTTTATAATAGAGAGGTTGGAGCTAGATGATCTTTGAGGTGCCTTCTAACCCAAGCCATTCTATGATGCCGATTTGCAATTTAAGGCATCTGTCCCAAGCAAGAATAAAACAAGGGATGAAATACCAGAATACAAAATTTTATTTTACTCTCAGCTTTGCCTCCAAGAGTGCTCAGCACATTTCAACATTTTTCCACGTCCTAATCAGCTGGTCTAATACCTAATATCAGATAAACATTAAGAAACAATTTCTGATCAAGGCAAGCACAGTCCTTAATTACCAATTAACTGTCTGCTAAATTATATCACAATCAAAGTCATAGTTTTCCCCTTTTATTTCTGCTTTATTTAATGGCCTCTTTTAGGATGTCAGAAACAAAAGTGTCATGCAGACAAAGATAGAACTTCTATTTAAATGAGCTAGAAATGTTTATACACATCGTGTACACTCAAACAAACGTGTAGCACATCTATAATGTGCTCATTGTTCCTAAACATAGGATTTGTTTTTGTACTTTGACAGATCAGATTGTTCTCTTTTTTAATGCTCCACTAAATCTGTTCACACTTTCAGCTTTTGTGATGCTGTAATTTAAAGGCCGTGTTATAATTGTTCCAAAGAGGGCACGCTGAAAAGAGAAAGAAGTAGAGATGTGCAGGAAATCCCTCTCTAATGCCACCAGCATGAGATGGTCTATGAAGCCTCAGCGTGTTGAGGAGCAGAACCCCATGGCTGCTGGGGCTGACCTCCTGAGAGGCCACCAGTGGGGTGGGACTGTTGCCAAGTTGGCCTTCGTCACGCAAGAGCTTGCTCCCATTTGAAGTAATTTGCTGTTCTAGTACCTACTGAGCTCTCTCATTCCATTTTTTGTTTCCACAAGGGACCCATGAGTCCCAAATAAACTGACAGCGAATAGCGACAAACACAAAAATGCTTTTTTTTCCTCTCCTAAAAGAAATGTAGAATTGTAACAAGCTGCACTTCTCAAATTTTCTGACTACTGGTTGGAAGACTCCATTATGAAATGAACTCCATTTGTTCAAGGTATTTTTTATGCTTGTTTGCTTTTTTAGCTGCTGTCTCTGGTTAAGGCCAAACAAATTCCTTCACTTTTTTTTTCCTTTTATTTTCTTTTTTAATTGAATTATTTTACTGAAGTTTTGCCTAATTATTGTTTCTTTTTTGATTTGCGTGGGGAAGAATAGTCATTATCACTCAACTTTGTCTTTGAAAATTTGATTTAAATGCTTGACTGAACAAACATGAGCTATCTACCACCATGAACACTCAAAACGTATCACAGTAATTCTGAGCTGGCTAAAAAAATGCTGGAGAAAAGCCCTCCTCTTCCCCATTCAATTACTGTTTTTTTCCTGAAATGTTAAATGGTTAAGCTAAAAGGGTGGGAAGAAACAATTATGGATATTCAACAAACCAATATATCTAAAGCACAGCTGTGATTGAAAGTCATGATAAGGCACAGTCATTAATCTTCACAGACAACATAAAACTTCATATCTCAGCAAGGACCGAACATAACTGTGGAAATTACGGAGAGCAGAAATATCAGCAGAGGCTAAAATTTCTACATACACCAAGAATTTCCTCAAAAACATTTTCAGGCAAATATTTATCGCTCCAGGATGTTATCATGGAGGCATCACTACATCTTTAAGCGACTGGAGAAAAACTACTTGATGAGAGCACGTGTCCGTCTTCGGTAGAAGATAATTTCCCAGAAATGGCTTTTCCAAGGAATGATTCACATGAATTGCACAGAATTCTGCACTACAGGCACATCTACAGATCATTTGACTGAGAAAGTTAGTTTCTAATAATGCAGGTGTGACTTAAAAGCACAGAAACTGTATCAACATCCCAGTGGATCCCCATGAGGCAGCTAAGCTGCGCTCATCAACAAAGGTCTTCTCACTCAATCAAGGATGGTTGATAATTACAGTGAACAAGTCTCATAACACCAAGTTTAGCAGGGAATGAGTTGTCCTCCGGGGTCACATCTCTACTGAACATATCAAGGGTACCCAGTTTATAGTCAAACTTGAGTGAAATGGAAAACCTACTGGTGCTGGCCTGTGCATGCTCATAGAGTGAGAGCTCCATGAGGCAATGCCTGCTGCACTTGTACAAAAACCTGCTGAGATGCCGGCGCTTTTTTCTTACATATTTTTGTCCTGACAGTTCTTTCTGCACTGATCAACTAGCCCTGCAGGAATTTTCTACGGCGCTGGAAAGCTACTTTGCTGCAATCACATTTGTCCTTTTGTTCCATGGGCTCACTTGGCACAGAGTACCCGGTTCCTGCGCCCATCAGATTAGATCGAATTACATGCTTTTACTACCCCTACAAGCTAATGCAGCAGACCTACAATTAAGTGTGGGATGGTTTAAGGTCTAAATGGAACTAATGTCTGGCCCAAGGAAATGCCCCAGGTTCTATTTTTTTTCTTTAAAATGATATTTTTTTAGGCTCTCTTCCAAAAGTTAAGCCCCTGAAACAAGTCATAACAGCAAACCTACTCACCCTATTCATGATTATTGTTGCTCCCAAGCCATTTTTAGTATCTCTGACAAATTACCAAACATACAATATTGCCCTTGTAAGGGAAGAATGAACTGGAAGCAGCAGTATGATGTCATTCAGCCTTATATAATATCAGCATTTAGAGGAAATACATTTGTTAGTGTGACTACAGACATAAGCTAAACACTGCAACCTTATTTTTCTTCACCCTGAGAACTCAGTACTAGAAAATGTTATATTTAAAATTTCAAGAAAGAAAGAAAAGAAGAAAAAAAAGCAGAAGAAAAAACAACCAACCCTAAAGGCCCCTCCTTCATTGGCAGGAAAGCTAGAAATACCAGAGGTGTTAGAAGCCCTCTGGCACTGCAATTCCTGAAATTATGACAGAGCCTTCGAATTTGTTCTGGCTAGTTAGTCTGAAAACCTCCTAGAGGGAAACAGATAAATGGATAACAACATGATTATTGCCCACAAGCTCCATATGGAAAAGGAGTGTAATTTCAGTGCACTGATATGATTATATTTAATTTGCCTGCTATAAGTTGCAGCATGCCATGTTATGAGGAGGACGATCAGATAACCCTCTGAACAGTGCACACAGAGCTTGGAGCTTTTTGGCACTGGCACTGAAATAAGATTAATGGAAATGTGCTAAGTTTTGCCTTGAAGTAGACTTGCATTGCATCTTATTATTTCAACAGGTATTGTTCTCAACACCTTTATTAAGAAATAATAATAATAATTAAGGTTCCAGAGATCTGGCAATAGGAGAACTGAGGATTGTTCCCAACACCTTTATTAAGAAATAATAATAATAATTAAGGTTCCAGAGATCTGGCAATAGGAGAACTGAGGTCCCTTTTGCCTGCACCTTCCTTGCTGATACCTGAACACTATTAACCAAGCACTGTTTTTTCTTCACTTCAGCTTTTAATGGAGCAAGACAGAAACCTTCTATAACCTCCAGGAAGGGCCTGGCAATAACATAGCTCATCTATTGGGCCTTTCAGTCAAATGAATGGCTGCCTTTTCCCATTTGGAATAGGTTCCCAAATAACTCGAGTTACACTCCAGTTGCTTCCTTTTCCCTTTCTCCCTCTTCCTAAAGCTTTGCACACTGTTGTGCATAACTAAGTTAAAATACCTACTCAAATCAAGTTTTGTGTGTTTTGTTTTGCTTTATTTTTGTTGTTTTGTTTTAAATTTATTGGATTAGGAAGTTAGATTTTCCAAGAGAACATCATGCGTTTTTTTCCTCCTTTTATTCATTGTACATCTACATAATAGTAAAATAAACTTTAGTAACATTGCTCATACACAGTATAATAGTCCATACAATTACTTTTCAGTTAACAAATGTCTCATTGTTAAAACCATGAGGAGTTAAATAAGACCTTTGCATCTCTCTATTTTTTCTTTTGCCCTGTAGACCTGTCAATATGTAATTATTTTCCATGCTGATGAGTTTAAATTGTTGGATCTTTTCCAACCATGTTCAGCCTTCGGATTACATTCTCCTGCTTCTTCATTACTGACAGAGTTACCCTCAGGTAACTGGCCAGCCCCATCTTTTCCAGTCTTGCTTTTTGTTAACTCCACCCTTGGTAAGATCTGTACCCCTGAGCCATTCCACTGAACAGCAAAACATTTTTATTGTGTAACGCACCTTTTCTTGCATGTTGCAAAGGACTTGGAAATGTCTTATGGTCTGCTCGTCTCAAATCTCTTGCACACAGAAACCAGCAACAAAGCAATAAACTAACTTTCAGTGCACGACACTGGGACAAGAAGCTTGCCATTTTCTTCCCTTTTTCTTGCAAACTCTGAAAGTGGAACGAGCTTACGTACTCACAAGGTATCAAGGTTATTTTTAATAAAAAATATGTTTCTCTGAACATGCAGGATGCTTTCAAAACAGAGAGAGAGAGAGTAAACAAGTGGGGCCTGGTATAAGCTCATTTTTTCAATCTAAATCAGGATACTAGTCTTTATTTACTTTTCCTTCCTTCATTCATAGCACATGCTCTTTCACTTCCATTTCCAGACCGTACAAATTTAGATACAAAAATGTGTTGGTCTGATGGAAGACTTTTGAAATTAAATGTGTCTGGATTTTCCAGAAAGAAATTACCATGGCATTTCCCACTAATCCCAATGGTGTGCAAAGCAAGCTGGATTGCTGACACTATCACTATTTCAATGTAGCTCAATGTAGAATCCTTTTTTCTCATTTCTTTGATCTTGGTTTTTTGTTGTTTTTTTTTTTTCTCTTTACTAAATGCTGCTCAAAGCATGTGAGACAAACAACTCAGCAAAAATTCAGGGAACTCTTTTTCCCTTTTCATTCCTTCAAATTAATAAAATTCTGGTGTTTGCAGTCTTTTTCCTATCTGTTTTTTTGCAGATTTACACTCTTCTGTAGGGTAGACTCAGACTCTTGTCTGAGTCATCATCAGTGAGAGGAGGCCAGGTGATGGACTGACCTCTGGTCTGACTCTCTTTCACCTTTCATAGGAATTTACACAGGCTTCCTGAATCACACCTTCACAGAATACTTTGCACCAAGAAATTTTACCTCTGCATTTCCTATTAATTCTGTTCAGACCTCCCTAAATTCAGAGGACGCACAGTTCTGTGCACACTGAAACTAACATTACATGGCCAAGATTATTCAGCCTTGTCCCTGTAGAGTATATCACTCATTCTTTGGGAAAAAAACAGCACTTATCTCTGTCCAAATAAATGATCACTAGAAAAATAAACTTGAACTGTAAACAGATTGTTGGACAGAGGTGTGCATGTGGGACCTGAAAGCCATCTGTTGAAGTCTGGTCTTCTTTGTTTGATTTCTCCTAGTCTATTAATTCACAGTTGACTATGGTAGCAGAGTAGTTCCAAAATACTTAAGAAAAATGCTATTTACCTCAAGAAATCATCTTTAAAGAAATAAAATAATGGATTGAAAAGCACTAATCAGAAAAAAAAAAAAAAGAAAAAGAAAAAAAAAAAACAGAACAAATTAATTAGGAAAATATTGAAGTTTGGTGTCTTGGAATCGTTTCAGAAAATAAAATAAGGGCAGTGTTATTCCCAACAGTTCTTTCTAATACAGAGATATGTTACTGTCCATAAGGAGCCATGCTGTTCTATACTGTCATCTCTTAGTTGACATCTGTGTCACCACCACCTGATCTTGGCCAATATTTTACTGCTGCTTTGCTCTCTGACAAATAAGAACTCTTAAAATTCTCCCATCAGGAAGTGGGAGGAAAGAAATCAAGGCCAGACCACAATGTTGGGCAGCCAACTGGTGTAAACTGACTTACAGAGCAAAGGAGTAGTACTCTCATGCTGTACACATCGCAGTATTGATCTGCTTCCCACTGCCCACCACAGCACAGCTCGAACACTGACCCCTAGCACAAGAGAACAAGCAAGAAGAAAGGAAGGAGATTGCCAGAACAGAAAATTTAAGGCAATTAAGCTGAATGCGAGTTGGAAAGAAAGACAAAGATCCACCCTTCCCCCAGGCTGGGTGAAATATGGAAGATCTCAAATAGAGGTATCTTCTCTAGTTTGATTTATAAAGCAGAGAATTCCAGCTAACTATTGTTTTGTGTAGTTGGTGATGTTGTATGTCAGCAGTACTTGTCAAAAGAAGTTTAATTTCATTCATTTTTCCAGTGTGCTTTCTTTCTTTTGCACAACAGTATTGGTGATGTGATTTGGTTCCTTTCAAATCTTTCTGGACTTCATATCCTCTGGTTTAGAAAACGGTCCTCTACAAATACCCGAATTTGTCCAGACTCTTGCATGCCTACAACTGTCACAGAGAAGTACATATCTTGCTCTTCATTTATCACTATATTTGATTACCCTTACAAGAAAAAACACAATGTACATTCAAAGAGAGATGGTTGGAGTCTATCACTTGTTTTGTTTTCTTTGGCACCAGTGTGTCTGTGTTTAGCTATATGTCCTCTTGCCAGATCTGGGACATTTGGAGTTATAACATTAACATCACAGGAGACAGAGCAGAATGTATTAGTAAGGATAATCATCCAGCATTCTTGCACATCATATAAACAAAACAAAACCAAAACTTTTAAAGATAAAGGAAGGGAGAGTTCTACAGAGCAGCTGGAAAAAGGCACTGAAATAAATGCAAACAACTGGAAATCTAGTGGCAGTAAAACAGAAACAGGGACTGGCTGCAGTGTGCCATCAACACCATGTAAGTAAACAATTCATCTAACAGCCTGACCAGCAAAGAAGTATGATCATTTATTATTTCCTAAGGAAAGAGTCTATTTAGGAACAAGCTTCCCCATTTATCTGAGCAACAGAACTGTGGATGGTCAAGAATTTTCTGGCAAATGTGTATAATTGCAAAATTTATGGGTTTTTTTCTCTGGAAATTCACATTATATCTATTTTCTTTTTCATTTATTTTTTTAAATTCAGATAACTGGATTCTTTCTTTCTGGGTAAATCCAACCAAAATCAAAATATTTCACTTTGTGAACTGCATGATAAGGTCTTTTTAATGGCTCAGGGTTTTTTTCAGAACATCTTGTTAGCAAGCTGTACCTGCCACACTGCGTCATGCAGTCAGTTGATTTATGGCCTCTCTGTATAAAGGGACCCTGGTAGACTGTGAAACACTGGCAGAGCCATAGGATAGACAGGTTACCTCTATCACATGGCCTAGCTTGCAGGGACAACTTGCATGAGGTAGTCAAATATCTACTGCTCTGGGAATAATGATTCTTTGTAGATCTTCATAACATCATTAGCGTGAGAAGGATTTCTGCCTACTTCCTCTACCAACAAACTTTGCTGTTTCCCAGGTGGTCTCTTCCCTCTGCTTCAGC
>JAOWBP010003659.1:28751644-28775681 GCA_028571105.1 Tragopan temminckii
CCAAAGTCACAGATAACATTTGGTTTTCTGAATGTAATGACTCTTCAGAAGTCCTTGTTTTCTTGTCATTCCTAACTGAAGTTCCCCTTTCTGGCCTCTTTCTCTCTCTTCCCCCATTTCCTTCAGCAGTTGGGATGGAGTCTCAGGCTTAAACCCTATTACACCTTGAGTTGCTGACTCAGTAAATCAGAAAAGACTTTGGCAACATCTGCTTGTGATCCTGTAACCAGATCAACAGACTTTGAGCCAGCACAGGGATATGAAGTGAAGGTCGGGAGCACAAGGCATTAGCCAATACTATTCTCATCATCTCCAGACATTTTCTCTGAAGTGGTTTATCCATACTCCAAACTGGATCAAGCCAAAAAGGGAGTGCTAGCTTTAAGGCATACATGGTATATACTTAATAAAAGGAAGCTTTCAAGAGAGGAATGTATGAGATAATGCAATCCAAGAGCAAGAGTAACTCGTGCTTCAACAAGTAATATGCATTTCAGTGTCTGTAGCTGATAGCCTGCCCCTACTTGTCCATGCTAATTATCTCTGCTAGGAGAATGTTCAGTTCTTTGTGATCAAGAAAAACTTCTTAGCTGCCAGCTAATACATTTACAAATATATGTGACTTAGTGAATCAGCATGTAGATATGTCTATTAAGTTTGGTGAACAGCCTCCAGTTGGATAAGTGTGACAAAGAAGAAAAAGCTAGACTAAGAACAAGACACATATCAAATCTCAGAGCCAAACCAACATGATGTGTGATAATATCTTTGTCATTTGGCGTCCTGAAGTAAAAAAAAAAAAAATGCCAGAGCAAAATTTTGTAACCTACACCAGACAAGGCTTTTTTAAAGAAAGACACACACATGCTAAGAACAACGTAGGTTGATTGTCCAAGGGCAACACAGTAAGGCTGGCTTCTCCTGGCCTCCCACAATACAATTTTCTGTCTGCATTAAATATGTTCACTGTCTGTATCAAGTACATCTTCTAGTGCAGCTGAAAGGACGTTGCTTTTTGAGTCTCAGCTGACATCCAGGCATTATGCCGTGTGCAGCCATAAACTCCTCCACGCAGATTATACATCTCAACTGCTAAAAGCTTTTGCTAAGAAGGAAAAAGCATGTTCCTGAGCTAGTGGAAAGAACGAAGGTGAAAAACATTTCCTGCTTCTATAAAATACGCATTTGAAAATACAATATTTCATTACAATGGTCATTTGGAAACTGCAGCTGGGTTTTGTGCAGTCTGGTGTTGAAAACTCTCAGGGTGGAGACAGCACAGCCTCTGGGGCAGCCTGCTCCTCTGACCTTATGAGGAAAAGCTTTGGTACTGGCATGTTATGGCACTTGACTCTGGTTATTTGTAATGATGAGATAAATGTAAGAACAGTGGCCTTTGACACTTCTCCGTTTCTGTGAGAAGATGTGGTCTTCCACCATCTGTCTTTGGAGGCAGTGCTTTGTCACTGGATGGCTCCCTGTTTTGGGAGAGGATTTATCCAACCTCTTCTGATGGACCTATTCCATCCAATAATAAGTATTTCTGGAAGGTAAAGCGAGTAGTTGGCTGGACCCTTGGTGAAGACAGCAGACAGGAATTCTTGCTTTGCAGTATTTCACAGGAGGTCTTACCTGGAGAGTGCTTTGCTGCTGCTGCCTGTTTGATGTGTCCATTGAGTAGGTTGGGATAAAAGAGTAGCTGAGTTTTAGTGCAAGATGGAGCTTCTGCAGTCTAGTCTGTGTCTAAACTCCAGGAGCTTTCCTAAGGACTTTGGTTGCCTTCGCCATTGCAGATTGGGGTTTCAGAGGCTGTAAACACGCACTTCCCATGGGTTACCTGCTATGAGTTTCAGTCTTGGCCATGGACATCACTGTCTGATCTGCGCTGGGGAGAATTTTGAGTTTTTTTTCACCTCCCATGCTGCAGTGGAGTAACAAAGAAGTGAAACTGTGCTCAATGTGTATTTTAACTTCAAACGTTGAAAATAGCTGAATAGCAGCAATAGCACGCTCTGCAGTAGCAGTATGCAGAGCCTTAAGTGGTTGGCAGGCAGTCATCTGATGTTCCACTAGGGCTCCTCACACACTCCAATTTCAGCACTTGTTTAACTGTTTGGTTGTCCAAAGCCAAGAACTCTGAATACTGAATAATCACATCTCGTGTTGGTACCTGTACAAGTATGTGTATATTATTGACATTGGATGCCTGAAAGTAATTTGAGCTCCGTTGATAAACCCCTGGGGGTTGTTTTCTCTCCTTCCTTCTCTTTCTTTCTTCTTTTAGAATTTATCTTACTGATATTTGTATATAATCTGTTATCTATTTACTGGTGGAAACATGAGAGGTAGAAATTCAGAGTTTCTTTGCTTGTTGACCTCTTCTGTGGCCTTAGGAGTGACATGTACGTACGTATGCAAAACATGGCAGGAATATTAACACCTACAAGTCATTAGGCTTTATGGCTGTTGATAAAGAAATTCTTTGAAGGGGTATTTTTTAATACAAAGCATCACAATGTGATGGTATAGTTTGAAGACTTTTATTGTTACTTACACATTGACATTAAAATAATGATTTTGTTTTCTGATTCGAAGAAAAACTGTTGAAAAAAATTCAAATGTTTGCCAAAAAGTAATGTCTGCGTTCGTGATGGATCTTATCTGTAAAGATTAACCAGATTGGAAATGGAGACTGTTTGAAAAACTCTTTGCCATAGAAAACATGATTGTAAATGTAAAATTTTAATTATAAAGCATGTAAGGAAAGAACAGCAGATTCTGAAAATGCTCAGGAATGGCCTTTACCTCTGCAGTCCTCTTACTATGGATGGGACTGTTCACATGAATGGAGGCTGCAGGACTGGATCCACAGTAAATACTTGATTTAGTGGGACAATATTCTAAGTGCTTTGAAATGCGATTCAGGTTACTCAAAAACATATTTATAATTCACTGGAAGTGTTTGCTGTTCCCAGGTTATTTGTCTTTCTCTATTGGTTGTATCTGATACATAGCATACAATAACGCTGTGTGGAACACAAGTATTTCCCATTCATTTTGAGTTTGTTCAGGTTAAATAACCATAGTTTAGAACACAATTAAAAACAAACAAAAAAAACAAAAATCAAACCTTTTCAATTTCTTTCTTCATAAAGAAAGCACTAAAATCTCAGGATAAAAAAGTGACATAACATACGGAAGGTTAGCCTGAATTATGACATGGATTCTGATATATTCACATTTCTATTTCCAAAAAAAAAGTTATTTGGAAGACTCCTGTGACAAAAATTACGTAACAAAAATGACATTTAGGCCGAATTTACAGAGCTATGCCAGAAACGTTGATATGGAGATCTTGTTTTTGTGTCTTGTATCTTTTCAGGTTCTGAAACAAGTGTGCGGTGCCTGGTCAGCCCCGTGGAGCTCTTGCCTCCTTCTGGACTATCACTGCACCTGCTCTAGTTTGGACAACTTCATTCAGAATCTGCTGTTGCCTTTTCTATGCTGGACTGATGGCTTCTCCATCAGCACAGAGGTGGGTGACTGGCTCTCCCTTGCCTCCTTAGCTCCCACTTCTCCGAAGATTGTGCTGCTCAATCCAGGCCCTTGACTATTCTGTGCAGAGACAGCTTCAGCAACAGAGATGGGTGATGAGATGTGAAGCCATGAATACAGAGCCAAAGGCAAAGGGGAGTCAGCCAGGCGTATGCTCATAAGACTTTGGTGGTATTCCTTTGGACCCCATCACTGTTGTTTCTGTCATTTGGAGTCAGCTCTCTTAGCCTCTTCCAAAAGATGCAACACGTTTGTTAACAAGGGGATAGATGCTTTACAAAGATCTATGCAATTCATCACTCACTCAGGACCTTGTTTCTGCAGATACATCTCCTAAATGGTGCACTTGGCATCAGGAATAGTCCTGCTGAAACATCTCATCAGTGAGCATACGTATTTATGGTTTGCAATAACATATTTGCATGAACTAGTTGCTGCTTGGCTTCCTAAAAAAAAAAATGTTAAAAAGAAATTGCTTCTGTACCATTCTGTGTTATGATACTCAACTCTTCACTTCTTCAAAACACATTTAAATTTCCATCTAAAGTATACTGGCTCTACACAGAGCTGTTTAAGAGTTGGCATTGCGCTGTTAATGCCCAGCCAGCACTTTTGTACGTGTGCATGTGATTGATGTACGTGGGATCAGATGGTGCTGCTTCTGATTGAACCTGAGCTTTGTGCATTTCAAGTAGAACTCTCAAAGCAAAGAACCTGGTGTGAGGGACAGGGAGGGCGCAGCATCAGGCCCTTTATTGTAGAATCATAGAATGGCCTGGGTTGAAAAAGACCACAATGATAATCTAGTTTCAGCCCCCTGCTATGTGCAGGGTGGCCAACCAGCAGACCAGGCTGCCCAGAGCCACATCCAGCCTGGTCTTGAATGCCTCTGGGGATAGAGCATCCACAACCTCCTTGAGCAACCTGTTTGAGTGTGTCACCACCTCTTTCCTACAGATACCTCCAAAGATTTATTTTATTTTGGTTATAGTGGTGAAAACAAATTCACCACTCATGTAGGTTAAAGAGCTTATCAGACAAACTTTAGTACAAAGTGCATTTTACATTCAAGCTGTGAACCTTTGGAAATAGGGGCTTATAAGGACATTGCAGACAGAGTGTTTAGCATTGCAGTGGAGTTGATGCAAGCAAGGTTGGCTAAGATAATCTTGTTTTTAAGGTAAAGATTTTGATCTGTTTTTACACAATAATGTCTTGGAAATAGAGGGAAAACATTTCTTAGGATGACTCATAAAAGTGCTTTAGAAATGCCATTAAGATTTAAGGCATAATACAGATCCTATAAATCTACTCTGCATTCTTTCACTGGGAATGAGTGACTTTTATGAAAACTAGGGATTATAAATCAAAAGCCTAAATAAGGGTGGGTTTTTTTGACATGTAAATATAGATTATACATTAGCTGAGCTCTGCCTTGACAGCCTTGTGTTTCCACCAGGGGCAAACAAAGTGAGCATTATTCTCCTGAGCACCAGTTTTACCTTGTAAAAGCCAGTTAGCAAAAATGTAGGGAAGCATTGCTGCTGGGAGAAAATGGTCAGTGGTGTGGGAGGGG
The DNA here is from genome assembly GCA_028571105.1 of Tragopan temminckii. Classification (NCBI taxonomy): domain Eukaryota; kingdom Metazoa; phylum Chordata; class Aves; order Galliformes; family Phasianidae; genus Tragopan; species Tragopan temminckii. The sequence goes on from JAOWBP010003659.1 coordinate 28,756,776, forward strand.
GAACTTTCTGCTGTCTCACTCAGTCCTGCTTTTTCATCTCCCTGTTCATTCATCTGCTGTGTACAACTGTGTGTTTTCATGGCAGTATCCATGCCAAACTGCCCTTCAAAACGATGAAACGTCCTTAGGAAATGCCAACAGCTTTCCATCGCGCTACTGCAAATATACATGACCATTTGGCCTCATCCTAATTTGTTTTTCACATCGTATCCTGTCCCCACCCCATAATTCTTGGGTGAAATCTGGTACAGCAGAGCCCTCCGGCCTCCAGCCCCTATCTGCAGCCCAGGCTCATGGCAGCAGTGGTTTGCTCAGCCTTATCTGCCCTACGCTTCTATATTTAAACAAGGAGGGCTCTTGTTGGCTGAGCTTATATAAAACATCGCTTGCCTGGATGGCTGGCTTGTAAAGAAAGGGCATCTATCACTTTTATGCGGCGTTTCAAAGAAGAAGGCATTTAATAACACCGTAAGACAAAGAAGGGAGTCTGCCTCAATGCACAACTGGCCGGCTAATGATTAACTTCTCAGTACTTAATTGGTTTGTGGCTGAAAAAAAACAGCACCGAGGTATTGCTCAGTGTTGTGCTAAGGAGCTTGTCGCACTGAAGGGATACCAGAAACATGTGCAGTTGGTGTAAAATAGTATGTAATTCAGTTCAAAATAGTGCATAGCTATGATATTTGCAAGTGCTTATGTATTTAAATGCAGGAGAGAACACTGGGCCTCATGTGTGTGTTGGTTTCCCTATAGTACTACTCTTTCTGCTCTTAATTTCTACTTCTTAGAGAACTAAGAAGTTTGCTTATCTTCCAACTACTCCAGAAGTTGTAGATAAACCCTTCTTCCATCTATGGATGGTTTGGGTAACTCTTAGCCAGTACAACAAGAGGCAATAAAATCCTCTGCAATGTTTTTACATAATCCAAAAGCATTTCACAAATATAGACTTAAGCTAGGGAAAAAGGCAAAACAAAACAGGAAATTGTTACAGGAGGTGAGACTGTTTTATTTGTAGTGATTTTATACTTTTTCTAAGAATCAAATTAACATAAGGCAGCTCTCCAGTTGCTTCTCTTTATGGGAAATAGAAATCCTTTCTTTTGGCAAAAAATTATTCCATTTTTTTTAGTGAGTTTCACATCTCCCTTGCTAGGCCATAGCACTCCATACAGAGCACTAGCACAATAACAGCCTGCTGCATGGAATTAGGCGTATATATGCCTCCATATTATCCCTAAAGATGGTCTGAGGAATCGACAGAAAGACAGGAAAACAGAGAGCAGGGAAAAATTTATATTTCTTTTAGCAGAGTTTGCAACTTTCATAGTTGTTACAAAACTTGTGGTTTTTTTTCACTCTCATCCATGAGTCATATTTTTGCTGAAAAAAACAGGTACCTCATGTGTCCGGTTTGTTTTTAGGGACACATATTGCAAATGAGGAAGAACAGAATGTGTTGACAGTCCGTCGAAAGACCCAATGTTGAATTGTCTTGGGGATTATTGTTATATGCACTTCCAAGTGAAACTGCGTAAAAGTGAGACAGTTGGGAAAAAAAAAGTATATATTTTTATGTCAACTATAGGAAACTGCACACAGTACCTTTGAACCTGCTGTGGTTTATAAAAGCAGCAACACTCAGCATGCATCTTACCAAGTAGTCATGATCCTGAAAATGGTTCAGCAAAGCACTGTCCCCGTTGCAATTAGAACTGCTGTATGGCTCTGGCCTGCTTACTTTTTGGCCTAAATTTCTTAAAAGGTGTTTGAACTTTTGTGAACCCAAAAAGCCTGGGCTGAGGACACGGGGCTGTGATTATTAAACACTTTTTCAATGTCTCTAACAGCTTTCACCCAAAGACCTTAGGACACTTGAATGCACTCATGATTAACTGCACTCTCTGCACTCCGTCCCAGTAGAAAACACCTGGGAAAGCCATGTCAGCTCTGAATATACTTTCCCAACATGAGGACACAGCAGAGCGGGACCTGGACCAAAATCTACTTTAAAATACTTCAGATGCTGAAGCGGTTCTGCTTTCCAGCTCTGCGTTTTGAGTGGCCCTGTTCTTCACCGTGATTTAAATTGTTAAAACCACTTCCAAACTCCAGACAAAACACAGATACAGTACAACTCACCACCAAATCTTTGTGATGATTATACAGTGAGATGAAGTATGGGTGTATGATTTGAAGACGCGGTTTCCCATGTTTTCCTTTCCCGTTGCAGGATTTTAGAGGAGGAGAAGAAGGAAAGAAACTTTCCAACTGCAACATACCGTGTAGAAAAATGTACTGAAGACTGAGCTCTGCCCCAGTGTTAAGATGACAGCAATCAGGCAGACGTCACCCATAATCCGTAGTCAATCACTTCCATTGACCCAAGTATAGAGCTGGCACTGGGCACAGCGCTCATGTTTGCTCTGGGGATGTTCCGCAGCACTAAGGGACATGGTTTGGTGGTGGCACTTGGTAGGTGAGGTTGACAGTTGGACTTTGATGATCTTGAAGGCCTTTTCCAACCAAAATGCTTCTATGGTTTTATGAGCCTATAACGAGGCCCTAGCCAACCTCTTGAAAAAGAGCTGCATCAGTCACTCCACACCACAGGTGGTGTTTGGATAGTGATGGCTTTCTTTTTAAAAGAAAAAAAAGTCATGTTTGTGCTGCAGCTGGTTTTGCTGTCTATGTGACTGGATTTTGTTTGTTTGAATATCTCTGAAAGCAACTGTCAACACTGATGCTTGAAAGTCTACTTCGTTCTTTCACTATTTAGGACACAGCTAAGCATAAAACCACAGAGTTGCACAGCCAGAGCTTTCTGCCAGCTCTCTTACGTGACTGGGATTTTATAGCGATATCACACCTAGGTGTGACTGACGATTCATAAAGACCCACAAGTTAGAGGTGGAAAAGATTGCTAGATCACCAGCTCCATTTCCCTGCCAGGGTGGGATATGTTGCAGGTGTTTCTGCTCTGAGACTCACGGAAGTGCTGTGCCAGTGCTGGTTGTCATTCATTATTGTCCCTGGGAGCCCAGGACTATCTCCTGTGGTTCTGAGCACCGCCTTCCGACACCAGTGAGAGTCCCATTGCTCAGTTCTTCCCACACTTGGGACATGGCCGTTTGAAACACGATCTCCTGTGATCTCTTGTCTAGAAGACTGGAGGACAATAAAGCACATGGGTTAATTTGCTTTATACACATGGCTGGTGAGAGCTGGACAGCAAGCTGTACCCACTCTACATGATATCTTAGTCTCTCCGTGCCTATTTGTAAATCAGGGAGCACTTTCCTTTTGCTATAGGGAAGTTCATTCACAGTCAAGTGTTCTCTTCTCCTTCTTAGTAGCTGAGTTTAAATAAAGCCACTGGAGTCTTTTATCATAATGTTTTCTGCAAATGATGTTTCAAGCTATTCATTATTAGCTAGATTTTACATGTTGTTTGTACTTGTAGAAGTAGGTACGCTGTATATATGTATTTTTGCTTCTTATAATTGCAAGTAAGAATGAAATTCTTTTACTATTTTATGAGACTCCTAATACATCTGACACAAAGAAACTAGAATTAAAGCAAATAGTATTTTCCTTTTTTACCACAATATGAAATCCTGTTTGCTCTCTGACTGCACATCAAATGTTGACATTAACTAGCAGATATGCCACTTCTATGCCAGGGTTTCATTCTTGGAACATGAGATCAGGCTGATTCTGTGAAAATAAATATGAAAGAAAACACGCTCAGTGAAGTGCTCAGCTCATAAAGGCACAGTGCTAAGAAATCTGGGCAGCCACCTCCACCCCCTCTGAGTTCGCCCAGCTTGCAGCTCACACTTCCCAAGATTTGCATTACAGCTGTATTTTTTGCAGGTAGCCAGTATGACTCCATTTTTATTTAATTATACAACTTCAGTCTCCAGTTCCCCCCAACCCAGTGCTGTGTTCTGAGCGTGCTCTTTTCTAGATACTGCAAGTATTAGATCTGTGATTATTTTTCAGCCGCTTCTGTTTCACAATAACCTGGCACTTCCTCAGTTTGCTTTGTTACAAACCTTGAGGCTTGTGTTTTTGTAAATTGTTCTTTTCCTTCTCTTTGTCAGCTTCCTTAAGTTTCAGACATGACCGTACAATGAGACCCAGCGTGCTGTGAGCCTCCTCTTCCTGCACAGGGGCACACAGTCCCCTTGCCTCATATTTGGAAGATTTGTCTATAGGACTTAGAATCACAGAATCCTTAGAGTTGGAAGAGACTTCAAAAGGTCATTTAGTCCAACTCCCCTGCAATGAACAGAGACAAGCACAGCTAGATCGGGTTACCCAGGACCTGATCCAGCCTTGTCTTGGAAGTCTCGAGGGACGGGGCATCAACCACATCTCTGGGCAACCTAGTGCCTCGCTACCCTCACTGTAAAAGAAGTTATAAGAAGCTACCGCACTAATAGAAAACCTCACAGCATTTCTTTTGGGCTGACAGTCTTGGCTATGGAGTGCCACTTGGTTCTACTCAAGGAAGGCCATCATCAAATTCAGTCTTTGGCCGTAGGCAGGGACAGCAGCAGCCAAGTTCATTCAGCCTTTGTTATCACCTTTGAACACATCCAGTCAGATGAAATGAACCCATTTTTTACTGTACCTTTCTATTCTGTCCAGACTCTGCCCAAAGAGGTATAAATAATACCGTCTGTGTTATACATATATGTATCTGCTCCATCCTTTCTCTGAGGATTTAACAAACTCAGGCCTACCCTTCTATTTAGGGTGATACTCTGAGCACTGTGTGAACCTGCTCCTTTCAGGATCAAGGCTGAAAAAAGACCAGATGAAAACAGGTAAATGTCTAAAGGAAGAAAAAGGAGAGGGAAAATTTCTTCCCTGGGATTGCATTTAGAGCTGAAGAGGGAGTCCTGAGTTGAAAGGTTAGAAAGAGAAATTGTTTTTGTTTCTGATGGAGTTCTTGTCAGAGAAAAGTGTTGAAACAAGAGAGCTTTGGGGTTAAGAAAGTTTCTATGATCAAGTATGTGGTAGCTGAGAATTTGCTTTAAATAATTTCAGTATAACTAGCGAGCAGGAAAATTAATTTCCTTTCACAATGATGTGGTGGAAAGGCAAAACGTTGGGTTACACCTCAGACAAAAGGAAAGGTAAACACTTTGCATTAAATTCCTTGTGCATTTCCTAGTTTTACAGACAGCTTTGAAATTTATAGTGTAGATGCAGTGGTTGGAAGTACACGCTCACCTTGCCTGACCTCCCACACAACTCCAGCCTTTGAATCTGACCCTGTAATTTCCGCATCAAGCACCTCTCTCTTTTTGAGCTATAACATGTCTCTTAGATATCCATCTAGTCCTAAGTGGGAGACTGCAAATAAAAGAAATCCATCACATTCATAGGTAGCTGTGTTTAAATCACTAAGATAAGCCTGTATATCTAAGGCTTTTCCCAAGGACAAGACAGCAACAAGAATTTGCAGTAGAAGCCAGCACTCGTGGGAGGGTGAACATCTGCAGGTCCAAACATTCTGTTCACAAATCTCCAAAATGGGGAAAGCACAAAGCGTTGCTCCAGGTGCCACACAACATAAATGTAACATTGTTATGGAGAGGACTTGCTCAGAAACCTGTTCTTCACAAAGTTAAAGGACTTTGATGGAGTAAGTTGATCTTCATGGCTGAGAGGTGAGAGACTAGACATACTTAACTGAGAGCAAATTAAAAACAATTTGGGAAAGTATATGTGTGTAATGCTACCTGTGAAAACATATATTTGTTTTCATACTATCTCTCTTTACAAACCATCTTCTCTCTGTCCCAACTAATACAAAAGAATGTTGTAACAATATTTCACTTGCTTTTTTGTCACTGGGAGACGTTCAAGGGTTTATTGTGTTTTGTTAGCTATAGCTTCCCTCTGTAGAGAATAGAAGGACGTGTGTTTCTATCTGTCTGCTCTCTGGGTGGTTCCTCTGTCCCAGATCATACTGTGAACCACCAAGTGGTCTCTTAATGCATCCTGAGCTGCAGACAGCTGGTACATTCCTTCTTGAGCAGCCTTGATACCTCCTCCCTGGAATGGAAGATACAAAGTGGTTGCCACCATTACATTCACTCTCCCCTCGACACTGCTTTTCAAAAAACATAGCCACCTGAGCATGAACTTTCAGGTAGTCCAGTTTCAATAGCAGTTGATAAGATGCTTTTTGTATTACTGAAGCAGCATTGTTCTTATCAAAGTCTGAACAAATTGGCTGACTTGAACCATGCAATGGCTGTGTATCCTTTTCATATAGATCTTTTGATGTGTTTTAACATGTTGAAGAATTTTCTTGTCTTTCTGTGTTTTCTTTTCTCATCTCTAAACCTATATTGTAAGCCCCTGAATCCTTACACTTTCGCTTAATTCCTTTTCTGTCTCCCACTCTCCTAAACACAGACCTTTTGTTCTTAGAACACATCAATCAACCCATAAATCCCAGAGACAAACACCTTGCCCACGCAGCTGCTGGGTGGCAGGAACCTCTCATGACAGAACCAAGGCTCTGCCCAGACCCCAGCTGGTGCCCATTAGCCCAATTGCTCCATCTTCATTGCATCTCACTGGAAAGGCTTTCTGAAACACATGCACTGATCCTGTGGAGTAAGCCCTGGCTGACTCACTCAGAGATAACAATAGGATTTCCTCTAAGGGGAATGCATGTAAAAATGCTCTTTCAGTGACTCTACCACCTTTGGGTACCTGCTTTCACTTCATACCTTAACAGTGTTAACTTGTATATTTCCCATACTATTGTTCTTTGTCTTCTGTTTGTTGTTCTATCAGTGATATCTGTGAAGTTTAAACCATCTGACTTTACAGTCAATTCAGTTCCATAATCTCTTATTGGATTTATTTTTTACCAAAGTTAACGTTCCAATGATAGTTCTTTAGTTCCTTTGTCTTGTGCTGTTTTCCCAGTTACAGCCATCCAGGATGGATTTTGCAGTGTTTAAGATGACTGTGGTAACCCCTAGGTTATATTGTTCCAAGTGTTTCTGTGTTCATCCGGACCACTCCAGCACTATATTTGCTTTCATGCTACAGAAAGAGCTGTTCTATGTTTTTAGTGCATCTCAGGACAGAATGACCACTATTGTTCCTAAGTGACTACACAGGCATCTGAAAGCCATTCTGGTTAATTTAACTACAAAGGTATAATGAATCCAAAAAATGTAAGGAACCTTACTGAGATTCAGGAAAATCTCTTTCAAGGCTAATGAAATTCCCCCGCCTCTCAGAAAACTACCCAAACAAGTGCTCTGGTGTGGGTTTTTTTCCCCTCATAGAAGCCTTTTAAAAGGAGAGCGAGTGGGTCACCACCAGGTCAAGAGCCTGTGGTTATGAACATTACCTTTCTTTCACTGGAATCAGTCATCATACAGCCCTGCATGATGTCGGGTACAGCCTTGTGTCACCAGTCCTTCAATATGAGGTAAGGTGTTTATGGGTGGCAGCATTGAGTGTGTGGCCCAAAGTTGTGTGCAGTACAATAATTCACCTCTTCTATCCAAAACTTAGTTAAAAATTATGCTGAACAACTTTAAGGGAGTAGAACATGCTGTGTTTTTCATCCAGCATTCCTTTCAAGTTTTGGGCAGTTTATCTAGCAGTTAAATGCAGTTGACCTGTACATTGTGAATAAAATGACATTTTAAAAAGCTACTAAACGTCTTGTATTAAGAAAGTACAAGAAGTACAATCATTAAAATACTTAGGCCTGAGATGTTAAAAAAAAAAATAATAATAACTGAAAAGAAAAAGATGAAATCTTCAAAATACATTTCATGAAGACCAAGTTAGCCACAAGGAAAAGACTAATGCTATTCATTAATCTATCATAATACATCTATTCCGATTATTTTAGTCTTTATTAAGAAATAATATCTGAGGATACACAAAATACTAAAGTATACCCTTCTGGCACATAGTGTGATTAATGCCTCTAGTTAACAGCCTAGTTTCATAAATATGGACACAGAGGCTATAAGCACCTGACAGCATGGTAGCTGCCTACACCAACTTAATTTAGCCCGTGCAGCTCTTGTTAAACTTCTATTATTTGCACTACCATTCTGAAAATTATAAAAGAGTTTGAAAATTTAGGAGTCCTGTATGTAACATCCTAGTACAGTACAAGTACATTCTTGAATCTAGCTGCTGCTTGGAATTAACAGACCTGAAAATGAATACTTTTTTTTTTTTAAATCAGAATAACAACCACATGCTCTGCAGAGCTGTACACGTCAAGGAATCTATTGAACCAAAAATAAAATTCCTATCTCAGCCAGTTATGAGGAAAAAAGGAAACCCTTCAGATTACTCTCCTAGGAAAGTTTTGTAGCATTGTTCTTCCAGGTCAGGAGCATGCCGGTAGATGTCAATAGTTACCAGTACTCTTTTCTCTGGGCTGTCCAAACAGATAAAACTTATAAGATTACTCAGTAAAGATGGAACTTACTTCATCAACCATTAACTATTTAAAAGTTAGAAATCTATTTCAAACAAACTATCTATCCTAGGCAAAGAGGTAGACACCAAATGGCAATTCTTCCCACCTACTTATAGAGGGCTGTCTGAAGACAGGATGGGTACTAAAGCACTTGTTAATATCTCTTCATGCATGAGAAGAACTTACCATGCTGTTAGGCAGAACATAGAAAATATGAGGTAAAATGTTTATTTTCCAAGAGCAATAAAGTGCTGGTGAGGTCCTGCCTGGTTTTGGGCACTGCTTCTAAAGGAACTGGCTAGTTTGGCAAGTGCTGGCCTATCCAATGCATGATGATATTTGTAACACTAATAACGTGACAGAAAGTACAGCAATAATAGCAGGGTAGCAATAACATTGGCTACAGCAAATGAGAACAAGCCCAAATGTAGCAGACAGACACAAAATCAAAGGGAAAGAAAAAAAAAAATACACTCTGCTTACCTTTAGAAAGCCTTAGGTAGGCAAAAATCTCCAAGGAGATATTGTTGTCTCCACTGCTAACCCTTAAATGAGGGCTGGGAAGGGGTGGATCCTGGCTCCAGCCCTTCAGGTCATTCAGCTGCATTTCATGCACCTGAGCTCCCCTGGGTTGGCCCTGCCTTCCCACCAGGTGCTCAATCACTGCTTCAAGTTATGACTCAGCATTTCCACTACAATATTAAAAAATAAAAGCACTAAATTTGGAAGGCAGCATTCAAGTAACTCCCAGTGGTTTCTAAATCATATCTTAAAGAAAAAAAAAAAAAAAACACCAAAACAACCTAATGCTCTTCCTAGAATGAAATTCACAGATTGAGGTAGATTTGTACTGCCTAGTGTTACCACCTGACTTCCAGTTCCCTCTCAGACCACTTTGCATGTCTGAATTAGAATCACATAATCATGGAATCATAGAACCTTTAGAGTTGGAAGGGACCTCTGAGGACTACGTCATCCAACTCGCCTGCAATGAACAGGGACACCACATCTAGATCAGTTTGCCCAGCGGATTTTAGTTGTGATTAGTTATAGCTCATGCTGAGAATTCAGACCCAGATCATGTTCAACCTCGATCTACTTCAGGCTAGATGTGTCCAGAGTCTGTTTTTCTAGGTCTTGCTTTGACCACTTGTTTTCTTTTGATTGGTTAACACAACATTAGTAGTTATTACTGAAGCAAAATAAAGTTAAATCAGACATTTTCCAAAAGGTTATGGGAACTATGGACTCATTGCCCAGGAAACCTCACCAGATACAAGTCAGCTGTGGTCACAAACTGTATAGAAGCATTTTCGGAAATTTTCTTTCAGTTGTCTTAATTTTATGTATCACGGGGTACTTAATAAGATGCCGTGTGCAATGCTTAAGTGAGCTGCTTCTACTTTACAAGTGCAATTACCCAAAGACAAGCCAGGTTTTGTGTGTATTTCGACTGGGACGCTGAGGAGGCAGCAGGTGGTAGTGCAGTCGGTGCCAACTATGACAGGTCTGCCCAACTGGAAAGAGAAGTGGAGGTGAAAAATGTTACCACATCTCTGGGTCACCTTTCCCCCTTCAGAACCTCCCAATCTGAAGGGAAGTCTTGCCGGTCAAAGGCTCTCATTGTGCCCCTGGTCGATCTAAATAACATAAAATGTTCAGTGTGGGTGGGCAGTTAAAGCTAAGGCAAACACCCTGCATTGCCAAGCAACGTGGTTATTTTAAGCAGGAGGCAAGATGCATTTCAACAGATGCTGTTTGAAAGAAATAACCACAAAGATATAGGAAACACCTGCAAGCCTTTGTTGTGTGAGTCTCCGCCATGGGGCCCAGGAGGAGTGTGAAACCCACCTGTACCTTTTCTGCAAAATTGTTGCATTAACATCCATAAAGCAGGAAAAAAAAAAAAAGAGACTGTTAATTGGGCATGCTTTGTTTGTGAAAATGAGCTCGGGTTCACGTGATTGCTACTATAAATGTGTAAAAAAATTCCACCTCTAATATTCATGGAGGACGGTGGAATACAGGAAGGGCCTGAAGTCCCCTCCAGAGCATGGCACACCTGCACCCACCTGTAGGACACCATGCTGGCTGTGTATCTATTGTGTTTTAGGATTTCAGCCTCAAGATTTACTTACTGACATCCCCACAGACACAGCTGTGATTTGCAGATGCACACTTTGTCTTGGCTAGTTTCATTGGATGGCTTGAAAATATCAACTTGAATAGGGAGGAGATGGCCATCTCTATAGGAACAGGTAATTACATAACATGTTTTTAATCATGCGTAGATTAAGGCTACAAGGGAATATTATGATGATTTAATCTGGCTTTCTACATATTACAGGCCAGATTAAAATAGTAAGTAAAAGCCTATCTTTTATAAAGAAATCAAATTTAAAAAGTTAAAAAAAATTAAGTGCTGGGGAAACCATGCATGAGAAATTCCTGCAGTGATGGGCTGTTATCAGGTTAAGGCTGCCACCTTTCTTCCAGTTTGACTTAGTGTAGCTTCAGCTTCCATTCTCAATCTCACAGTGGTTTTGTCTGATGTGTTAAAAAAAATTCTCAAATGTCAGAGCGTGTTTTTTTCTAATCCCTTCTGCCCTAGGTTAGGGTCTGGGTAGTCTCCACCTTTGGAGATTCAGATTGGTTTAGCTTCTATTATTATTCCACATTTTCCAGAAGGCATCTGCCTTTTGGCATCTCTCCAATGTTTGAGTAACAGAAGTGGAAAACACAATTTTTTTCCAGATTTGGCCTTATAATTTCTCATTTCCTCTACATTTCTTTACAAATTTGCCCCTTGGTTCTAACATGGTTGACAGAGTAGAACCAAAAACCTGTGGAAACTGGGAGCTGTCATTCAGTCCTGCATGCAGTAGTGCTGCTTTCAGACCTATGCTTTATTTCTGGATGGGTTTCCAACTGATGAGCTTTTGTGAGAAGCAGAAAACATGGTGAGTGTGCTGACACCAAAGAAGAATAGAAGGAAACCAGGGCAGCCCCTCTCCCTGGGCTCCTGTGTGGCCTGGTCCTCATAAACACAGCTCAAAGTACAAATGGCATTGCCCTGAGGGACCCTTGTACCCACCAGGTGGGTCCAGTGCTATGAGAAGTTTTGACTTAACACATCTACCTCTGCTACATTTTCTTAGGAAAATATCACATTAGTGCTAGCTAATGTCATCATATTCCTATAAGAAAACATCACAGCAAGAATCTGAAGTCATGGCAGTAGTACAGCTTGGAGTCGTGGAGGTCTTGTACTACATAGTATGTTTGTTATGTCAAAGACCTTTTCCTGGACTCTAGCTGCAGGCTCTAGCATGTACTTGTGTTTGACAAGCACACATAGCCTGTCTCTGCACTGATCCAAGCAAACTGGAAGTCATGTAACCACGACTGGTATGGGAGTAAGTCTAAGAGATAAAAGGTTGGGAGTCTGAGGTAGGATTGGAATAATGCAAAAAATACTATGCATTCATGCACCTTCACTCTCCCCGCCAAAAATATAAAAGTTTATAGGATGTATGAGAAAAAAATAATCACTTCCCTGCATCAACTGAAGCTAATCTGCATCTTTATAGGCTTCAACAAATACCTGGTGGAAAGATCCCTGTTGGATGAGTCCCAGCATGTGGCTCTTGTCAAAACTTACACAGATTTCATCATCGTGAGACACTGATCTGCTTCCTGTGTCTGCCTGCAGTCAGATCTATTTACTTTGGTCTTTAAATAACCTATTGCTGCACTTGAGGGGTTTTTCTTAATCCTGTAGAAGTACAAGGCAACTGGAGTTCTGATTCACACGTTGCAAGTTAGTCTTTTCTAACATTCCCATTGTGACTTATTTTTAGAGATTATGACCCAGAAGATATCCTTTACTTTTGTAGGGCTTTCAGTGATGGACAGCAGCAAACCCATCCTTCCAATGCTGAACCGAACAGGTTTGATCTAGAAACAATTGCAAGGTAATAAATGGAGAACCCCAGGATGCCATTTATACAAGTTTGTTTCTTGTAAAAATCTTCTACTCAATTACATTAGTTTTCTCAACAAAAGAAAGGCCTCCTCCTTTATTGGAATAATATGAAAAATAGAGAAGAGAAAGAGATCATCTAGGGCTGAAGGAATGCTTACAAATCCTGTGGTTTTGATAGGTTATAAAAAAATAAAGATCAAACACCTAAGCATTTGAAGTTTTCTTCCTTGAATTGTCAAAAGTCACATAAGGATGTATCTTGATCTTTTCTTGTAAGAATAAGAAAAGACTTGTTCTAGGGCATGGCTCTGAGTCCCACATTGTGATTTGGTCAACTATTTCACTGTCCTACAGGACTGAGATAGCTTCGTAAAGTTTGTTCTCTCAGCTGAACTCTCCACTGCTGTTATATTGCAGAAATAAGAGATGTGCAGTGCTATGCATCTGTATCCAGTAATATAACACTAAATTTGCTGTCCAGAGGCTCATCTCTTTGATGGCAGAGAGGAAATAAATGCCCCAGTTGTAATGATCTCTTCTTGTTCTCACTTCTGAGACTAACGTTACAATTGCAACAATGTGAATCAGGAGAGAACAATAATTCTAAAAGCATGATGTATCCTAATCTGAGACTGCTGTTCAGTTCTGTATCTGCTTTGTCATCCTCCAAAGTGGGCATGTTGGTGATGGCTGATGGCTGAATTGATGATCTTAGAGGTCTTTTCCAACCTTTTACAATTCAATGATTCTGTGATCTTATTTAGAGGAAATAACAGTATTAAACAATTTCTTTCCCTCTTTATTTCAGGCATTGTTCTCAAAATGTAGTTTGTAGCATGATAAAGATCTTTGCTGTCAGGGAGAAGAAAGAGTTACATGAAAATTTTGCTTTGCTTAAGGAGCACCATTCCTGAAAGTTTAATAGTTGTATTGCTTTAAGCAGAATGGACTTTGGCCTGAGGAAAATGACAGGCTTGGGTTCATTATGCTATTGATAAACAGAGAAAATACTTAAAAAGTTTTCAAAATTCTTTTCATCTGACAGGTAACTGATACCTTCTTGGATTAATGGATCATTATAAAGGATACCCCTGCAGGCTAAGGTTCTGCTCCTTCCCTACTGGCAAGTTACAGCATGATGAAGCTATGCAAGTGCCAAAAGCATCTCTTCTATCTTGACTGGTGTCACCCAGCAAAGTGATGAAATACCAAGCAACCAAAACAAGGCTCGTTGCTGTCAAAAGCCTGTCGTGCTGGCACTGAGAACTAGAACAATAAAAAAGAAACGTCGTTTCTATTTCTTTGCACAGAAAGTGATGTTTTTATGTTTATCTAAAGAACAAAAGGATCCTGATCCATAACTAGAGCTGATATTCAAAAAAATACTGAAAGTACCACCAGCACCAATGTGAAATAGCTAACTTCACACTGGGCTTTGTTCCCATTTGGTGGAGGCCTTATTTCTAACAGTGTCTGGATACCACTGGAAGTCATGCATGGAGGTACTTGCCTTTTTCCCTACCAGCAATAGCTCTCTTCTTTCAAGGATGACAGGCCAATATCATCCCAGGGTGTACTGAACTCGTGCCAGCAGTATTTCTCCTTTATGGATCAAATAGCAGGAATTGGAATGAACCTTCCTCAAATTCTCTTTCAGGATCTCCTCCAGGCAAAACTTTGAGGTTTGCATAACTCTGAAAAGTAATCTGACTTCACTTTGGCAATGAAAAAGATGCCTCTTATTTTTGCCAAGCAAAAAAATATATTTCTTCTTAGCAACATCTTTCATTGCTAGTATGTCATTTCTTTCTTATCCTTCCCTCTCTCTTTTTTTTTTTTTCCCTCTTGCTGTGGTTTTTCCTTCTTTTAAGGACATTTCTACATATACTGTTTCGGGCATGCTGAGAGTGGTATATCAGAGTGTGTGAATTTGATGTGGTCAAGAAAAACATTTTGCTTTGTGTTCTGAATGTGTTGCTGAGAATTGAAAGATGATATGAATAAATGGAAAATTTGATTTTCCTTCTTTTCTTGAAGAACTCCCAGAAGAATCCCTAAGGAGTATCCAAAAAAAAAATAAAAAGAAGAAAGAAAAAGAAAAAAAAAAAGAAAAAAAAGAAAATAAGAATGTCCCTTTGTAATTAATAAAGAGAAATGTGTTTTTAATATAACATTGCCAGAATAAAAGCAAAGAAGCAGCTATCATCTTCATTTTTGATCAAGGCAAAGAATTTCTGTGATGCTTTTCATTTTCTCATATGAAATCTTAAGCCCAGTTTGGAGACAACTACAGCCACAGGGATGTCAAGAGGCTGTTCTTTCTGCCATTAGAACTTCATAACAGCAGCTACAGAAAGCTCAGATCAGAATCTCCAACATCCTTTGGGCGGTTTCTGGAAACAGTTTGTGTCTCAAATGTGGATACTGCTTTGCTCCCCCCCAAAATTAAGATGTGTGTATGTCTGCTCTGTAGCTTCTTGCAGCATTCTTGTGGGTTCTTGGGAAATTCCTGAATATAGCAAGCCCTATAGTGATAATCTCAAATTCCTGATGATTTTCTGTGCTCTGAAACATCACAGATGTGCCCTGCCTTTAAGTCCAAGATGCCCATGAATTGACTGTTCTCCCCTGATTCAAGCTTTTATTTTCTGAGGAAGAGGAACAAGAAAACCATTGAGCTGCACATTATGGATTTAAATCAAGAAGTGTCAGAGGGGCCAAGCAAAGAGGGGTGTTGCTAAGACAGGTTAGAAAAAGGTCAGGCTGGATCACATCGATCACTAGTTACAGCTTTAACCATGCAGAGGAAAATCGCTAAGGCACAACAGCAGCAATGCAAGGCTTTCATCACAACTTTGTCAGTTCTGCGGGTGATGGAGTACAGGTTGTGAGTCAGTCCTTGATGTTAACTATGGTAATGCCCCATGGAGTTAAAGTTAATAATAAAGAGGGGAACAAGAGAACATGATGTTGTACAAAAGGGGCAGGCTGAAGTGATTTATTGGCAGGGCTGAATTTTTCATTATGATGTAATGGGGGAAAATTTTTAAAACACCAATAATTTTTAGTTTTCCAAGCTTTCTATGGCTAGAGACGAGTGCTTTGCAGAAAGAAGAGCATGCAGAGGATGTTCTTGCCTCATACTGCATAGTGAAAAGTACCTGTTCTATTCTGTGTGCTCTCATCAAGCATTTACTCTCTAATCCTTCTCATAAATTAAGCAGACTATACTCATTGCTCCTCAGAGTTTCCTGCTGCTTGATGTCATTGTGCTTAACTCATCCTTTACATCAGGGTTAATCCTGGCTTGCTTTACTTTACTGCTACCCCTACTTAATTTTCTTAATTGTTGTGGTATACAGGTATTTATTTAGAACTCTAAAATGAAAACCTCACTGAAACAAAAAGAGAACTTCTGTTAATAGGAGCAGAAGAGTAATTTCACTCTTCTCTCTCAGTAGATCACATTCATAAAGAGAAACTGTAAGGAGAAAGGAGTTCACTCTACATTAGGTCACTTTTAAGGAGAAACAGAATCCGGAAACAGATTTCAGTACATTACACCACAAATAGAAAGCATACTCCATACAAAGAGATGACATGACGAGAGCCTCTCTGTACAATTACATTTCAACCAAACAGAAATTGATGAAAAAGATTGTTTTCATAAGCTAAAGATGCATCATCTATTGACCACACAAGACAGAATCATCGTCTACCAATTTTAACTCTTCTGCTCATAGCAACATCAACTGAATTAAAGATATCACTTAAAAAAACTTCCTTATTTTCCCAACTTGACAAACCCTAGGGTGTGCAGCTGTTTCCCATTTTTGAGAAGGTACACTGATTTCTGCTGGTGTGTACAAACTTCCAGCTTAATCTTTGGATGTAAATGATCCTCTCTCCAGAAGCTGTTGGTTTTACTAATGGATGCTTTACTTGCTATGCATTTTGTCACTTTATAAAGGTGAAATAGACCAGAGGAGCCATTCTGTCACCTATGCAGCATCACTGCAACTGAGCTTACAGTTGGTCTGCTGGAGAACCTGTTGGTAAGTGTTATCATTTGCCACTTCTCAGCTGGGCTTCTTCATTTGAATTGCTAAAAGCCTCAGGCTAAACAAGTTGATTTTATGGGGTTATAAAACTCTATCCCAGTAAAACAAACTAATTGTTCCATCTCTTCTAGGCCATGACTGCTAATAAAATTATTGTAGCTGTTTGGATTAAGGAGACGTAGCAGCATGTGAGGGTTTTTTGGCTGGAAGGATTGTTCACTGTTGTGCCTTCACATAACAATAAATGAGAAAAGATATATCAATTAAACTTATCAGCAACATTGCTGGGAGAGATAAGACCTAAAATGGTAAAATAATATCCCTCTATTCAGAATTCCCAAAGGAATTTCCACTGCTGTTAGATTCAGAGTATTTGCCTTAGGCCAACACGGCCACAGCTAATCTTGCACTAATTGAAACATGCCTTTGACATCACCTCCTCACTGACTGGTTGCACTGTCTCTACTTTTTCTCCCCCTAATTTTTTCAGACTGAAAGATTACTCCCCCAGCAGTATTAAACCAAAACTGAACATGAGTTCATTTTTCACACTAGTGATTTTCCTGAGCAAATTAAGTGAGCAAGGTAAAAGTCAGTGCTTTGGTGTTTGGTGGAGCTCAGTGACTTCTGGTGTCACCCAGGGTTTTGGAAGTCAGCTTTGCTGCTGCTTTTCTTTCAACATAATTGTTTCCATCAGGACAATATGGGTTCTACAGGCTTCTAAATCCAAATACTAACATCTTATTCTCTCACCACGTGTAAGTGAATATATGAATTATGGAAAATTAAAATTATTTTCTTGGGGCAGTTTAGAGAACGTAACACATCCATCACACTGCTATTTAAAAACACAGAGAGAAAAGTGACTGTCTCAGTTAAGACAGCCAGCTGACGATGTGGCTTACAAGACATAAAGCACTTCCCTCATAATGTTTGCATTTGTGGGGATACTTCTTTTTCTTTGCTTTGTCACGCATTGATTTTGAATGACAGATCTCTTGCACGACAGCCTGTGTGGCTGTGATACAGCTGGCAGGCAACCTGAGGCATTCATTAATTTTTAAATAAATAAGTTAAAGTAACAGTGATTAAAACGGCGGCTGTATTAAACATGATATAAATAACCTGACTTACGTAAAGATGGTCATAATGCAAACTTGAATTCACCTACAGGTTCTGTAACACCTCATCCATTATCTTTTCTTGAATTGGCAGAAGAATATTTTTTTGTCCTTGAAGTCACTTGTTCATTTCCTGAAACCATAAAGAACAGGACAGCAAGTTACTGTATATACATGCAGATTTCCTGGATAACACAAGATCAGTTTCAACACTGAGGTTATTTTTTTCCATTTCAAGAAGCAGGTGGTATCTCCACTAAATGCCTGCTTGAATTCATGAATTCACAGCTGATGTAAATCAGCAAATCTCCATTGTCTCCTATCTAGGTGCAGTATAACTTCAGGAAATGCCAGGGTCCTCAGATGAAACCATCATACCCTTTCTATGCAGAAATTTTACACAAACTTAACTTGAACAACTTAAAGTGCCTGGGTTTTCACACTACAATGATGGTATAGCCATGTCAGATAAAATAGAAAACTATATTTTACATTCATACGTTTTACTTAATACAAGTGCTATTCCAACCAGGCTACTCATCCCAGAAGCTGAAGTAATCCAAGTCCTCCTGGGAGAAACTGGTCTGGGCTAACCTTAGTGCACCTCCCACTCCCATCTGTGGAGCAAAGTGAAAGGCTTTAGGACAGATTTACTGTCCATCTATTTAATACCAGAGTTAGTTTCCCTTGTTATAAAACAAAAACACAGAGCCTTTCTCTGTGCATCATTAGGTAGTGTATAACTGGACATCTGTACCCATATCATTGACTGGTTATGCTATTGGTCCCTCTGCTTCCTCTGCTACTGTTCATGCTGTGATTTAAAGGCTTTCCATCGTGTGACTTCTTTGGGTGCTTGTTAGATTGATGTCAGAGTTCACTTCAGGTTGAGGTTTCTCACTGTTGTTAAGGGATTACGATGCCAAATTCCCACTGCACTGAACTGAAGTAGCTGGGAAAGTAACTTTTCCAAATGAAGAGGGATTTTTGTGATTTGGCTAAAGGGTTTCACTCTAACTAAATAATTCCAGTATAGGGTCTGTTGATGTATTTACGCGTGATGTTTATTGACCAGATTCTGCTCTCACGTGTCATCAGGAGGTGATAAAACTTCTTTCACTGAAATCAATGCACAGTTATTACAGCTTTTGGGAAGGAGCGATAGGTTCCCTTGAGTCCTGTAGTGTCTTTCCCAGCACCTGCTGCTGTTCTACATGTAAAAGCTATACAGGAAAGGCCCATGGGCTT
>JAOWBP010003659.1:28780263-28807794 GCA_028571105.1 Tragopan temminckii
CATTTGAGAGTATACTTTTGTCTTTTCAAGCTGCAATTTGTCCAAAACCTGAGTAGTAGTATCAAGTAGTAAATTTGTCAGTTATTTTGATGTAGTCTTATGGTAGTTCTGTGGTTTTGTTTTCTGATGATAACTTATAAAACTAACAGGAGCTCTCCCAAGCATCCACAAAGTGCCTGGTGAGGGAGTTCTTATTGGCTGTTTTATTCCTACTTGAATATGGTGATACAAACACAATACTTCATAGCAGTGTACACGATATGCGTGTGGTATTAAAGTTTTCCCGAGGCTCCCAGCTCATCTATAAAGAGGCATGGAAGGGATTTGGATCCTTTGTCACAGGAAGATACTGCAGGGTTCTGTAAAGCAGTTCCAATCGGAATATGGATGTAAATGTTCTCCCCAAATTCTTTTACAAGTGAAGACTTTGGACTGAAATTAGATGAGCTAATCCTTAGAACATACGCCATGCCAAGTAGAATATAGCATATTAAAATATTGGAAGCCCTTTAAGATCTGTGACATTTAACCCAGTTTAATTTTTTGAAACCGGATTCCTAATTTATGAAATAACAGCCAATTCAGCTTTTCCAGGGTTATGCCTGTGTAATGAAATCATCCATCAGCACGACTGATGGTCATCCAGGGCTTCACAGAGGAGATTCTAGCAATTGTAGCTGGCTGCTGATTTGTGAGCAAACAGGCATAAGTCAAGAGAGCCCTGCTCTAGCTTTGTATCACATCAGGTGTCTCTGCACATAGGGCTGTAAATTAACAACACCATAGCCAGAGACTTTGGTGCACTGATACCTGAGTTGAATGGTAAGATAGCCCCTTTTGGCTGTCTTCCACTTCTGCCCACAGCTGGGAAGTTGAAACTAGATATCAGAACCACAGAACAGAATCAGTGGTATATGCAGAACTCAACTGGTTGCAGAACCTTCCCACAGCTGAGTGTATTTGAAGAACTTAACAGAAGCAATTAACAGGATAACCAATAGATGGAAATAAAACTCACTTGTGTTTAACTTCAAATTCATCAAGCAAACTACTCTGAATTAAGGGATGTGTTCACTACAAACACGTCCCATTTAATGGAGCTATTAGCAATGCATTATTTACATGTCATCATTCAGGAATTCCGATATGCCTTTTCTACCAGATTTTTCCTTGCATTAGATACAGGACCAGCTTGCCCCAGCTGTGCACTACATTGTCCTGACAGGTTCAGAAGGTGACCTTCCTGAGGGCTGCTCTGTGACCCACTTTGGTTGCAGAGGCACTATCACAAAATCCCTTGCCATTTCCCACCTGCTGTAAATGACACTAAAGATTGAGCTGACACAACAGTTTACTAGAAAACTTAATTACAGGACCATTTTTCTTCATTAAATTAATGTTAAACAGAGGTTCCATTCAAAGAACAGATGGCAAATACGAGGTAATGTAGATACAGATTAAACAATATCGGCAATCGTTGCTAGACATACACAAAGTACAAAGCTAGTACATGCTAAGTGTACTTTAAAACTATGTTTGAATCATGAAAAACAAAATCCTTTCATATATTTGGTTCTTATCTTGTTCAGATGCAAATTACTTCAATAAGGCTATAGGGAAAAGGTCTCCCAAGATTTCCTGGGTCCACTCTACTAAATGTTTCAAAGATTTTCTTGTAGTTTCTATTTTTACTAAATTATGACACCAAACAAATAAGTTTGTTCAGTGAAGTCAAGTGGTTAGAGCACGAGAATTAGAGCTGAGGGTCTTGGGCTTTTCCAGTGGGAGTAACTGCTATCTGGAGAGCAGTAGAGCAAGATATCATTTGCCTAAGAAAATAACAAAGATTTCAGCCCCCACATGGTATAGTGCAAAGTATCATGTGAGACAGTGTATTCCATGCTGCAGCTAAACATCTAAACGTAGCTTGCATCACAATCCTTTCTTCTTCACATTTCTGATATCTGCTGAATAACCTTTTAATTTTGTATGGTATCTATCACCTCCATCAGTTTAAGAGCAACTCGAGCTCTTTTGCTTGCATCGCCATTACCCTTCCACAGAGCTGGATGGAGACAGTGAACGGATCTTAAATAAAGCAAGACAAAGAATCTCTGGATTTACTGCAAAACTAAAAGCCCAGAGCAATGCCTGAAAAACAATTGGCTTTACACACAGAAATAATTCTCTGAGGCAGATTATATAGGCCCCTTACATGCGAGCTGCACTTCAATGATGAAATGCAACTCAATCTTGCAAGGAGACACAGCTCTAATGCTTGGGGCTGGCAGACTCCTGGGCCAGAAAGTGCATCCTTGTGACTCACTACATGACCTAACAGTACTACTTTGCAATTTTTCAAACATATGAGATCACAGATTTTTCGGTTTTAACAAGGGGATACCATGTACTTACAGCAACATACAGATATTATTTTCCAGAACTACTACAAAGTTGCAGGGTCACAGCGAATCACTGCAGAGTTTCTATGAAGAGCCACACTTTAGCCTTCTCCTACCCGCAGCCTGCTTTACATCTCTCCCATTCCTTCTCCAATTTGTGAAAGCTTGGCTTGAAATTTCTTAAAACCCTTTTTTCTAATGTGTGTTTGTTTTTTATGGTGGTGGTTGTTTTATTTATTATTATTTTCTTTTACACATAACACTGCACTGTTACAAATAATAAATTCTTGCCCTTCCTTAACAGCCATTAGCACACGTAATTTTGGCACATCCCTTCCCATCAAGGCAGCATAAACATATTGGGTGCTGCCTGATCCAAGACACCTTTACTCTTTCTTAGGCATTTGTGTAATCTCCTGCAAGACGCCTTGGAAACTCCAGAGTTTCCAGCATAACTGAAAGTGTTAACACCAGACATCTAATGTATAAATGCTCTTTCTTTCTCTGCCTCTTGTGTTCCATTTGGAAAGCAATTTTGCCATCATTTATTTTATTTAAGCCCCACTTTGGAATGAAATAAGGTTATCACTCTCCTAGTTTATTTTTTCCTGTCCCATCTTTGTTTTCTGTGGTCTTGGAAGACTGTTTGTCTTGTTTTCCCACTTGGCATACATTCCATACATGTTTTAGTTGTCTCCAAGGCCACAAAGCTAAAAGGTCATAGAGAAGTGGGGTGCTTGACTGGAAAAACATGAGCAGTGTGGAAATACTAGTCCTCTTTAGAGTTAGCAGAGATGTGTATTTCTATGGTTTTGGAAGGAAACTACAGTGGCATGGGCATCATATTCGTGAATGGAACCCATGTTATTTACAACAGTAATTTAATTCCTGCAGATGTGCATTACCTTCATGACTGCATCCTTATGGAAATCCTACAAAGAGTACAGAGGAGATGGGGCCCATGTACTTCTAATTCTTTACATGCAAATAGGTCAGATGGAATAAGCTGAAGAAGGAGACCATATAAAATGTCTTATTGATGTAATGCCTTTGAAGTAAAGAAACAAAAACAAGAATGTAGGGTGGAATTGCTTAAGAACATAGGCAATGACTTACTGACAATATTGTTTATGGTAGATTTAAAAGGACAGTCACACCCCTAGTGAGCTTTGCACTGTACGCATATGTAGAAAGACAAACTCCCTGCCCAAATAGCAAATAACTGAAAAGTATTTATCTCTTTGTCTTTTTATTTCTTAACAATGAAAGTTTCGAATGTAGACAGCAAAGATTTAATTCCAGTCTCTAATGTTAACTATGCTGATAAATACATTTCAGTTTAGTTCCCCCTCCATGCAACAAGGAAACATTTTAGATTTACAGTTACTTGAAAACTACTGATGACACATCAACGCTGACAGAAGTAATTCACTTTGCTATCTGTCCTAACAACTTTTCTCTCTTTTTTTTTTTTCCTGTCAATAGGTTAGTTTGTGTTTTTTTTTCTAGTGTGCCATTATTTGAAAATATGCTTTGCAATAATGAATCAGCAGATATTCCATGCTGAAATTCCTGTCCACGTGGTAATTCTTCTCACTCTCCTGATTTTAATTAAGCAATTCCTGCTCGTATATTTCTACAGATTTTTAATTAAATAAAATTATTGGAGATAATTGGGTTATCTCCTACAAAAACAACAACAAACAAATGAACAAAGGCTATTTAGCACTTTTATACGTTCTAAGAATAGAGAAAGCCTTTTCCTTCTTGACTTTTGCATTATTATATCACCTTGCTCATACTGTGTCAGAACTTGTATGTCTATTTCCAGGAATAGGATGCCTCAGCACTTGCATGGACCTCTAGGTGTCCAGGACCAATGTTTCACTTTGGCAACTGGCCTGCCATTTTGTCCCTGTTTTTTTGTGAAAATGAAGAGCAGAGCTCTGCCCTCCTTGGGAACAGAGGTGCACAATCAGCTATGACAGAATTACAAGGTCTTCCCAAAATATCTCACTATGGAGTACGCCAGTATCAAACAGTGTTCTGGAGAGGACTGCTGTGGGCCTTTCCAGTTTAACTTCAAGTTATGGCTCTGATCGAATTCTTCAGAAAAAAAAATGATCAAGCATTCACTAATTTTAGCGTACGTTAGATTCCTGAGTACGTCAGTACCCTCAAGTCATCATACCTATTTGAGTTACTGAAGTAAAAAAAGAAACGTAAAAAAATCTAAGGCTTCACCTGTAGGTGGCAAGAACAGGGGCTGCTGCCAGCCTTGAATGGAAACGTTGCTCCTCTTGTGTCCTCCTTCCTGATGAGCTCCATGACTCAGCAGCATTTTGCTTCTATAGCTATTCTGCATGCTGATGAAGAGATGCATTACCTTACCCAGACATATCCCCAAATTAAGACCAAGCCTGGCAGCACATCAAGTACCAGAATTTGTTCCAGATTTATTCAAATGCATAATGGCAGGTGCACAATGGAATTTAGGTCAGTCAGGCAAGCGAGATCAACAGTACCAACCCACAGGCTCTAATTCTAACTAATCAAGAGACGAGTCACGAATTAGTCCTGGCAGTTGAAGTGGTACACTGAGAATAATTGCAAGTTTGGAAAAACATCCCCTCGGGCATTCATAGTCAGCTGAGATCACTCAAAATTGTTGTGATAGTAGATATAATGGTATAACCAGGTTGGTTGGTATCATCCAGAACATCTATTGCAATAATCCTAATCCAAGCTCTGAAGAAAGGCTGTGGGAGAACTGAAGTGAGGGCAAGTGCAGCTACTTAATTACTTGGGACACCAGAAATTTTGACAGAAAAAGAACATAATAGCACACAGAGAGAAAAAAAGAGATCTTAATTTCTATGACTGATGTTAAACGTTTAGAAATAGTTATTTGGAAAATTGCTCTTTACTTCATACAGGTGTTCAGTGAAGCCTTTGCAGGAGTATGTGGGGATCTGCAGAAATCTAAAACATGTAAACGAAAGGAAATATCCCCAGGGTTAAAAAGTAGGATGTAATGTAAATTATTCATATCTGGAAATTAGTAATTAGTCATTTGGTGACAGGAGAGACAGGAAGCCTAGACAAAGTGTTCATTAGGATGTTCTTGTCCCTTTTTTCAGGCAGGCTGTGAAATGATAACAAGAGTCATCAGCCAAAAAGCCAGCAACACACCCAATTAGAACGAGGTCATCATGTAGCACCAGACTGAGTGTGAATAAAGCTGTGTGAACAAAGCTGTGTTTCCCATGGATCCAGACAGAAATTAAATGAAAATCTGAAGACATTGCCCATAGGTTAGCTGCCAAATTACTGTTCAATGAACAGGGAATCTTCTGCTCCTTGAAAGATGTCCCTCAGTTAATGGAAGTCATCTAAGTGTACAGTGTCATTCAATTAAGATCATGCAAAGCCACAGCTTTGTAGGACTGGGGAGTCACTGTTTAATGTTGTACTGCTACACACTTGAAGCACACTGGGGCAGGGGCTGCAGTGACCTAAGTAAGTGTTATTGTTAATGATGGGGCCCACATGCTCTCTGGGAACGCAAGATATCTGCTCCTGGAAAGGAAGCAGAGAGTATTCAACTAAGGAAGGAAATTGAAAATGTATGAAGATCATATCATAATAAACAATACTGTATGCCAATTATTTTAAAAATTAATCTGGATGTTTTAATGTGCACAGAGGAGCTTTGTTACCTAGGTAATTCACAGAAAAGAAGCTGTACCCACTCTAATTGTACTCGTGTCACCTGCAGATTCTCAAAACACTAAGTCAATTACTCTAGGTAAGGGCTGACAGCAGTTCTATACTATGGGACTCAGTCAGGGCATTCCTTGTTGTAATGTATGTTTATTTTGTAGAAAAGCAAGTCAAAAAGATAATTCTCAGTATACTGTATGTAAAATATCTACATGTCATGCAGATGAAGAAAAAGTGTATGCACGGTCAGGAGCAACTGCAGTCTACAAGGAAACAGGGTTAAATTAAAACCCGTATCTGTAGGTCAAGAAAGGGTTTTCAATGGAGTGGAAAAAAACAGGGAAAGAAGGTTTAGGAGACAAATAATTATCTAGTAAATTTTTGGCATGTGGACATTCAGAATAAAGTCAGTCAAATAGCTTATTTGAAGTAACGCTGGCCAGTTTTTGTTATATGAGTAGCATAGCAGCGAGGATCATTTTTACAGACCACAGGGAGGAAATTAGAAGATTACATATAAATCAACAGAATTGGAAAAACGTAATAATAGAATAACGTTGAATTCTGACAAATGCTTTTTTAAAATACATTCACTTTTTTAAATGCTTGTACCAAAGCTGCATATAAACTCACAAGCTACCAAGAGTTTGAATAAGAGACTCTGGGGCTTTACTCATAAAAATGTACTGACATGGTTGGGTCCAATTTTTTCCATTAAGTTTAATGGTAGAATCAGAATGTACACACATGCATGGTTTGAAAAGTATAATGTCCAATTTGTGGAGTCTGGTACCAACCAGCAAATAAGATTAAGAGAATGGGAATTCAACATAGGGAAAAGCACCTGGTTTTCTCCCATAAAAATGGGTGATCGTACCGTCCAAATCCAATGCCATTCTAGTGGATGTTAGAACTATCATGTTGCATTTATTATGGCAATGCAAAAAATACACACATTTCCTTCCTTCTAACTTTACTTTCTTGACTGTGTTTATTTTGAAAACAAAAATGTCACAGAATATGAAAAAGAACTGGAATAAGAGCCAAAGAATTAACTGTGGTCAGACATTTCAACTTAGCCATTTTCTACTTTTTTTAGTGTAAATGGGCCTGACCGCAAAAAGCCAATTTGATTTTATTTACCTTAAAGACTTCTGGGTATGAAGAGCTAGAGTTCTGGGTCTGACCCAGTCATACCCTTGTGAAAACATGCAGGCACATCTAAACACGGGTAGACCATCATGTTTGTTCTACCCTGAAAATAAGCTGGGTAGATATGAACCAGCTTTGGTCCAGAAGTGGGGGTAGCCACATTAGAGCCATTATAAATCCTGGAGTTATCCCAGTACATCTACATAGTTTCCAGAGAAAATGTGGTTTAAACCAACTAGGCCAGAAGACAGGCGAAACCATCACTTCTACATCAGTTTGTGTAGACTGACTTTGAGCAGAATATGTATATTGGATATATTATTTGTGGTGCCATCAGATTTACAGCCTTTGTTTTTTCTT
Organism: Tragopan temminckii; assembly: GCA_028571105.1. Classification (NCBI taxonomy): domain Eukaryota; kingdom Metazoa; phylum Chordata; class Aves; order Galliformes; family Phasianidae; genus Tragopan; species Tragopan temminckii. Next base: position 28,787,901 of record JAOWBP010003659.1, read on the forward strand.
CATAGCTCTCTACTGTGAAGAATAGTTATGCAGCACATAAGTGAGGACTTTGGCAATTACTTTCCCTGTATCTCAACAGAACTGTGTGTGTCCAAAGGGATTAGCCACTCCAGCAATACATAACTCAGTATTTTTCCAGGACTTATGTTCTGTCAATTCTGTAAATCGTGTGAGTTGGAAGGGATCTTTAAAGGCCATCTGGTCCACTCCCCCTTGCAATGCACAGGGACACCCACAGCCCCATCAGGTGCTCAGATCCCATCCCCTGACCTTGGGTGTCTGCACGGATGGGTACCACCACCTCTCTGGACAGCCCGTGCTGGTGCCTCACCAACCTTATTGTAAACAACAATCTCCCCTGTTCTAGTTTGAACCCAAAACAGTAATTCAAAGAGTAATCCACATGGGAAAATTGCTAGGTGATGTGCAACCCCGATCCCGTGAGACATTTTTCCTTTACAGTAACTGGAAAAGATCTGAAGCATGACGAAGTGGCAATCATATGGCAATCATTCTCAGTTCCCATGTGGGAAGCCATCAAATCTGCTAGGATTTTTCTAGAAAAGAAGCAGCCGACAGGGGTAATGACAAGGTCTATAAAATCATGAATGATGCTATTGTAGATGCTAAAGGTTTACACTGGTTTAAGAGGAAATTGGATGAGCTCAGGGAAGAGAAATCCACTGAGGGTTATTAAATCATTGAAACCACATCTGAAGCTGAGAGCGGTCAGAAACTGGGGGAGTTTGAGTGGAGAAATCATCTGTGCTTATCCTGTCCTTGCTCTTTTCCTTTAGACTTCTTAAGAGAGTGCATGGGGAAAGTCAGACCTTCAGTGTAACCACTCTCCTTACATTTTTATGCAAGGAAACTTGTGGAAACTGCCACCAGTTCAAGCCTTCCTGACTCTTCTGTACAGAAAGGGAAATTAAAAAAATTCTTGTATTTGACATATCATAACAGAATGGGTATTTGAACAAAAAAGCAAATAGGCAAAGCTGTTGTTTTGTAATGCTGTAATTTCATTGGAACTGCTTTTGAAGAGCCAAAATAGATTAACAGAAGTGCAGGCCTGCCCTTGCAGCAGTAAGCTGCCGTGTTGGTATCACTAGCTGGTATTCCTAGAGGAACAAGGGATGAAGTGCAGGCTTCCTCCCGCTCTCACCACAACTGGTGACGATGACATTGTCACCTTTGGAGGTGCACATCAGTGTCTCAGTGCAATGCCTCAACAAGGGTGAGGTCATTGCGTACTCCTGTGGCACTGCAGCCAAGAGAAGAGCCAATTTAACCTCCAACTTTACCAGCTGCTCACATAAGCCAAGCCAATGAGGAATTACATTGCAGAAGTTACTTTCACTTCAAATACAACTGCGGATAGGACACAATTAAGTTAACAAAGTTAATCCTTTGCTAGGGAGGGAAACAAATGAATTGAGACTCTAGATAGCACCAAGAAAATGTTGGCTCCAGGAAAATACAATGGGTGGGCCAAATGCTTACTGATGCCAAAATCAAGTACAAATATTTAAAAACAAAATCATCTGGAAATTACAGGGACAGAGATAAAACAACTACTAACATGAGATCATTTGTACCAAGATAGTAACAGAGGTGGAAAAGCCCTCATTTTATTGACTGCTCTTATTAGAGCTGTAAAATGCAAATGTTGTGCACACATGTGCCTGCCATCTGCAGGGCCGGGCAGCATGCAGGCTGGCTGCATGGGCAGTCATATTTTCACATTATGAATGATAAGAGAGCAATACAGTGGCAGAGGTGGCTCACAATATGCTCTACTGTGCAGGTGGTGTTTACAGCTAAGCACGTTTTTTGGAATGAACTCTGGAGGTCAAAATAATTCAGGGAGTCGTTTAAGCAGAGAGGCAAACAATATTAAAGTAAATATGAGCTCACTGTAACCCTCACTGTTCAAGCCGTTGTGTTTATGACAGACTTATCAAACAGAGCAGTTCCCCTTTGGAGTCATGCAATGCACCTGCTACTTTTACAGCACGAGCTCACAACTCCACAATTCTGTTCTCACATCAGTAATTCATCTGTGTGCCCCAGTTGTGCTTGCAGGTTGGAGAGCCGAAAGAACAAGCATCCAGGTTTGCATTTAATGTCATTGAAATGCATTGCATGACAGAAAAAATAGACTGAAGAATTAAATTAAGAAACAAAAATCAAGCATATTTAAAAGAAATTATTTTAAAAAAGAACACCATGTCTTTTGACAAATAGTAGTGGGCATAGAACAGTTTATACTTGTTACTACCAGACTGGAAAAATACAGAGATCAGTGCTTGACCTCAGCTTTCAGACACAGCTATGTGCAAAGATGTGCCATTCAAGTTCAACAGAAAGTTGAATTGGGACACATCAAGTTTGGTGAGATCAGCTCTTTACTGTTGCAACTCAAGGTACATATGTGAAAATACAAGGAGTTGAAAAAAACAGCAGCTCAAGAGCTGCCTAAGGGAAAGGTCTTTCATTCCAAACACATGGTTTAGTGCTGATTTAGAACAGTACTACACAGTTGTACCAGAGGCAGTGTCCATTAATACTGGCCAAAATCTTTCCAGACCAGGCAATTTTGTGAATGTACTTTTAGTTTGGTTCTGTGCAGAGCTACAATCACTGATTGCTTGTTCAGAGCAGGCAGAAGGTATTCCTGGCTATTACATCTGAAATGCATCCACCTTCCCGGTAATTATTTCATGTTATTGGTTGGTATTTTATTTTATTGTTGTTTTCAGTGTATTAATCAAACTGCCTCATAGTGCTGTTTCTCAGCAAGCAAAGTGTATTTATGAAGCACACTGAGTACAGAAACTTTGTAGAAAACATTATTTGGGAATACTACTTCTTGTTCTGAATCTGACAGAAAACTGAGAAATAAAAACATGAAAATGTCAAGCTTTCACTATTATTTTAAAGAGCCAGCTGCTTATTGCTGGGAGGGACTATTATGCTCTTCACTATAATTGAGTGCAGGGAAAAAACTGACTCAGCAAACTACAGTTATCAGTAAGGAAATAGCATATCTGCTCAAAATACTATGGTAAGACCATGCCAGATATTTCTGAACACTTACTAGAAGAAATAAGTGCATGGGAACGGTATGAAGTAAATTATAAGGAAGACCTTAGGGTCATTTTTTAATGGAATCAAAACCAGAATTCTGTGTTGTTGAGGGTCAAATTTAGTAAACACTTTCAGTTGCTCAGTATCAGGGAACCTTTACTAATTTTCTGTCTGAAGCCATCAGAGATAAGAAAAATGCAGTCTCAGCTTTTAAATGGTTCTATATCCTCATGGTGCAGAGAATCTCCTATTCCTTTGTAATAATAGCTACCATTCAGAGGAATTAGATTTCCTGGAGTACTTCACCACTTCTCATAGAAGCACATTTACATATATATACATATATGGAAAGAAAACGAGGTATATCTATGAAAATGCCCATTTAACACAGTTCAGCATCTCCTTCAGAGGCCTTCCTGGGGCTGCATGCAGCACAGCAGCACGGGGCACGCGATGCACAGCCACAGGGATTTATTTCCACTCGCACGGCAATCTACTGTGAAATTTTGATTTCTTTCAGTGCTCAGTGGCTATTTCCTGCAGGAAATGGTTTTTATGGGTGGTGATGATGTATGGTTGGACCACAATGCACAGCCCTTTTCCCTTCGCTGTGGAGGACAGCTCAGCAGCTCTGTGCCACCATCATCTCTCTTTCTCCCTTTTGCCCCATGGGCTTAAAAGAAAGCCCCAATTTCTGTATTTCTTGCCTTAGGAGCACCAATCTATGGGGCCTTCTGGGACTGAAATTATCATTGCTACAGAAATAGGTGAAGATAAGAGGTTTTGTATTTTGGAGAGTGGAAGATTGGAATGAAGGCTGGGCTAAGCTCAGTCATGTTACATTTCACACTAGTATTCATGCTTTTGTTCCTAGCTACTTTGCCCTTTGGTGATTTCTGTGCATCATCTTTTGATTTATGACCTTCAACTTGCTCCTCAGCTCTATGCCAGTGATGGCACAGTTCTCAGACCCACAGGCCCAGTTGTGACAAATACACACACTTTTAAAAAAGGATCAAATCTGCAGCCTGCCTTTACACCAACTTACACCACCACATGTGTAAGATGAGAGTATAAATAGAGCTTCACAGCAGACATGTTTATATGTTTGTGTACAGAGGAGATTTTTAAGCTCTTCTGTTGGCTGTCACTACTTCAGTGCTGTGTTATGAATCCTGTCCCAAATGCTGTGATGCTGTGACAGCAAGCAGCAGGACTGATACAGGGTATGACATCCTGTTAGCAGGGATGACAGCTGAGAACGTGGGGTGTGTTTCTGTCTGCTAAAGTCAGGGTTAGGAGACAGATACCATTGACTGAAAAGAGACAGAATTTGGGATTAAATTGCTCCTTTTTTTTTTTTTTTTTTAAATATCTCTGGGCCCGACTAACTCTTTCTGGACAACCATATAAAAACTGCATGTTTTCTTTGCCTGATACTGATTTTAATTGCAGCTAATTAGTATTAGACTGTTTACATACCAAGTCTAAGGATGAGAGACTGATGCTATCTGGTAGCTGATACGTATTCCAGCTGTTGGAATGATGCAGGGTTTAGAAATTAATTAAAAAATAAAAGGAATTGATGTAGCAAAATAAGTAGTTTAAAATGCAGTTAAAATGTCACAGTCATTAAATTTGAACTGAACCGATCTAAAACATAATTTTATCATGCTCCTTTTCACCATCTGTCTGAAAACCTTAGAATATAAATCTTACCCTAGTGTTGTTAAATGGCACTTCTTGGATCAGTGGTTTAGCTCTGAATTGCCATGCTTATTTGATAAGTCAAGACTACCAAGTAGAGTTTAAGCTCCGTATAATTGAACACATCAAATTATATAGCCATGAAAATGGGACTTCCAATGGAAAAGGCAGCTGACACTCAACTGAAATAGATATATTGGAGTAACAATTATGTACCTGATTTTAATTCTTCAAATGAGTTTTCAGGCAGGAATTTGCAGCTCTATAATTTTAAAGAGGTGAAGGTCAAATATCTTATTTACATGTTCCTTGGTTATTGCACATATACCTCCAGCCAGCTTTAAGTGTAAGTAATGAACCTGAAAATATTTTAGGGGTTATTAAAGTGTGTTTAATATTAAAACATGCTAAAACACACCTATAGAATAAATAACAAGCCCCTGAAGGAAGTTTAAATATTGAGCAAAGTGATTAATACTCCACGCTGATGAATAATAAGGTTTTATAAAAAGTAGGCTCGTGAATAAGGACTCCCTGCAATCAGTCCACGTGGGTGGGCCTTGCAGCTGGAAAAAACTTAGCTGATGCCTCTTGGTCTCTGCGTGGGTGCAAAGGTTCACACACACCCACATATGGATGCAACTGCAGAAGAAGGACTAACATTTCAGCCCAACTGGATAATGCCGAAGAAGGTCAAATATCACTGACCTCAGTGTTTGTGAAAATGTTCAGCCAAGTACAAGACAAATCTACAAACAACAAACACAAAATAGCTCATATTCTCAGTCACTTCATTAGCAAAACCAAGCAGTTTTTTTTACTTGCAATAGTTTAGTTATTTTAAATACATTTTACTTGCTGAGTACGGGGTGAGATATTTACACATTCTAGCAAGGAATACTGGAGAAGCCTGAAAGGTCAAAACAAGGATCTGAAGTAAAAACTGTTGTCCTTAAAAGCAATTTCTACTGGAAAAAATTATGATGATTGAGGGGTCAGTGGTGCTAGGGCAAGTGCCAGATAAGCCACAAGCTATTTGAAGTAATGCTTCCTTTGATCTGCCAGGCCTTTCAGTACACAAGGAAATCCAGTGGTTCCAGAGGCCTTGATAATCTTCCTAATGATATGCTGGGGATGCTTAAGGTTGAGGTTAAAGGGGCCTTTCGGTGCAGCTTGACTTACAAGCATTTGGTGGAGAGAACTGACCTTCCCCTCAAAGATATTTGCAAAGCATCTGCTCACATTAGCAAATGTGCGGGCAACCGTGTGTATGAGCTTGACTAAGAAAAATATCAAAAAGAGCATTTAGATTCTCTCCGCAAACAGTCCTGCTCAGACCAGTGACACTGTAGAATACCACAGGGGTTTATAAGCAAGGTGTATTGAGAAGGATAGTATAGAAGCCTTTGGGAAAGCAGGAAATCCTAGAGCGGACTTGGTCAAAATCTTTGACAAGTAGCTCTCATTACAACATCACATTTTTAGTTCAGCTTTTAACACTACCTTGATACTCACTTGAAAAAAAAAAAGAAAGAAAGAAAAAGAAAGGTCATGTAATCCACCTGAGGCCTGAGGCAACTGATTTTTCCTAGAAAACTGGTGCTTAGTGTCCTGCTCCTGTGGATTCCCTGAGACACTACCCTCTGCCTGCTCAGGGCAAACAGCACATCCGTATCTTTCAACCCATTTGAAGTTCATAAACTAAAACAACCATGAACCATGAAACTAAAACAACCATGAATGTTAGTTAGATGAACTCAGGCTGTGTGTTATACACTTGACCACGCCACACTCAATTTGGAAGTCATGGCAACTTGCACTCCATAAAGAAGGCATCATCTGCATCACCCCACAAGCAGGGCCCCTCAGTGAGTAGCCCATGGAAACTGAGAGACACATAATGTGTTGTAGATCTCACATGTACAAGGTAAGGCTTTGTCAAATGCATACTAATGAGACCTAGGAAAACTGCCTGAGATGTGCAATTGTGAGGCATGTTGTCATGGCAGGGTGGTGTCGCAGCTGAGCAGAGTATTGACAGAGGGAGCACGCATCAAGGATAGAGCCAGGGCATGAATTGTGATGGAAATAAGACACTGCTGGTAGCCACAGAACCCAAAGAGGCCAAATGGTCCAGGTGGTTGGTAGAAACCACTCAGAGATGTGAATGGAGGTTGGAGAGCAAGGAGACTGGGAAGCAGCTGGCTCTGTATCCAGATGAAGCCAGACCAAACTCTTCTCACAAGTGGACTGGGGCAGCTCACTTAATCCCAGCTTTTTTTCAAGTGGGTTTTCTTAATTGATCAATTGAAAAAAGAACAGTATGGGGCTTGTGGTTCCAGTATTTGCTTAAGAAATAAAAAAGGCCCTTTCTTCACCTTCACTGTTGGCAACACCTTCAACCAACCTCCTAGTCTATTCCAAGTGGGACAAGCAACCCTCACATCAAGAAAGTTTAATATCCTGAAGCATAGGCTAAAGAGTACTGTCCAGATACTTTCACTTGCCCAAAGACTATTTAGTTGTTCCATGCAAAGCAAAATACCTTTAAGATGAGAAATTCCTCACTTCAGAAAACCATACATTTTAGTGGTTACAGTTAGAGCGTGCCTGTGGGAGGTAAGTATTGAGTCATCTCAACCAAAGGAAAAGATAATCCAGGGGTTTTGCATTACAGGTAAGTGCTTTAATCAGTAGTCCATAGGGAATGGCTGAAACACACATTTTGAGTTGCTGCTTTGGAATGTAGGTGTCCTGGCTTTGTTACCATTATTATTTATTTGGTTTTGTTTTATTTAGGGACTTGACTCATTACATTCCTGTGGGAAGTGCTAACATTTTCCCAAAAAATGACAGTGTGACATCCTGCTTTCAGCTGGCCTGTTTTTATATTTGACTGCACCTGAAAAGGGCGCATTTTCTTTTCTGTAAGAAAGGGTAAGTTTGAACAAATCTTCAGAGAGCTGACAGGCAGGGAATACTATGTTATGACTGCAGGCTGAGTACACTTCTCTGTGATGCTGAAGCTCAGACTCTATGTGCAGGAGTAGAGTTGTTGGCAGTTTGCAAACTTCACTGGTAGAAACTCCAAAACATAGAAAATATAGACAACTGCAAATGTTTTGAAGGTATCTGAAGCAGTAAATCCCTGCTATGAATGTGACAAACCCAGAGTTTTCACCAGGCTTGTTCCAGCAAGATTTTCAGCGTGCGCTGCTCAGAATGAATACTTGGAAGTTCTAGTAAAAACAGAAAATTAAGGGAAAATATTCTTTCCTTCAGGGCTGGTGGCTTTCCTAAGATACCCTTTGGCAGATATAGTCTACTGCTAAAAACAGAAGAGAGGAAGTTCAGACATGGCCTCAAGAGCATTAAAAGAAGTCGTGAAAGGCCTGTTCTTATCCAGGGCAAACACTCCTTGCCTCACGTTAAGTTTTTAAGGGCTAGCTCCATGGAAACAGTCGCAGAAGTTAAGTCAAAAGTTGAGGTCATGGAAACCACTCATCATTTATGGCCTCATCTCAGAGACCTCTGAACTACATACACTGTCACTTTTTGACTTTAAAAATTTTCCCTGGTTTTGGACCCTTTTACAAAGCCAGGATTGCCTCAGCCCTGACCCTGCCAAGTAGCTGGGTGCGTTGTCCACTCCAGCAGGTCTCTGAAGGTAGAGGTTCCCACTTCACCCCATGAGGCCTCCAGAAGGGAAACATTCCCAGATTACATCCTGATACATGAATCTGCTCATCGGAAAGCACGGTGATGACCACTCTCTTTATAAAGTTTGTCAAAAAGGTCAGATTCCTATTTAAAAAAATAGAGCTTTCTCACAGAAAAACTGTTTGAGTTGGAAGGGACCTTTAAAGGCCACCTGGTCCAACTCCCCTGCAATGAACAGCTCAATCAGGTGCTCACAGCCTGCCTAAATATAACGCTGCCCTTTAAATTATCCCTATTCTAGGTTGCTGTCACATTTAGAGCAGTTTCTTCAGTTCAGAGTGTCCAAGAGCCAATACTCTCCTCTGGGAAGCATTTGGAGCTCCATGTCATCCACCATCCACACACCTGTTTTTCAGAGACAGCAACCCCCATTACCTGGAAATGTTTTTAAGCGTTTGTTTGCGTGGATGTACATGAACACAGAGATAAGTGTGTGGGTATGTGTTCATATATTTAACTATGCAGAAGTAGACTTTCTGGATGGAAGTTGATAAGGGCCAGCTGAATGTAAAGCACTGAAATGTTGACTAAAATAATAAAAAGTCCTTTTCATGTCCTCACAAAACTAGTGCCTCATTGACAGTTAAATCATGCAACTGGTGGGAAATGGATGTATAAGGGATATGAATATAGAGAGGATTATATGAGGTACTTTAGTTGCTAGATAAACAAAAATGCATTGAGTCAAATCTTGATGCTTTTTGCATAAAGAAAAAGATTCTGTTGAATTTAAAGAGGGGCAGGTTTTACTTAGGAAGAAAAAATGACAAAGGAAGCAGGTATGGAACACACAGATGATGTGCACTGATGTAACATAACATGAAAGACATACAGCCCTGGCCCGTGCATGTAGAAAAAAGAGCAAAGCAGAACAGTTCTGAGAGCTTTTTACTTCCGAGGAGATGTGATTATGAGGTCAGATGGAAGGGTTGGGGGCCAGGAGGCTGCCAGCATCCAATACCAGCTGAGGGTCTGAGTCACCTTGAGCCCGCCGCATGGCCTCTTTGTGTTTCATGGAAACCAAAATGAGCTAGGCAGAACCTCATTGGAAACCAATACTGCATCTAAGAAATGTTTTCCGAGTCAGGCCATGAACATAAAGATTCCTCTGGAAAGTACCTAGCAAAGCATTTAATACCAAGATCCACTTTCAAAAACCTCCTCAGAAAGCCATTGCAAAAGTATGCTGTTGTCGTTGTGAGCAGTCTGAGGGCAGCTCCCAGAAAACACTGCTACCAGAACATCAAGCTTCCCAATTCCCACGGAACTGATCCCTCAGAGAAGCTGGAAATAAATTGGCTATTTTCTGAGCTCCTCAGTCTTTTATTAAGCTCTGGAGAGTGAAGGTCACAAAAGGAAATACAGTGTTTAATCATACTGAAGCTAATGGACAATGTTTTATCAAGTTTTGTGGGGCAAGATTTCTTCCTGTACTTTTAGGTATGTAAAAATGCATTGCCTAGATCAAATTAGTACTTCACTGAGTTCTGGTAATAATAATAGCAACTTGAGGTAAGTTTGAGAAGGATCAAATTTGAGTGATTCATAAATTCTAGCAATATTGATCTGCATTAGCAGTTGGCCTCTGATGATGTGGTTATTTAATTCTCTGTGTATTTATGGTAGATGCATTGGCTGCTTTTAAGTGCTATGTGTTTCCATGCTCGTAAGTAGTATAGACTTACAGTTTATTTACACTGGGAAGTTTTGGGAAGCATGTAAATCTGAGCTAAGTAATGTGGAACAACTGTTGTGCAATGAGTACACACAATTTCTGGTTAAGCTTCTTTCATCTGAAATACTCTGCCTGCGTGTGCATTTTGGGATTTTTCTTGCTGCAGAGTACACAATATCTGCCAAACTTACTTGAATTTGGGGTCTTTGGTGTCACATTAAAAAACAACAACAACAACAAAACCGACACATCTCTACTCTACTCCATCCATCTGGTTTTTGCAAGTTGGGGCTGTTTTGCAGCACTGGGTCAGTAGGGTAGAGGAAATTCGAGCTCTGCAAGCCAAGCAGCTGCTGCACAAAGCAATGTGCTGCAGAGCAGAGCTGGGGAGCAGAAGTGGATGCCAAAGGCAACTGTCCTCATCAGAGGGCAACCACTGGAATGCAGCTGGGTAGACAGAGCCCTGTCAGATAATGCACATCCCAAGGACAAACAGGAGCTGCTGTGTGTAGGGTCGATGCAGTAAACATGGTAAAGGGGTTGAAGCTGAAAAGGAAAATGGGACTTCCCCAAGGAGAGGAGAGAAAAAGAACTAAACATGTAAAAGACTTCGAAATGATGAAAGACATTAATGGAAAGTGATGGAAGAAGGGAAGTCATTTGCACACAGCAGTTGACAGGTGAAAGCTGATTTCCTTTTGGGTTTCTGTTTGGGAACAGATGTGGCAGGAAGTTCCAGCAGAAAAATAATCACAGAAACCGCATCAAGAGTGCTGAGAGGTGTGGGCAGAATGGTGTCTGTCACACAAACAAAGGCAGTATTTGTTTGCTTTGCAAGGGCAATTGCTGACACACATGACAAGAAATGTAAAACGACTCTTTGACTTGAGCCACAGACAGTTTGACATGTCTCAAAGATTGGATCAGAACCTTTTGGATGCAAGAGGTCTCCTAAGTGAAAAGTGAACTTGCTTTGTGGCATCTCAGCTGAGGTGGCTCCAGCTGAGCTTTGGGGCTCCAGTGGCCATGGAGGTTGGCTGGGTCTTCTCTCTGTGCAACAACTGGCAGTGTGCTGTCTTGTGTATGGGAATGGCTCACAGCAGCAAGGGCAGTACTGAATATCATCATCCCAAAACTGACCATAAAACCACACAGAACATCAGCTACCTTGAGGCTGACCGTGCTCCTTCTAATGTCCCTTTATCTACCTCTGTTTAGAAGGAAGGGAAATTTAACTTTCCTATTTAGGGGTATTAGGAGGAGCATGGCCAGCCTCTGGGATCCATCCTCACCCCTCTACCCTCTACCTGGAACTGAAGGTACAAAATTGAAATGGAAGTGAGGGGGGAACCCAAACAATGCCTGCTTTACCAAAAGCCAGTGCCAGGTCTCAGCTTCTCCTGGCATTTTTGTCATCAGTGGCTTAGGAACACAACCAGAGTAACACTGCATGCCCCAGTTCTCAGCTGCACCATGCTCAGCCCTGCAGGCTGCAGAGCTGCTTTAAAATCAGTTGCAAAAGCTGTAAGAATTAGTGATGACTGGGGAACAGCAAGCAGGCTGTAATTGTCAAGGGTGAACGAACAGTTAGATTTTAGCATTGTAAGGGAGCCCATCTGGGTGCTTCTCACCAGCATTACATGTCTGCAGCCTCCAGCTTCAGGGCTACGATTGTTAAGCACAACCCCAAGTGTGCTCCCTAATGCCGTATGCCAGACAGGGACAGGTATAAAAACTGAGCTGGAAAATTCCCAAACACATTTGATGTAAGGCCGTATAAGAGAAGAGGAGTTTGAGCCAGTTAATAATTAATGGCACATTTTTAAAGTAGAAATAGTGATCTTGTTTGTTATCATTAATTGTTACAAAATGTGATTGTATTCTACCAAGTTTACAAGGGAAATCCTCAAAGCTCTGCTTATTTTTAGGTGCCAGAAGACTCAATCTTGTTATCCTGAGCAACAGTTTGTGATCTAATAAGGAATTTGGTATGATTTACACAGAAGAGTTTGTATCTTCTTTGTAAATAAACATTTTTCATTATGTGTCATTAAGTCTTGAAAGCTGAACTGAGAAATATGTGGTTTAAGATGCAGTTTAAAAAAACAGTGAAGATCAAAAATGATAAATAATATGGCAATCTCTTTGGAAAGGGTGCAAGTCTTCATGCTTCCAGGACATTAGATAACCTCTAATTAATGGGAGCTAGTAAGAATTTTTTCCTGTCAGCAAGTTATTCCATAATTGCTTCTGTAAAGCTTCCTGTACTTTTCTCTGAAGCAGCTGGTATGCTTCTGCAGGAACAGTGTGATAAAATCAATAAATCCCTGATGCAGTCCTATATCTCTGTGAGTGTCTTTTTTAACGGGAACTTTCTAGCAGACAAAGACCCGGGTTCATCTTTGTTTGGAAGGCACAAGCTGCTTAGGATTCTAAGGGAGAAGAAATGATGCTTTCTTTAGTGATGCCTTCACTTGTGACAGGAAAAACAAAACCCAAGTCTTTCAACTCATTTGCTAGCAAGTAGGAAGGAAGGCAAATTATTTTTTCTGTGATTTCATCTTGAAAATGGTTACTTGTCTTGTTAATATGAACACACAATACACATGAATTGTATCCCCAAAACAGAATGAATTAGTTTATCTCTTGTGAGGTTTGTCTCGGTAAAAAAAATACAGAATCATAGTGTATCGTGAGTTGGAAGGGACTAATAAGGATCACTGAGTCTACCCTCAGCCAGCATTGGAGACTTGGAGCTGTGCTCAGCAAAGCTTTGCCCCTGTCCTCAAGGTCCTTGTATCATTTTCTCCAGATAGTTCCATTTTTCTTCTCCAAACATACTTGTGGATCTTATTTTTTTTCTATAATAGCCCTCCAAATCTACTGACTGAGAAGCAGTAGGTTTGACTGACAAGTCATGGAGAAGCATGCGTCCATCTGTTCAAAGATAAATGGAGGGAATCACTCTCTGGAAGTGCCTTTGCCCTTTTACCTCTCATACAAAGAAGCTAAAGAAATGGCTTAGGTTTAGATTGGCTTTGCTTAACTATAAGCTAATTGAAAGCTGGTGAAAGGAGTCATGTCTTATGTTTGTAATATGTCATCGGGAAAGAGATTGTTAGATCTCTAGCTGATAATAAGATATGTCCACTTTTCAAAGTATAAAAAGCAGGCATGGGAAAGGGAATGCTTCTGATGAGTGGTACAACTGTGGATGCACACACCTTAGTCTGGAAGACGGTTGCTCATGAAGTTCAGGGCCTGAGCCAAGTGAAGGAAGACTTAATTGGACATCTGGGCATGACTGAGCTTTTGCTCGTTCTCCAGGCAATTCAAGAGTGGGACAGATTACTGGGGTATACCTACACTTTGCTACATCCCCTCCTTACTCCATCAGTATCATTATATTGTATTTTTTTCTCCTGTTTGGATGCTGAATCTACTCATGCTTCTGACCCCTGTGACTTCTAGAACTTGCACTGATAGTTACTAGCTGTGAATAAAACTTTCACCCTTCCTCTATCCATTACACCACTAATTTTGGTTTGATAAAGTAAAATGCTTCTATAAACTATCATTACCCATAAGACTATGCATTGGCAGTTACACAAGAAATCATAATTGAAATTCTGCCAGTGGGCTGAGCTAACCTTACTCTTTCAGTCAATCCAACCTGAAGAAAAAAAGCAGCAGTTAGGGTTAACAGTGGGAAAGCAGCTATGCCTTCCTGCCAGTCCCAATATCTGCAGAAAACTCATTTCATATTCAGGCTGCACTGTTTGGTTTATAGTGCTGGTAGAAATTCTCACCTGGTGTAAACAGATGTTAATCTGCTGAATTGTGATTTCCATCAGCTCAGCGCCTGGCTCACATTGCAGAGCTCCCATCCTTTTGCATTTAATGCAAGGTGCACCCCAAAAATCTAATCTACATTTATTTTTCTAAGCTATCCTATGGAATTTTGTTAGGATAGCTCTACTAAAAAGGCACTACTGCCAATGTCCTTACGGCAGCTCACTGCTCATTCCTTTGTATGCATGAACTATGCATGGTTCAGGGCTGTATCACAGCCTGCCAGAAATAAACATTCAGTGAGAAGATGATGGCTCAGCTTTGTAGCTTGCACTCCAGCATTAATTTCCTCTGTCTGGTAGTCAACAACGCTGACACTTAATGGGAGAAAGTGTTCCCTGGTGTAGCTCTGCTGACCCTGGGGAATTACCCCATGGCAACTCCCATCTACTGAGCAGCAAGAGATAAACTAAGCAGGGCTGGGAATTTGAAACAAGTTCAGCCCTTAGAATATATAGAGATTTGGGATGAGAGCAGACATTTTCTTATCATCCTCTGTAAAGACAAACTCCCTGCCCACAATCAGGTAGCTTCTAATGGCACAGAACACACAATCAGCACACAACTTCTTATTCCTGCTTGTGAGAATGTTATTTGATGTGACACAAGCCATTGCTCTTTGGATTGAATTTTGTTATTTCCTACTAGAACCTGGTGGTTTGGCTGCATGATGCTGACTTCCAGCTAAACCAGTTTATTCTCCAATTACTTTATGAGACAACATTTCAAGCAATTAAGAGAATTTACAGTGTATTTTCAAATTACTAAAAATACATCTGTGAAGAGCTTTTAGCATAAGATTCTCAAAGTGTACTTTCCCCTTTTTTTTTTTAAAGATTTTAACTGGGAAAACCATCTGAAAACTCCACTAAATGTTTAATGCTCCTACACCTACATACATTAGCCAGTTACCAGAATGGCAAATGCTGTTAAATGGAATGCTTTCGTCTACAAAGCAGTCTTGTAGGATCTTGTTTTTTTTTTCTTTTAAATAATCTACTTGTGCCCCCTTATTCCATACGTATTCCTGCTGCATTCAATGTGCCTGATGCTGCTACAACAACCCTGGAAGGTTTTGTCTAACCATGCCTTCACTCAGCACCTCCAAAAAAGAAAGAGAGAAAGAAAGAGAGAAAGAAAGAGAGAGAAAGCAAGCGAGAAAGAAAGAATCCTTTTGTGCATATTCAAACTTCCTTTTACAATTCATGACAGTTATTAATTAGTATTAATCCTTCTAACACAATAGCCACCATTTCTGCTCCCACGTTAGGACTGAACTAAGGATACCGTGGACCTGTTAACTCTGGGCTTTTATTACTAGAATTAAAGCTCAGGACCTGGAGCCAGGAAGAGCTTTTTCAGCTTGAGTAAGAAAGGGGCACAAAAAGAGCCGAAATCTGTGATTAATACAGTCTGATTAAATCCAAATAAGGAGAAATGAGCACAAATCCAGCAATGAATGGGTCTAAAAGAAAAGGAAATAGCTGATTTAATTAGGTTTTAAAGGATGATTCACATCAACATAAATCTTAATGAAAGGACAAAAATAATTACAGGTAGTTAATGCAAAAGTATCTGAAGCTAAGGAATTTACTTAGCCCTGAGCACGGTGCATAACACACCCAGCTCTTCTTTCTGCAGGTAACACAGTGCATCTGGTAATTTAGATCATCAAGTTGCTTTTACACTGGTAATTATTTTTAATGGTTAAATTTCTTTTGCCATTACAGAAACAGTGTTGATATCACAACTATGAAAATCTTTCTATGACATAGAGGCATTTTTATTCTACTATTCCTGCAACTATCATCAGTTAAAAAAAAAAAAAAAAAAAAAAAAAGTATAAATCATTCTACCCGTGTATGGATTGGTATAAAATTAGTAAGATACAAATCAGCGTAGATTCCATGATTTTTCTAGCTTTGTCTGCACTCATTAGCATTCCTCAGCCAAGGAGGAATTATGATAGTAGGACAGGTGTCAAAAGTCTAGATCTTAAATGGCCACATTTTGTATCAGTGTTATGGCCAAATTTTAGTTCTGATCTTATATTTATGATTCTTTGGGAAGACCTGTTTTGTTTGCATAAATCCCAGAGTAATTTAAAAGACATTTCTTTGTTTCTAGTAATTCCGTTGAACAAGCTAATATAACAGTTGTAAAGACAAAATGTTTGGCTACTGACAAAAACTGCTGGACCACCCTCTGAATGGACTTGTCTGAGAGCATGGATCTTGTTGAAAGATGCATTTTGGTTTCAGCAACTGGGAAATGAAATCTTTTTCTTGGGTCAGGTCCTACTCCATATATTTCTTTGTCTTGTAAAGAATGTGAGCCCTTGGAGATACTCAACTAAGGTAGAGCAAAACAAGCCCCATTGGTAGCCATGAGTAGAACATTTGATTGTGGGTTAACTCTAAAGAGAAGTTTGATTGGGAAAGGGACAAAGAACTCAGTCTCAACTTTCTGTCAAGTGCTGGTTCTAAAGATATTTCTTTCTATATTCCCCAAACTATATGGATTATCTCCTGCTCCTGGCAAGCTTAGGCATCACAAGATTGCCCCTTGTCTAAATGACAGATGGCACAGACAGTGAATCACCTAAAACCAAGAAACAAGGATATAATTTTCCCATTCAAAAACATGAGCAGTATTTGGGTGCAGTTTGACAGCTGGCAAGTCAGGCAAGCTCCAGCCTGTGTGGCAATTACAGGCGTGCTCTGCCACTGCCCTTCATCATACATTCCCTTCTCCAGCCCCCAGCATGACAGAGGGCCAGAGCTTTCCTGAGGTACGAGAGACCTTCAGCACAACCCTGCATGAGGCAGTGGTGGGGCTGGAAAGGTCTGCGCCCTGCAAGCTGCTCTTCCCATGGGACGTGTCACAGGGCTGCTGCCCCGCACAGGCCTTGTGACCACCTCCATGTGAACTACAGAGGTGCTCTGTCACACTTTCCCTACCTCTATTGGGACCATGGCCTGAAAGGTCTGATGGCGTTGCTCATGGAGAAAGGCCATGTCTTGTTTGGGGCACAGCAAGCGGGTGCAGGGCCTGGGTCCCTCATGCTCCTCCATTGGGTTTCCCTATTGGGATGCAAAGCAGGTCAGCACATCTCTGGGCTTCCAACCAAGAGTGGTTAATTGGGATATTGGCTCCACAGGCTGAACCAGAGATAAAAGGCACGTAATGCCAACGTTTGCACAGCTTCAGGGAAGGTGCTGCTATTCTGGGAAAGGAGAGGCTTTCAAGAAGCTCCAGAGGGATTTGGAAGTGTAACTGCCATTGGCAATCAACAGAATGAGCCCTCACAGGGCACATTTAAAAGGCCCTTTCGAGTTATGAACTGCTTCATCCTTCTGAAGAGCAGTACTTCATATAGGGAAGTTAATGGGTCTGAAATCAAGCTTCACCAGCAGGAGCAGCCATTTTCCCTATGTTCCCTGTGGGCAGCTGGGAAAGCAGTTACAGATCTGTTCCTTGGACCTGCATAAGGAAGTCAAGAAACTTGTATTTTAACTACATAAAAGTCAATGCTTAGGTCTACATTTAGACTTCCCATTCAAAAACAGAAGTTAGATAAATATGTTTCTTTTGCTTTGCTCTGAATACAATTTTTTAAAGCCTGGAGAAGTTAGAATTCAGGCACAAGCTCAGCAAAATATAAAACCTCAAAACATGCAAATAAATCAATCATCTAAGTTATATGTATCAGTAAATAGAATTCAAAAATAATCTTGGGAGCAGTTTCCAAACTTTCATATTACATAAACTGAATGCCCTACAGCAGAATTGGACTGACTTGAATTACACGGTAAAATAAATACATGCAGGGATGTGTTTCTTGTTGCTGATATTTCACTTTTCCTTCTCCCTTTAGAAAGCTGCATTATAGCTCATAATGCTTGATAAGTTAAAATTAGAAGTGCCATTTTAAACAGTGAAGTAATTCAATTTTTGTGCTGCAGATTTCTAACTTAGTCCACAGGAATGCTCTTGTCTGTCCCAGCTACTTTCCCCCTCTCAAATATTCAAGCAAGCATAGGACATGCCTGAGAGATGCGTGAGAGCATTTTCTTAAGAAAGAATTTAACCTTTGACTTTTACAAGCAGAGACTCGATTTCTAGATATGAGTTCTTTGCCTGCTTTTTAGTAAATTTTATTTTACAATCATTTGTGAAACTGTATCCAAGTCTTTATTGAGCACGACACTCGGAGTTCTTTTTTACTGACTTACGTTGCCTCTTGCCAAAGTAAAAATCTTGGAAGCAAGGCCACCAGCTTGTGAAAAATTATGGGAAGAATAGTTACTTCGGTAAGAAATAAAATAAATGGAACAAAATAAACATTTTCCTTTTTATGGTCATGTTTGCATCACAGACTGCAAGAAAAATAACAGAACTAAACCAAGCTTGTTGTCATCAGAAGATGCAGGCAGTTTCATAGGATCATAGAATCATGAAGGTGGGAAAAGACCACTAAGATCCCCAAGCCCAACCCCAACGCACCCCCACAATGCCCACTGCCCATGTCCCTCAGTGCCACATCTCCATGCTTCTGGAACACCTCCAGGGACAGGGAATCCCTTGCCTCCCTGGGCAGCTGTGCCATTGCCCCTCCAGAATGAATTTTCATACATGTAATACTTGTATGTGAGTGCCCTAATTAAGCAGCACGGTGGGATACTCCTGGGTGTGCGCAGCAGGAAGAGAGCTTTACATCAACACCGTTTACTGCTCAGACCTCTTCTTCCCCTCTGATTCCTCACACCTTGCTTCCTTCCCCTTCGCAAACTTTCAGTTTGGTTTCCCCCTCTGTATTCTCCCCTTTCCTTCCTTTTTTGAATGTGTGTTGTGTGGGTTGGCTTTTTTTTCTTGATTATTTGTTGATACGATTATTTAGAATCATTGAATCCTTAGAGTTGGAAGGGACATTTAAAGGTCATCTAGTCCAACTCCTCTGCAGTGAGCAGGGACACCCACAGCTCCATCAGGTGCTCACAGCCTGGTGCAGCCTGGCCTTGAAAGTCTCCAGGGATGGGGCACCCACACATCTCTGGGCAGCCTGTTCCAGTGGCTCGCCAACCTCCCTGTAAAAGGAATTTTCCTTACATCCAACCTAAATGTCCCCTCTTTAAGTTTGAAACTATTTTCTCTTGTCTATCACCACAAGCCCTGCTGAAGAGTCTGTCCCCTTCATTCTTTATTTTTTTGTAAGGATTATTTTAGGATTATTTTTCAGTACTAATAATTTTAATGGGCTATTTCAATTCCTGTATCTGAAAATAAAGGAACACATAAAACAACTTCTCAGGGGATTTGCTTTCGCTCAAACCCAAGCACTGATTACCAGACAAAACCATCCTTACATTTAAAACTTCCCTGCACTTTCTCCTTCTCTGATGCATAGGTGCCTGCAACAGACTAAGACCTTGAGGGGGAGGGCAGAAGGAGGCCATAGAGATGAGGGAGATCTGATGACTTCCCAGCTGGCATTCCAGCAGTCTCAGCCAGTGTTTACTGTGATTTTCCTAGCACAGCCTGAGGTTTGCAAATGCACCAAACCACAAACCTACAGTTGATTTTGCAAAGGCCAAAGCCCAAGATTAAATATTTGCAGTGAGAGAAGCAAATATTTTACACGTTTCTGCTCTGCCTATACATGGCCTAAGGAAAAAAAAAAAAAAAAACAGCACTAAAAATTACTGCTTTAAAGGAAAAAAATCAGTAAAACTCAACAAATCTCACTTGTATTCATGTTGAAGTTAAATCACACTGTTATTTTCACATTGTTTTGAAGCACAATCAAAAGATCCTAAAAGACATTCCCCAGAAGTCCATGTGTTACAAAGC
>JAOWBP010003659.1:28807894-28831697 GCA_028571105.1 Tragopan temminckii
TGTTATTTTCACATTGTTTTGAAGCACAATCAAAAGATCCTAAAAGACATTCCCCAGAAGTCCATGTGTTACAAAGCATGTCCAGTTCAGTGTTTTCTCCTCCTGTGTCTATGGACCAGCTGCCTTACTGGGAGAGCTTAGCCCATCTCACAATGCCCTGGTTTGTGCTGCTTCAGAACTACGCAGGTAGAAAGGTTGGCTTAGCTCTCAGATCTCTGTAGGATAACTCTTTTGTCTAAGTCTGTCGTCAGGGTTTTCATCACCTTAAAATACAGTCAGTCTGGTAAATGTGAAAACAAATAACATAAACAGGCATACACAGGTTTTTTAGTTTTCAGATTATTACCATCTGTGCATTGTGAGTGTTTCATATCTGTAGAAATACCTCTACATTTTTACACATAAGTGTAGCTGGAATACAATTCAAGGTGAAGCTGAGCATCTCTGTGGAGATATTTTTGGTATTCAGGGTAGTAAAGGAGTTCCCTCAAGTACCTCTGCACTGCCCTAGTCAGCATGGCCACATCCTGCCAGAAAAGATTTTAAGAGGGCAAAATACAGATTGCTTTTGACACTGACCACCTCTCTCCTGGGAGAGTCTCACTCACTGTCCAGCATGGTATTTTTTTTCAGCCAGCAGTTCAGGTGAAGCCTCTGTTCCCACCTAGAAACTAGTCAGGGGTGAAGATAGATGGCAGCATGTTTGCTAAGACAAATACAGGGAAAAAAATTCTAGTTGCACAGGAACCTTTTCTTGCTCCCTCTTGGTAACTGAGGTAAGAATGTGTGCCATGTGTTTTACCAGGGAATATCAGCATATTTCATCTCAGATTTCTATGCTACATAGCGTAAGAAACACAGTGAGGCAGTGTGATGGGACAAAAAAACAGAGAAAAGAAGAAATACAACCAGATGAGATCTAATTGGACTTCTTCTTTATAGGAGTCTTTTCAATGTTCCCATGTGGAATTTCATGCTTCATCATTATGGTACTGACTTCTGCTATGCTATATTATGTGACAGTCACAAATATTTATACAGCAGTACATCCTTGACTCAAGAGGTCTAGAAGGTAACACAAAGGTTTATTTGATAATAAATACTACTGCAATGTCTAAACTTCAACTGTCTGAACACAGAGGGTTTAGGACAACAGAAATCAGAACTGCTCTATCACTCAGATTGAATGGGTGTAACTAAAAATAACACCTCACAAAGAACCCCTCTTTTCTTTTTTCTTTTTTTTTTTTTTTCAAAAAGAACACATTCAGCTCAAAATTAACAAGTTTTGACTGAGCAATACAAAGGGAAAACATGAAAGCAAAATAGTTTGGCGTTCCTGCTTCTAGCCCAAATGAGCGTAAATACAACCAGAGCTCCCGTGCTCCTTCTCCTTGGGTTTGTGCCTCAAAGAATTTTGCGTTCATGATCACTTCCATAGCAGTGGTGGCTGCTGGCAAAACATCCTGTGTGTACTGTGCACAGGCACTCAGCCAGCAGTACCTGGGAAATGAAAATAGTATTTTTAAAGGGAAATATGCACAGTGCATGTGCACGACAATTATGCAGTGTGTGTAGGAGAGATGGGAGGAAAACAGTGTTTGATGTTTAGTACATTAATATTCTGTGTACTGAAGAATAGTGGCCACTGGTCTCATTCAGTCGGTAAAAGACCTCTTTTGGTGGACCATGAAGTTCCTGGAATACCTGATGCTATTTGTGACCACCAGTAGTGTACCGACCTCCTGTCTGGTTCTGATTCGATTAGGACACATTCAGCACTGGGTGGGTCATACCAACCTTCTACACAGAATAAGGAGCACAACATGAAAGCCCCAAGGGGAGATGCAGTGAGTGTGTGTCCGAATTAAGCGGGATGTGGAGTTATGGGGATGTATGGTCATTTGCTCTTCGGAACATAAATGCTATGCCCTTGCTTCCTGACCATCCATTTTCTCACTCTCCAAAAGCTTGAGACAAAAAAAAAAAAGAGTCAGAAAAAATGAGATCTGTTGCCTTCTGCATAACCATTATGGTCCTGAGTGAAAGCATCCTAAAGACAGCAAGACAGGGTACCCCAGAGGAATTTGGAGTGGGTTCCATATGTCTGAACATAGTTTATGTTCCTGAAGCGTGCTATTCTGTTGGATCACCATGGAGATATATGGGTTTCTCCTGCAAACTGCTTTTGTTTTATGGGCAGCAGTGAAACTGTGCCAGGCCACAAGAAGCATGTCTATACAATTCCCACTTCCTTCGCCAGGATCTTTCCTGCAAGTACAAGAGGTTGTGGAGTCTCCTATGGAGATGTTCAAGACCCAGCTGGATGCCGATCGATGCAACCTATTGTGGGGTACCTTCTTTAGCAGGGGGGTTGGGCTCAATGATTTCTTGAGGTCCCTTCCAAACCAATTCTGTGATTCTATGATGCACACAGTCCTCCTGCAATGGGAAAACATAGAACAATTTGCACCTTCCACACTGGTGCATCCATTTTTACTTACATGACTCCCTCCCTCTCTACCTTCCTTCTTTCTTCCTTCCTACTTGCTTTTCACTTCTGTCATTACTTTTATCTTCTCCTTTTATTCATTCCTTTTTTCTTTCCTTCATATAGACCAGTTGAATTCTCTGAGACCTGAAGTAGTGGAGATCTATTAATTCCACCTTGCTACAGAGCAGAAATATTGCTATTTGAGTAAAGAGAAGAGCTGGACTCTGTGAAGTCCATAGTGATATAAGATATGAATCAAATTAATAGAATTAAGGGAGATCTGCATCTTTCAAGACTACAATTCATGCCATTACAACTATAGCCTTGGGATTTTGATAGAAAAAAATGCAAGTATAATGACTTATGCGGTGGTTCTTTCACTCAAGTCAATGACTTCTCACAGCCCAGGGAAGAATGAAGACTATGTTATAATGAGAAAGCATTTATTACTTAAGACAGAGGGAAACAGGAAATACACATTCTTTAAATAAAGCAACCATGAAAATTTAAAAAAAACAACAAACAAACAATATGATTGCTCAGAAGGAAAACAAACTGTACTTTGGATGTTATATGGAAGATCACATTTTTTAAAAGGAGGAATAATTGCTTCACCTTACATTTTTGCTCCCTGTCTCAAGAAAATAGCTGGAATCTCTCACTGTTAATTCCTGTAAGGGTGCATCCTTACAGAAATGTAGTTGTGTGGAGTTGGTGGGTTTTTTTAACTTCTGGGTATTTGGGATTTTTGTTTTTTTTGTTTTGTTTTGTTTTGTTGTTAAGCCAAAGAAGTGATAAAAAAGTAAACTGAGTATGCAATGCATAAATGAAAGTGAAGAAAGGTCTTTTGTTCTTTTGACTAATCTTTACATTATATCTTTTTTTCCAGTAAGCGGATGTAGCATCAGTTACAGCTCTATCTGAATATTCTCACATTTTTGCAAGAGAGCCAAAGAATATACAGTTTATAGAAATCTTGAGAACTGCTTCAGGTGAGATGACAGATATGGCAACAACTTCCTACTCCGAATTCCCTCTCCGCTTGACAGCCAAAACCAAGTCATGCAGCATGTGAACAAAACAATACAAAGCCAAGCAGCAGATGATGTATTCACAGCTGCACTTTGGGTTCAAGAAGACAGCATGTCAAGAAATGCTTCTAGTTAATGCTAAAATTCCCACTTCATCAAATGAAAACACAATTTCACCAACCTATATCAAGCACCATCTAATCTTGTTACATTCAAAAGGAACAGGAGGAAAAGGCACAGGTCAAAGAAGTAATATGTCACATTTTCTAACCCTTGAAATTTTTTGCATTTTTGAACCAAAAAAAAAAGAGAAAAGAAAACTAATAATTTAAATGCACCAATTCCATTGTGTGATTTCTTTACCAAACATTTCATAAGAGGCTGTATATATATATATATATCAACCACCTGACCAGAAAACGTAAGTCAGTTTTAATTACAAGCTGCTCCTTTGTTCACTGCAATTTAAGCGGCTGAGATAGAGTGTTCCAGGTGGAATCTATTTTACGTGGATCAGTTCATTTATCTGACCTGCCTTTAAGGCTGAGAAACTATATCTGCCGTTGAGTTGTATTCATGACAGGGTTGTTCATTTTAGGACATCATGCTGGATAAAAAGAAACACCACCTCCTAATTTTAATCTCAGTAGGTAGCATCTTTGAACCCCACCTGACAGGTATCAAAACTTCTTCCAAGAAGCTGAAGGACAGTGCTATGAAACAGCTCTACACTGTACAGTGAATTAGGTTAGAACTTTTTAAGGCTCTCCCATTTCCTCGTAAACTTGCATATCAAAATATGTGGTTAAGTGGAAGCACAAGTAGACTGGGTTCCATTGGTTACTTCCAATGAGGAATGCATTTTAGGAATTTGAATCCTTAAATTTAAGAATATGAATGTTTTCTTACAAGAAAATTATGCCTTTGTGTCTAAATGAATCATTGTAAAGGACTGGTGATAATATTTTTCTTTACAGAAAGAATGGCATTGTAAAAAGCCATAAGAGCCTAAAGCCATTGGATTTTCGCTTGTACCCAGGTGTTCTTTGATGAATCAAAGGCATCATTTGTTTCGTAGAGTGAATTCCCTTTTGCGTATTACAACCTTTTCCTGTAGGTAACATTTATTAAGTTATGGTTGGGAGTAAGCCATTGAACAAGGCTGAGTTGTTTAGCAGCAAGATATGGAATTTACTTGTTTTCTTACTACTCCTACAGTAATGTCATGCTTACAGTAGTAAACAGCAGGTGACACCTTCAGAATGTTTCAGGATTTTCTTCTTTGATTTGAGATCAGTTTTATGGAAAATGGATGTAAGTGTTGCTAAGACACTTAAGCCAGGCTTATGGAATGGGTTAAGGAAGACAATCTCGGCCACAAGACAACCTCCTCTGAGAATCGGGTATAAAAGACCTCCTGTCTCACTGTCATTCTATGTGCCTGCTGGCTTAATTCCTCTCTGCCTGGTATAAAAGACCACCCACCATGTGGCACATGGCCACCGTTTATATGGGAACTATGATAATATTGATGCATTGTCGTTCTGTCACTGGCTTCGCAGCGGGAGTGGAGAACAGTCTTGTTCTCATACAGCCCAATCCAAAACCTACTGGAGATGATGGCAGTAGCTTTGTTGACTTCACCAGCTTTTGGAGCAAACTGTTAGGAATAATATAGGATGCCAGTGAAGAGCAAGCTTATAGAGCCCTTGTGCTTGACTTGCAGCACAGACAGGTTGAAAGTTTTTTCTAAACCAAATAGCAACTTGAGTTCAATCTCCATCAGAAAAAAATAGGAAAAATTAAATGCTTGCCAGAGGGTGAAAATATGTTAAGCTTCAAAGAAGTAGAAATAATTAAATACAACTATGTAAAGTTTTTTTTAGGTTTGAATAGGATGCCAGTTTCAATATTATAAAACATACACATATAATCCCATTAAAGCTTATTTGAAAAAAGGAATGCTTTGAATAATGAAAGCTCTTAGGTCACATTTTTTCACCTGCATATTTGTTTTTGTTTTAATCAAGACTGGTATGACTACAGAAGTTCTATGATTTTGTGTAGCCTTCAATATACACTAAAGGTTCTGTTTTCTCCTACAGGTTGCATCCACTTGAGACAATCTTTGAAAATAAAGAAATGAGAACTGCAAAATAAATGAATGTACTTAGTGTAAGAGCAAACTCTATATTCAGAAGGAATGTTAAAACTTAAGATTTTGGCTTCTTTCACCATAGCTTTGTATCAGATAATGTCACGCTGGACTGTGCTTGCTTTCCTTGTCCATTGTTTCCATACATAAAATATTTAGAGTGGCAACTGCTGAAATCAAGGCTGTGAAAAGAGAAAACCTGAGCCTCTACCTCCCTTTGCTGTTTGATTTGCCCCACAAAGAGCACTGATAACCCAGATCAAGGAGCTTTATGAATGCTTCTGTTACGAATATTCTTAGCAGAATGCTAAATGCTCTCACGTACACTAAATACTTTCCCACACATACCTAAAATCTACCTAAAATCTCTGTATTAAAACCTTGTCAGGCACATGAATACTTATAGAAAAGCCAACTCAGGAGCAAAGAAATGGCTATATGTATTTCTCCACAGTTTATCTTTCCCAGACACAAAGAGCTAATTCCTATTCCCAGGCGTTCCAGTTCCTGCTCTTAGAGCCAGTATCACTTCAGGTTCTGCAGGCCTGACAAGAGAAAGTACCTGCAAGACTTTGAACTATTTCTGTCAAGGTTTCTTGAAGAGCAGGGCCTTCTTAGACTCCCATTCATTTATTTGTTTTTTTCCAGCAGTAAAAATCACAAGCAATTCCTGTTATTTGTCTCCATGGAGTGATGCAGGGAGAATCAAGCTCAACACCACTGCCCTGCTATATCTGATCAAGATAAGACAGTGCTATTCCAAACAATGTACAAGCTACTTTCATTTGCACTGAAAAGCTCACTTTGCCATTATGTTATTTTCAGAACAACAAACACATCATTTTCCAAGCTGCTAGATAGACTGCAGTCTGCCTCCCCTTTTTTGAACATTTATCCCATAAAAAATAATAGTGCTCATATGTGTTGCTCTTTGGATTAAAGTGACGGCAGAAGTCCCAAATGCTATCATTTCTTGCTTTAAGAAAGAGAATCTGTGCATCTCTCCCACAGCACACAGCAAACAAAGAGCTGCACTGTTTTTCCCAGCAGCACAAAAAGTCAAGCTCCTAAAAGCTCAGTCAAAATTTTGGCTTTACAAAAGGAATTTGCAAATGTCTCTCTCAAATATTAATATGGGTGGTCTACCTACCACAGGACTTGTGGTACAAGCTGGTTTGTTTGAGTGCAACCACCAGTCTTGTATACATGCTGTTGTTAGGAGGTTGGGTTTGGTGGTTGATGTTTTTGGTGGACGCTGGTTTGTTTGTTTTTTTAATGGGAAAAATGAACATTAACCCAATGTTTATTTCCTTGTAAAAGCAGATTAATTCATTAGAATAAAAATAATGCTTTCAAAGTATTTTGGAATTTCTTCCAGTAAAGAAGGTAATAACTGAGTTTATTGTTCTGTTTGAATAAACATTCTCTGATGATAATCAACACACACATACATGGCAAGTTCAGTAGGAGAAATTGTGCAAAGGAACATGAAAGACAGCGTAAGATTGTAAGAACTGGGCATGTTTCTGGGCATCCTACTTAGGAGGCCCTGCTTTAAGAGAGGAAATGGTCAGGCAAGGTCATATAAATTCTGTAAGGTCTTGGAACAAGTAAGGAGAAACACCTGAGAGCTTCAGCTATACAACTCACTCTGATTTTCTCCTAATCAAAATAGAAAATCAGTAGAACCCACTTTTCAGGAAAGTTTGTGTGTGTCTGCTCCATTTCCCATTTAGCTTCACTAGCTGTTTAGAAGAAGAAAAGAACATAATGAGTTTCTGGATTCATACATAAACTATGTAAACTACTGACTTAACTATATGAGACAATCCCTCCACATTGGTAAACTAGAAGGGGGAAAAAGCAGTCAAAATTGATACTAGCAGCCAAAAATGGACTGAGATTAGTGACAAAGACTAAATAAAGCTAAGAAGAAGGAAATGCAATGACATTCTGGATTACGACAGTGTTTTTCCCACAGACTCTACTGTTGGTGGGAAACTCTGTATTTGCTTATAGTTGCATTCTACAATCATCTAAATAATACCAACAATAAACACTGAAATTCATCGTTTTCATGAGCACCAAAACATCTAAGAAAAGGCCCCTAAGGTGGGTAGGGTTTTTTTCTTTGGGGGGTTTATTTTCCCATTTACAAATACCATGAGTCATATAACTTCACTTAAAAAGTGTTGTGAAAAATTGTCCTTAAGTGAATGGTTACTTTCAGAGCTGCTCTGTAAATAGAGCTTTGATAGCATCCCTTGTTTCACACTGAAGGAAGAGATTCTCCACAGCTGGAGCTCCAGCAAATAACAAGACCTGTAGTTCTTATGCAGCTGTGTTGTGGCAACAAGAATTTGTAGGCAGGTACAGATTGCATCTTGTTTTATAAATGGAAAACAGTCATAAAAATAAACTAGAATCTGAGATGTCTAACTTCAGATATTAGGAGGCTCAAAATCAGTCTCTCCCAATGTGAAGGAGGAGAGTAAAGATGTATAAACATGCTCACAAGCATCTTTCATTGATGGTAAGGAACACTGGAAATCTTTTCTAATAAAATATAATCTACAACAACAAAAAAGGGCCTGGGTAGTTGGCTTTACACAATTCCAAGGTGAGATGTGGGGATCAGAATAGAAGTTTCTGTGAAAATGTCAGCTCAGTATTCAATGGATACTGGAAGATGGAAAGGGATAGAGAACAAAGGAAGAATGAAGAACATCCTTATGTCAACCTATCAGTCTGTGGTGTATGCAAATCTCAAGTGCTTTCTACGGTTTTAGTGTCTCCTTGTCTCAGAAAGGATGTAGAAGAACAGAAAAATCCTTATAAACATAGCAAGGATAATCAGAACAAGGCTGGTTTCTGTGTGGACAGATCAAGATGGTTCAACCTGGGAACAAGACAGCTGAATGGCAGTGAGAGAGCACATCAGCAGTTGGCTGAATATTGGACTGCTGCTCTCTGATCATGAATTTAAGCAAGCAGCAAGTCAAAGGGAAATGCTTCTCCATGCAGTGTGCAGGTCTGCTGTGGAAGCCCTTGCGCCAGGAAGACAGAAGTCTTCATGCATTAAGAAAGGGGCTGCTTCAGTTCACAGAGGAAAAAGGAGAGATGGGCTTACAAAGCCCATAGGAGCTACCCCTGGTTTCTGAGTACTCCCTAGGCATCAAATGGTTGAAAGAAACTTCTAAGAAGTATGACCATGGTATGCTCTGCTCGTTAAGCCTTTTCTTTCAGCCAGTCAGAGACAAAGTATTGGGTTAAACGAACGTCTAACCCGGTTCAGCTGTTCCTGTGTTATGTTAGATTCCCTCCAGTCCTGTAACAACAACCTCAATTGCCTGCAGAAAGAAGTAACATTAAAATAATTTGACAATAGTATATGTACGTTTTAACTGAGGTTTAGCAGCTGTAAATACGGGGCACCATAAACCATTGTT
The DNA here is from genome assembly GCA_028571105.1 of Tragopan temminckii. Lineage (NCBI taxonomy): Eukaryota > Metazoa > Chordata > Aves > Galliformes > Phasianidae > Tragopan > Tragopan temminckii. The sequence continues at coordinate 28,817,024 of JAOWBP010003659.1, forward strand.
CTGGGATTTACTGTCAGGTATTCTTTGCACAACAGTGATCACAGAATTATCCGCAGAAACTTGTCGTGAGAAAAGGGCTGTAATATCCAGACACGGAAACACACTTTGGAAAAGGAGCCACATAGATCATCAGTTTCAGTCCCCTAATATTCTAAGGACTATGTCATATAATCCCTTTTACAAACTGCTTGGCTTAATTATGGTTAAATTTATTAGCCTCCATTTTTCTTGGACGGCTGTTCCAGAATTTCACTGCTCTCCTGATTAGAAATCTTTTAATTTCCAAGTGAAATTTCATATGACAAGTTTATACCATTCAGGAGAATTGTTACAGTTGCTCTCCACAGATAGATCATAGAGCAAATACCAACAAGGGAAAACAGTCATTGGAGTTAAAAACAATCATAACACCAAGGCGTTCCTGACCAAGCAGTTTCCTCCAATTTTAGATGCAGATCCCACTGCAACCTTTAATTCTTTGGTAATAAGCTACTACTGAGGGAACTCAATCTGTGCAGATCAGCTCTGGTTTGTGTCTACAAATGCATATTAACTTCTTTCCAACTAATGAATCACTGGGCCTGTCATAACTCTAATGAACAGGTTTCTTTCTGAGGGCGTTGATCATTTAAAAGTGCTCACTTGTTTTTCCTGCCTTGAATTACACTGTAAGCGTAAGCACATCTCTGGAGAGTTTATCTATAGAGACTGAACTGGAGACCTTTGGATCTGAAAAGCACAAGCGTTTCCATTTGCAGCTTAAATAACAGCTGTGCTACCTCAAAGGGAAACCCACTCACATGCTGCTGCCTATGTGACCTGTTGGAGAGGTTCAGCTGCAAACTTGTTGGGTAGTGCTGCCCTGGACTTTCCAACAGAGATGAGAAAACAGAATGTAGGCAAGGACTGGGGTCATAGGGTGGGAATGGCAAAGGAAGAGGTGGAGCTGGAGGATGGGAAGGGGTTCATCTCGATCATGGCCACTTGGCCACAGTCAGGCACCTTCCATTTGATGTGTGATTGAAGTGGGCACGTGGGAAGATGACCATGCCCTCCACGTACAGCACACAGCACAGTAGGGTGAGGGGTCTTGACTGGAACCATTGGTGACTACAAAAATATAAATTCAAGTGCTGCTTGCAACCCATTTCCTTGCATTTAAAACTCATGCCATTGTTGTAGGCATGTTTGATGTTCCTCCAAGTGTAGTAAGAAAAGATGTGCTTCCCAATACAGATAGCAGTGCAGAACAGACTACTGTCAGTCACTTTGCAGAGATAATTAGGACTCAGTGACTTTAATTACAACTCCTAAACTTTATAAAGCATTTACCAGGCTATTTCCTGTGTGTTATTTCAATTAAAACCCTAGATTATACAGCATTTTGAGAGCAATGGAGAAAAAAAGATTTGTTATAGATTTCTTATCATAGAAAGATTTCTTATCATAAAGTTCAACAGTATTTTATTTTCAATTTGATTTCTAGTAATGATTAAAGGCAGCCAATTTTGGAGGTAATAGACATTTCAGTACCACTTTGGCACACAATTACCAGTCAAGAGAATAGCAACCTACAGAAACTAAGAAAATACAGTTGTTATCTATCTGAGTTGTGACTTGGAGCAGTTTATTTTGTTCTCCACCTGTTTCCAAATCTCATTTTCTATTAGTTGTACTTCACTTCTGTCCCAGAGCTCCACTACCCCTCCGAGCCTATGCTTCTTTGCTTTCCTGTCTAGCAGATGATTTCCAGATTTAGTCCTACAAATATCCTACAAGGTTATGAGAGATTCCCTTAAAGACAGGATCTGGATTTGGGAATGCTCTGAAATAACATCACCTAAGCCATTCTTCTCCTGGTTACCAGTGCATGGAAAGCGTGACCATGAAGAAAGAAGGGGATCAGGGCTGCTGATGAAGCCCTTTTGCAGAGGGCATCTTCCCATTTATCAGTGCGTAAAAGCAGCACACCACTTTTCAGCCTTACCCTACAGAGGAGGCTACGTCTCCTTGTTTCCAGTTTTTTGCTGTTTTTCCAACAGCAGTGGTAGCTTCAAGAGGCTTTCCACCTCTTTCTAGAGAGAGATTTTCTAGGCTCAGACTCTGATCCTGAGAGAAGCACACTACAGCAGTGTCTTTCATTAGCTAAACGAAGTAAGAATAGGCAAGTGCTACTAATTATATTTCAGCACAAAGCAGTACCCACTTCAGCACAAGCTAAAGGCCACAACTCCATTGTTAACAAGGGTGTTCTCACGGAAAAGCTTTGAACACACTGGGAACATTAAAGAGAAGATGTCTCGCATGTGCAATTACTCAACACATCTTTAAAACTGCAAACACTTGTTCACATGTGGTGAAAATTAGAGCTGTGAGCACTTGGGAAAAAAAAATCCCACCTGGCAGGCACTTTCTTTTTTGCTTTAGACTTTTATAGGAGCTTTCAGAGCTTGTTGGTCCAGTGAGAGCTGAACCACAGTCAGTGGAGGAAACTGTGAGAGAGGCAAAAGAAAATGCAGAGAAATGTGCTATTTTTGTTCTAAACTCAACTGGTTTTTTACTCTCCCAGTCTGGTTCCCCTTTGTAAAATTAAAAATAAATAAATAAATAATAAAGGGGGAAAAAAAGAAAAAAAGAAAGCTATGCATCTCTCGATCTAGATATTGACAGCTTCTTGGCATCTTTCTCTACTAGCCTGAAATGGGAAGGAGTTGTCAACCTTTTTCATCTTATTCTACAGGTGGGTTTGCTCAGCAGAATTCAGCAAGTCTGAGCAGCTCTGGGAAATTTGGGGCAGGATCCAATAATTCTCTAAGAATTAATTTCTTCTATGTAAATTAAAGAAAAAACATTGGTCAACTCCAGCAGCCACATAATGTGAACTTGGGTTGTAGATTTTCAGTGTCCTAGTTGAATCCTAAAAGAAAAACACATCGAGGACAAGAAATGACCTCTGTTCCAACAGAGAGAGAGATCTTCAGTTTTATTTCATGGGCTGTTTGAACTGGTAAATATTCTGGGACTAGAGACGAGGTTATTTAAATAGTCATGAGCATGGAGACTCTAATCTTCCTGTAGCAAAATAAAAGGTCTACATGATGAAATCATACATTTGATCTCTGTTTCTATGCATTGTTCAATATCCATTGCCTTCCACAAATACTCAATTTCTAGCATCAACAGTCAGGCGTTTTCTGTAGAAGGGCATCAGTCAGGTAGTGAGACACCAAGCTCTGAGTTTTGGCAAATACTTCCATGTTTGAGATGCACAAATTACACTGTGAACTGTTTCCCCATATCTATTCCATATAAATGGACTGACTAATGTATTAGGTGCATCCAGTTTATCTGGATTTACTACCACAGATGAAATGACAATTTAAGAAACCTCCTAAGCTTTTTAAAAACTTTGCAAGGAAGTAAAAAGCTATATGGCTTTTTTTTTAGGTCAGATGAAGACAAGCATTTTGAGCCAAAAAGCATGGAAAGTGTTGACAGTTTAAAGAAAGGAGGAAGTTGGAGAACAAACGAGATTTGACTAATACTTTTTTGGTCCATCCAGAGGCTTGTTATGATTACCCCTTAAATTTACCTTAGGGACTCATTACAGCTTAGATAGCAATATCTGTCTACTGTTGTTCTTCCTTTCTCTCTTCTAACGACAAAATGCTGATAGCCAGACATCATTTCAAACACATTTACTTGTAATATAATAAGGTTGGAACAGCATCTGTGGTAGATAGATGTAATTTGATGGGTTATGCTAGCCAGGGAAACTGGAAGTACGGCTCCTGTTTAATATTTCCAGTCTGGAGTGGTCCGGGTAATAACCGTGGTGATAGGAGAGCTCTAACAGCTACCATGAAACTACACAGCTTCTATGTTGTGACTAATGAGGTGACAAAAAAGTTACGCTCTGTATGTTTACATCTCCAGTCTCCCATCATTTAATACACGATCTAGCACACTTACCTCTCTATGAGAGGTAGATATTGAAGCTTGTTTACAAGGCAATGCTACATGAAGGTTTCTCTCAAATGAAAGGGCGCTTGTAGAGAGAAATGAGGCTAGCCCATGTTCTTGAGAAACAGCAGTTCCAAACCACAAGCTTTCTTATTCAAGATGTCGGTCTAAGCACTGATTCTTTACCATGGAAATTTCAAAAGTGATGACATACAGAAGGAGTCAAGTTACTTCCCCTGAGACTTGTTTGTAATGCCAATTTGCCAAATGATGTGGCAATTACATTGACATCAGTCGCATACAAAATGTGTTCTTGAATATGGGTATATTGCTAACATCTGTGATTATTAAGAAAAATTTGCATTGCTGAAAACCAAACCCCCATCAAAAATGAACACTTACTGTCTTTAAAAAATAAATAAGGAAATCAGTGTAAATCAGAAATTCTGCAAACAGAAAAAGTCCCTCTCCATTGGTCCATTCCTTAATTTTACAAGTTTTAAATGTAAACAGATCAAAAGACTTGACATTATGCAATGCCAGCAAAAATTGCCTAACCAGCCACAGTATTTTTTTCCATGTGACATTTATTCTGAAGATTGTGGTCCAGAAACTAATATCAGGCCACAGAGAGGTTTTGGAACTACATCTGCGCAAAAACCTGCACCAAAAAAATTTGTTAGAACCTTGGAAAATATAATTTTCCAAATCAGAAACAGGGAAATGTTTGTATCATTGGCTTCATTTCTCCCGTGTTTCATAGAATCACAGAATCGTTAAGGTTGGAAAGACAACTAAGATCACCAAGTCCAACCATCAACCCATGCTTATGACCGCTCTAAACCATGTCACTCAGCGCTACATCTCATTTTCTCGAATACCTCCAGGGATGATGACTCCACCACTTCCCTGGGCAGTCTGTGCCAGTGCCTCACTCTTTCTGAGAATAATTTTTTCCAAATATCCAACCTGACCCTCTCCAGCACAATTTAAGGCCATTACCTCTTGTTTCCTCTCCATCTCCCACCCTCTTCCTCTACACTGTCCTCTTTCATGGAGGCTTTTGTAACAGGTCACATTAATTTCAGGTAAAGTGCAGTACTGATATTCTCTATAACTGTGACACCCAAGCTGCTGGTTGCCAATGGGTCTGTTCATTGTTCTTAGCTCCAGCCTAGCACAGCTTACATGAGACTGGCACCCTGATGTCCCTGCAGCAATCAAGATGCAGGCAGTCCGTCCTCTCCCCAGGATGAGAGAATATAATCATAACAGCAAGCAGCACAGGCAGAGGAAGGCTGGGCTCGGCTTGCCGCACCATTCTGCATCTCATGAAGGCACTGTACCTCTTGGCATGCTCTAAAATTTCTGCTTCTGAATACCACGTAATCCCTGGCATTCATAAACTTAAATTAGAGGATTATCCATAATTTCCTGCCAGAGAACAGAGCACTCCGGTTACCTCGTGTTGGATCAGGACACTTATGCCAGGAAGCAAGAGCAGTTTTCCTAACACCGACAGTGATCTGCCCAGCAAGGCCAACGTGTATCTAAAATATTTTAGCATGTATACCTATGGAATACCTTTGAAAAATATGTAATTGTTTAAAAATGAATGCAGTGTAAAGAGGTTTTCAAATTATATTTTTGGAAATCTTTGAATTTCTTCTCTCCGCCACTTATTCAAACCCACTGGAACAGCTCAGTGCATGAGAACTGCTGCCAGCATCCCACCTAAACACCAGCTCACATCTCCAGGCTGGCGCCTTTCGTTCATGCAGTTCATCTCGGGCCAGCAAAAGGACCTAAAGCACAATCCTGGGAAGGTACAGCCCCCAGGTGAAATGCACACGGTACAGTGAAGCACTCACACACGTTGTGGTGACTGAGCAGGATGGAGTCTGGAGCAGAGAACGAGGGGAAGCATCAGGAAAAAGACCCACTGTGCAAATGGTGTTCCCAAAGTCAAAGAGAAATGAATCACTCTCAACCAGTAGAACTCTAAAGGCTGGATGGAACAATTTCTGAATACTAGTCAGACCAAAAACAACACACCGCTGGAATAATGAGGATATAGAAGAAACCAACAAAAGCCAGGAAATTCAAAGCTGAGGCTAAAATTCCACTCCTAATTTTAGGGCTGTTTTCTTTTTTAAAAAATACTGTTCAACTTGGTTGGGGCTGTTTAAGGTTGTTTTCTTAAGGTTTTACAAAACTCATACAAGATGAAACTTTTTGCTCTTTCTTTTTATTATTATTATCCTGCAAATAAATAAATAAATAAATAAATAAAAAAAAAGAAAGAAAGAAAGAAAAGAGAAAAGGAATCAACTGTTAGGTTTTTATTGAATTTTAGCTGTGTTACTTGTATAACTCCACTTTTCAACCCCAGACACCGTCTGCCTTATACTGGCTTGCAAAACCCAGACTCAAGGCCCCCATTCCTGGAGTTTGTAATGGAAGTGACAAAAGGCAGATGACACAAGCTGGATGGGGAGAACCAGACCTGGTGCTGCTGCAGCAGGAGCACAGCAGCACAGCACAGGATGGAAATGCCAGAACTGATTGTCAGGAGGGGCAGGAAGAAACGCAGGTTATAGCAGCAGGCACATAACCTTTCTTTGAAGAAAGATAAGGTCTTTCTTGCTAATAGAGGTGCAGGATTTAGTAGAAATAGGTACTCCCTACAACACCATGAACTTCAGAGGGGTACTTATACATTGGCTGTCTCCTGTGCTAAGGGTGGCAGGGGGGAACAGTTGGACCATTCTCCATTCTTCTTCCTGCTGGAGCAAAGGAATTCTGCGTGTGTTTACTTTATAGTCTCCAAGCTGATTTGTATTTATATAAGGGCAGACACAGGCTTGTTTGCTCATGCTGAGCAGCACATCACTTTGCAAACAGCCCCGGTGACTTCAGCAGGGCTGCTGGGGAGCAGCAGGAATTCCACCAGCAGTGTCTGGCTCCAGAGGGATATCTTAGGGATCTCACCAGAAAAGGCAGTTTCTCCTTCTTTTTCCTCCTCCGCAGACATAACCACCACTTAATACAGTCTCACCAGTTACTGATGTCTTTCTGGAGCAAAAGGATGCACGTCTCCCATCCTGTCTGCACCTGGCCACCTTTTTCCTCCTTAGGAGAACTCCACTTTGTGCTTACAGTGCACATCCCGAAGGGACAATGTGGGTCAGTTTGCGTCACATTTCCTCTTTTTTTCCTTTTTTTTTTTTTTTTTTCCTGTGCTTTCCTCTCTGGTTGTTTGCTTTCTCCAACCACAGAGGGCACTGTTGGGGAGCTCTCAGCCCCAAACCCAAGGGAAAGACGAGAAAAGGAGAAAGGTTTGTCGGCTAGCTCGGTATTTTCACAGGAGGACAACTAACAACACCGGGAAAGCCAAGACGAAAGCCATTAACACAGGCTAATGCACCAGATGTAGCCATCTCAAACGCTGACACTTTTATTTTTGTTTCCAAAGGAAAAGTTGTTGAAGCATGAATTTTGTAATGAAAACAAATTTTGCGTTGCTGTTCCCAACCTGACATTGGTATTGGACTGACATGGCAATGACCTGAAAAAAATCTAAATTCTTTGACATTTTAGAAAAGCAAGGAGCAGCTTTTCAATTAGGTTTTGCTTTTAATTATAGAAAGGTTTCAGAGTAAAAGAATATAAGATGTGTCCTGAGGCTACCTGCATATTTTACTATCGAGTTACTTCTCATTTAGCTACTGAAATGCAACAAGAGAGCTTTTGCGTATGACAACATGGCATGCCTGTCTTAGTCTACCACTCATTTGACTCTGCTCCACAGAATAAGAAGTACCTTTCATTCAGGTGTGTTTATGATGAGTAAACTTGACCAGATGTTCGGCCTTCTTTGTATGTTAAAGTGTTTTATGGCTCACATTAGTCAGCTGGAAAAGGGCAGTTCATTTATAGTCCCTTGTACGTTTTTTCAGGTTCAAGCTTCCCTGGTGGAACACGGGACTATGTGAAAATATTTAAAAGGAAGAAATGAACAATTCCAAATATAACAATGTATGGCACTGAACTGAATAAGGCCCTATAATTTACAGGATGAATTCTATAAATATTGAATGTTATGAGGCTACAATTCCAACAGTTTATCATAGAACAGAATCACAGAATCACAGAATCATTAAGGTTGAAAAAGACTACTAAGATCACCTAGTTCAACCATCCACCTACCACCAACACTGCCCAATAAACCATGTTCCTTAGTACCAAAATTCCACATTTCTTGAACACCTCCAGGGACAGTGACCCCACCACCTTCCTGGGCAGCCTGTTCCGATGCCTCACCACTCTTTTGGAGAAGAAATTTTTCCTAATGTCTAACTTGACCCTCCCCTGGCACAACTTAGGCCATTCTCTCTAGTCCTATTGCTGACCCACACCTCACCACAACCTCCTTTCAGGTAGTTGTAGTGGGCAATAAAGTCTCCCCTGAGCTTCCACTTCTTAAGACTAAACAATCCCAGTTCCTGCAGCCACTCTTCATAAGACCTGTGCTCCAGACCCTTCACAACTCCGTTGCCCTTCTCATTCCAGGGCCTCAATGTCTTTCTTGTAGTGAGTGGCCCAAAGCTGAACACAGTACTCAAGATATGGCCTCACCAGAGATGAGTACAGGGGAATAACCACCTCCCTGCTCCTGCTGGCTGCACTATTTCTGATACAAGGCAGGATGCCATTGGCCTTCCTGGCCACCTGGGAACAGTGCTGGCTCATGTTCAGTCGAGTGTTAACCAACAAATATGTAAGAGCAAGCTTATCCCACTCCTTTGCTCACAAGGGAGATTAAAATTATATTTAAAGCATATTCTCTTCCTTGTAGAAACAGTCCTGATGATGCATATAAGTCAGAAAAGAGCCATAGACTTTTCATACATGTTAACACACTGATACTGACCTATTTGAAGGCTCTTCTCCCTAAATGTCAGTGTTAGAGGATATTAGAATATAAATTAGAATAAAATTTTCAGACTAATTCAGACACTCAGATCCTCAGAAAGTGGTTGGCAGCACTGAAATCTTAGCCTTACCCTGGGCTTGAATGCTTCATCAGGCTGGGTGCCTGCCCTCCAGTACAGTTGGGTCAGTGGAACTCAAAACACAACCAGCTGAAACAGCATGGTGGGAATGCAAAACCTGCCTCAGCTCAGCCTTCATATGAGGATCTTGCAGGGCCAGGAGTAGATTTAAACTGTGTGGAGAGAGATGTTCCTGTGTTCCTGAGTTAGGAGAGTCCTTCATCCATCCTTCCTGGCAGTCATGTGTGCAGTAAGACGATGCAGAGCTAAGGCAGCCCAAAGTCTTTGGAAAGGCACCACCAGCAGTTAAAGATGTTGTGCTGAAGCCTTGCATCTCACCTCCTTGAGACCTTAAAGCCACCACCTTGTGGTGCCTGTGCTGCAAGCTGCACAAAGCTGTGCCAATGCTCACAGCTTCACCTCTCCCCATGGTGTTACCAAGGGCTCAGCATCACACTGACCACAGCTATGTGGTGTTTGATCAGCTCAGAGCATGGACAAAATGAGTTCATGTCTGCCTACAATATGTCATGTCAGCATGTTCTCAAGTCTGCTGCTCAAACAAAATGTTTTCCTTCCAGTAAGGTTACCACGAGGCTATGGGACACCATGGCCATGGCCTCAGCTCCAGGCAACTTCACGGATTTCTGCACCGCAAAGCGGATTTCCATCATGTAGAGCAAGGTACTTTTATGTGTAATCTTTCAAATGTATTCTCCAGCACAATATCTAGGACCCACGGCAGTTCAGACCCTGTTGTACCTTAATGCTTGAGAAAATCCAACTGACCAGTGTGATTATTTCTCAACTACTGCTATTGGAATGTCTTTAGTACTTTGGCTGCAAAAGCTTTTTTTTTTCAGCCTCTAAAGAATTTACATTTCAGATACTTCATCATTGCAGAAAAAGTGGAGGTACAAAGACTCCTGTTGAAATTAGAAGTAAAAGCAATCTTTTTCCAGCTTTACATGTACAAACTAAAATAGTAAAAAAAGTCATTAAATAAACATAACTGGTAGGATGCAAACCTTTCCTTCAGCTCACATTAAAATATTTTATCTTGCTGGTATTTTTTTCTAGCCACTGGCCTCTTGGAAACACAAATTGAGATCCCTCTCACCTCAGCTGGGACCAGAGCACCCCTGGAAAAACAGACATTCACTACAATATGTTGAAAAGAACTTTATCTAGGTTCTAAACAGAGGGATCAATCAATAAATAAGGAGCTATGTCATATAAATAAAACATAATGGATTATAATTAATTTACACAGATTAAATAACTATTGAAAGAGGAATTAAATGGAAGGAAAACAAATCTGTATCTTAGGCTATAAGAACAGGTGTTCCATCTATTAGGGGAAAATCTTATTTAACTTACATAAATTGCAGAAACTTAATTATTTAAAAGAATCTCTGGGTATCTACAACAAACGATGATTTTGTCGATGTAAGACCTGTATGTTCTATTATTCTACTTGAATGATTCTGTAAGCACAAAATCAGCTAAAATTCCATCGTCTGTTTCTTTGGTTTTATTTAACACCTAGAAAGTAAAAGGTCACAGGACTGATATACTCAGAAAGGACAGAATTATCTGGTTCATTCTAGTGTATCTTTCTTATCCTTCCTAAAAATCACCAGTAATGCAATACTGAGAGCTAAACTTTCAGAGAAGATATCAGACTGCCACAAGCTCAATTTGTGAGGACAAGTGACATTTGGGGATATTTATCCAGCAAATAACTAAACCATTTGTGATGCAGCAATACAAATATTTCAAGAATGATTTCCACCCTGACATTAGTACATGGGATGATACGGAAAGAGATGAAAGAAGACTTACTTTTAACTTGAAGCACTGCTATAGTTAGCCACTCTGCAGAAACATTTTGACAGTTTAATCATGGAGACTCTTTTGCCTTTAATCCTAAAAATGTTGGCTCCCATAATAGGATGTTATTGCTTTTTCTTTGTCTGCAGCAGAAGAGCTATGCAAATTATAGGGTCTTAAAAAACTTGCAACAACCAAGCATATCACCAGGCAAAAAGGGAAATTAGCATTTTGGTTGTTCTCATGTAGGCCTCAAGAACTTTTGAGCTTGAGGAAAGTGAGAACAAAGAATTAAAAAATGATGAGCTGATCTCTGGAAAAGCCTCAGGTTGCTTTTGTGCAAGAGAATAAAATGCAGCAGTTTCATAATCCCATTGTGCTCTGCTGGCTTTTTTTTTTTTCAGACGGTTCTAAAAGGTCTTTAGATCTTTTCCAACGCAGAGAAAACCCTTATGGAAGTATCTACCAGTGCGAAGTGTTAGCAAAAGTCCTTTTCCATCTCAGGAGCTCTGAGGCAGGTTGTACAAATAGATATTTCTAATGCTTCAGAAAACTGGTAGCAAAGATCAAGGAGTTAAAGAAGAATAGTGCGCAATCTCGTTTGATAAGGACCATCTGAGGCAGCATTTAGAATATATTACACCATGTCTTACTTCAACAGGGGCAACGTACCCATTGCCATTACGATAGTGAGAAATATTGTAGAGTTCTTTAGGGCATTAAAAGAGAAAAATAGCTCTGTATTCCAGACAGCCTCCTTTGAATCCCAAACTCATAATGTTGGTAAAAAATGAATATCTGCATAGGCATGTTGCAGCACTCTACTTTCTTGTTCCTTCTGTTTGTTCATAGAGAGGGTAAATCTCTTCAAAGAAAACAGAAAGATAATAAACACCATCAAACTAGAATTTACTGGTCTTATAGCTTTAATTTTATACAGTGAGCATGAGGTTTTGAGACCCATGACTGCTATTAAATATAATAAAAATGACCCGAGAGAAGGTCTTCCCACCAATCTGCACAATAGAGTTATAGCACTAAGAATACATTATTATATTCCTCTTAATATTATCATGTTATTAAATTAAAGAACATGCTTTGAAACGATGCCAGGAAATTGCATTAAACCCCTCAAATGAATTAAATGTGTCAGACAGAGATGCCGTTCTTAAGTAGCTCTGTGTTGCCTCAAGATGAAAGCACTGAAACCTTGGACCCTTTTGAGACTGCTTGCCTCCAGACTGGATGCTAAGAATTATGGGGAAAAAGTGCTCCGCTTATTCCCACTGGTCTACAGGTTGTTGGAAAAGGAGAATAGCTTGTGATGTGGTTCAGCACCACCGCTTCTGGGATGACTGCAGGTCGTTTGTAGGTCATGGACTTGCTGAGGTAGTTTCATGCTCATTAGAAGGCTAACCCAGAGATATTGCAGTTATAGGAACAGAGTGAAGCTTATTGGCAGAATTTATTAGAGGCAATCACATAAAAGCAATACCAGGGGAAGCTACTGGATTCAGCAAGTTCAGATGTTAGTAAGATTAATATGCCTAGCTGGAAATATAAAACCTAAGCATGATTGAATGAACATGCACGTAAGGTGGAAGAAAAGTGATCACAGTGTGGGTGTGAATGAATCAGAAGTTGCACTTTCCATCTACTTACTACTGGTCATCAAGCTGTTCTGCTCAAAGGCAGATAAAGGATGCAAGCATGAGGCATTTCACATAACCATCTCTCACAGTGGCTGCTATAACTGTGTTTCATGCACAGCACAGTCTGTACATTATGATGTGTTCTAAGTATTTCTGTTAGCCTTGCATAATATAGACCTTGTCTATGTGCACAGTCGTGTTCCCTGCATGGAGACGTGAGCTTCGTTGGTTCAGACCAGGCACTGACATCATGTCATCATGGCTTCCAGACAGCCTCCAACCCAACATGAGGTCAAACCCAGAGCAAACTAAATTAATCTATACATTTCTTAATCAATTCTATTAGCAAATGAGTTGACCAAGCAGGTTCTTAGGCTGAAATATGCAGGCCAACATGGAGTAGGTACAAGTTCACTGACATGTCCACAGTGTTCAGTATTTAAACATCACAAAAACTGAAACCATCTCATTTTGTGCTGCTCTTTCCAAGTCTCATCAGACAAGCACAAAACCCAGTCATTTCTTATTCTTCTGCACTGTAGCACAGATACTGTGACATCTGTCATGAATGTAAAGTAGCAACATACATAATTCACTCATATTAGATATTCCTAACTTGTGCAGGGCTGATACTGTGAAAGTAAGAGTGATAATAATTTGTGATGTAAACTGATAGGAACATTAACACTTGTGGAAAAGAAAAAAACCTTAACACTAACACATTTATGAATGGATGAAAACAGGGGGGGAAGTTGAACTGCTTCTACTTCTGCCTGAAATGTTGGTAACACAGAGCTCCTGACTCTGGAGGAGCTGCCTGGGGACACATCTCTTGGGAAGCACGAGGAATGCCACAGCCATAAGAAAGTAATGAATGTTTCCACGTCTCAGCTCAGCTGTTTTCCCAGTAGTGTCTTCTGGGAAATGTTTACAGAAAGGGAAAATAAATTGATTGTGTACAGATAGGGAAAATAAATTGATTATTTACAGATTATATGTATATGATTTGATCAAACCACAAATTGTTTTGCTCCTTGCAGTCTGGTGCAGTGATTTTCCCCTGTTGGGCTGCACGCTGTGGGTTGGTAGCAGAGCAGGCAATAGCAGTATGATTCCTATTACATACATTTTCCAGACATTCAACAGTGCTAGGTCCTGAATATTTGCTCATACTTTCTAGGAAAACTAAGGACAACATGGGAGGTTGTAAGCAGTTAAAGTTGGCTTCGGTGTTCTACACTGACAGAACTGCAACTAGAAGCTTTTTCCTGGAAGCCTGCAAGAACGAAAGGCACAGCTGACACGGTTCTATGGAAGTTACCTTCGTGTTTGATCTACAGTGTTATTTCTGAAGTTACAATGCAGGAAGATCAACTTTTATAAACATCTATGAGACTGAATTCTCTAAATCTACTGCACAAGTCAGGAGAAAACTTTAAATAGCTCAAACTGACTTTGGAGTGACGGATTTTGCCACCAGCTTCAACCACCATCAGCGTGTCGTCCTTTTGGAATGTAAATAAAACTCATATCCTCAAGAGCCTATTTTACAGCGGATTTTTCATTTGCGTGATCATTAATTTTTAAGTGCTCATTAATGAAACACATCCTTGTTTAAGGCTAATAAACGGGTTAATAGCTGGGATGATGAGAATTCTGGAAGACAAAAAAATTGAGAGAGACAGAAAGGAGAATAGGGAGCCTGACAAGTTAATGATGCATTAAAGTAAATCCTGGGTCAGTTTAGATCCTGCGTAGCTCATTACTGCATAATAAATTTCATTGATAGCTATAAAAAAAAACCCAAAAACTAGGAGAAGCTATAGAACTTTTGGTTGAATTCACTGGGTAGACATTCAGGATATTTCCTAAAGTTTTGCAGTTGTATATTGCTCGTAAAAAAATTTCCAGTTCTAAAAAGAATTTGAGTGTCCAAATGAAAGCAAAGTGCCAGCTTTCAGACCAGTGCCTGGCTGTGTCACATACACAACCATCTACTCGTGTTCCACAGCCTCAGAAAAGAGAGGGTGGAGACAGAAATCAGTAATCCTGCTGTGCCGCTAGTTATATTTAAATCAATAGTATAAAAACCTCCCTGCCCAGGGAGGTTGTGGAGTCTCCTTCTCTGGAGATATTCAAGACCCACCTGGATGCCTACTTGTGCGACCTGGT
>JAOWBP010003659.1:28831797-28871796 GCA_028571105.1 Tragopan temminckii
CATTCAAGGCCAGGCTGGATGTGGCTCTGGGCAGCCTGGTCTGCTGGTTGGCGACCTGCACATAGCAGGGGGTTGAATCTAGATGAATCTAGTCCTTTTCAACCCAGCCCATTCTACAGTTCTATGATTCTATGATGTGAAGTGCTGCTTGCTCTGTTTATTGCCGGTTCGGTGATGAGATGTGCTTTTCTAGGGGCTGGCAGGGTCTGATTGCGTACGGATGCCATTCCCTTGTGCTGGTGGTGGATGCCAATACTGCCCAGACCTTGCAGGTTCTGGAAAGGCACAAAGCAAATGTTGTCAAGGTGAGACACATGTGGTTTAAGGTGTATCACTTGTTCTGGTGTACATATGGTGTACATACCTATACAGACATGTATGTTTAATCACTTCAAATAACTGAAATTATATTGCATATATATTTGCATAATTGAAATCAAGTATTATAAGCAACTGTCATTGTCAAACCACACATACTCCTTTAGCATCTTTGTTCTCTGTCAGCAGCAAGTAGCAAAACAATTCTGGATTGAATACTTAGGGAAGGAGTCAGTGTTATCTCCTTGTGTTACCTGAGCGTTATCTCTGCAGACTTGTAGACAAAATGTTTCATATGGCAATATACCTAATTTATGTGTGTATTGCCATCTTCCTGCAAGCCAGTGTAGCTTGCAATCCCAAACCAGGAAGTGGTGTATGACAATCAGTAGTGGTGGCATGCTCAATGGCACAGAGATAGGAGATGCAGTAATGGATGTTATCAAGTATTCCTGTGCTTTTTGGGTGAGTTAATTATTGTTTGTTGGTTAGTCTGAAAAATATTAAGTTGGATTTCTCTGTTGTATGTGTTTTCCTCATTTGACCACTTTTCATCTCTATCTTCAGGTTAAATGGGCTAAAGAAAATTACCATCACAATATTGGCTCTCCATATTCTTTACGTTTAGCTTCTGCTGATGTTACTGGTAAAATAATTGTATGGGATGTGGCAACAGGAACAGCTCGTTGTGAAATACAAGAACATGCAAAACCAATACAAGGTAATGGTAATGCATGATGTTTGATTGAAAGTTGCTTTACAGAGTAGCATGGACAAGTCCATATCCTAGACTCAGTTCAGCCAGTGAATTTCAATCTGAAACATCACTCTGTATTTATGTTGTGCAGAACCACGTCAGTTGTGATGAAAAGAACCATGCGCCATCTCAGATTGACAGTGGGGTGGTGTCAGTATTGGACCTGGAAACAAAAGTTTTCTTAAGATAATCTTTAGCAAGATTCTTGAGTTCAGGTCTAAAAAGAAACTAAATGTAATGCACAATCAGATCTACAAATAAGGTTCCTAAATGCTATATAACGAAGAAGCATGGTTGCCTGTCACCACAACTCAGCATCATTTAAATATTCAAGATAAATGGGCCAAAAAAAACTAATTTCTAGGTTAGCAACCTCAACTAGAAGAACCAGAGGTTGCTATACTGAGAAAAGTGTACTGGAACAGTTAAGGCCTTTTTGGTTTGAAGATGAGTCAGGTATGCTTCCCCAGCCCCATGAGTACTGCTTTACCTTAGGACTTCTGTAACTTCTCTATACTGTTAATAGTCTTAATGCACCTAACAAAAATAGAAGGGTGTGACCAATAAACCCACAGAGAAATGTGCTTTCAGAAGAATTCTGTACATCTTGTTACTAACAAGTTGCCATTCACAATGTATTACAGAAAAAGAATTGTTTTAAAGTAGAACAGAGTTTTTCTGAAAATTAATTTTGGTGTTTACTGGTCCTTCTTTCTTTTGACAGACATGCAGTGGTTGTGGAATCAAGATGCTTCTAGAGATTTACTGCTTGCAGTTCACCCACCTAACTATATTGTGCTGTGGAATGCAGACACGGGCACCAAACTTTGGAAGAAAAGTTATGCAGAAAATATTCTGTCTTTTTCATTTGACCCGTTTGATCCATCCCACTTAGCATGTAAGTTTGTATGTATAAAATAATAAGAAAAGACAGATGTTATTTTAGTTAATTGGAGCTAGCAAAAAAAAAAATATCTGTATGATTGTGTCAAGAATTGCAGATACCTGTGTTATAGTATGGAGTATCATTAGTTCAAATTGGAGGGGGGCTATAAGGGAGGGGGAGAAAAAACATGCTCTAAGTAACATAGAAAGGAAGTTGGCAGGTGTGACCAGGAGAAATGTGAGACCAAAATGTTGAAGTAAAGATATTGAGATTGAAGTAATAGAATAGATGGGATTATGTTATTAATGCCAGGAAGAAGTCTCTAAACAAAGACGGGGGAGTCTTTGGCCTCTGTGAGATTGTCTAAAATAAATTGTAATTGGGAAAGGGGAGGGCAAAAGTGCTCATGAATAGAAAATACAAATTAGAGATCTGAAAAGAAACCTTTGTGATTTCATGAAGAAGTTGGAATGCACCTTGAAGAGGGAGGTGCATAGAGAGCTGAGGAAGGCAGGCATAGAGAACCCTGTTGAACTGATCTAAAAGGCTATGAAATAATAGGGTGCTGAGAGAGAATTCAGTGAGATAAGAGCAGACCTGAACTAAATGATATCTTCAACAGAAGTTTTTGTTAGAGGAGGAATGTGAGCATCAGTTTCAGAAACAATTCAAATGATAAGGGGGATGTAGTGTGTGCTAATTCAGGTTTTAGTGGAAAGAAACTAAGATAAATAAGAGACACTATTTTTAGCTTATCTTGATCACTCCTGGTGTGTTAAGAGACAAACTGCAATTTCCAGGCTTTGTAGCTGTGATTTCCTTTTTTATCTGTTGTACCATTCAACGCAGGAAAAGAGCTTTGGGGTGTAAACATGTAGTAAAATCTTAGCTACATCTTTACAGTTTATCTGAGTCTTTATCCCGCCACACAAATAGTATGTGTTAATGGTTCTTTGATCAATGTACTGCGTGAGAAGATCAAATGGGTTATGCAGTCAGTGTGAGCAACTCTACTTTCTGTTGGCACTGTGAAACTTAACAATCAATAGCTGATGACAGAGAATAACTGTACTGAACAAATATGGAGTGACAAACAAGAAATTTCTACCATTAATCCGCGCAGTGTTGTGTTTTTTAATACTGACTTAATTCTAAAATTAATTGCTTTTTATGCATTTTCATTAATGGTAGTGGGCTATCTTCTGCTCTTTCAGTAGAAGGTGCCTGTTGTCTAGAATTACAAGTTTTCTGTGTTAATGCATTAATAAGGCTATTATCATTTATCTCCACCAAAATTTTATTGAAGTAAAATGCCAAAACAGAATTGCAGATTGCATTTTGTAATAACTGTTTTTCCCCATACAGTGCTTACCAGTGAAGGGATAGTGTTCATCTCTGACTTCTCTCCTTCCAAAGCTCCTGCCAGCTCAGGGAAGAAGGTTTACATCTCCAGTCCCCATTCCAGTCCTTCTCATAGACTGGTTGCTACCACAGGGGCCAAGAAGGCCCTTGATAAAGTAAAAATCTTAATCAGTAATGAAAAACCAAGGTAGGTTTCTTTGTTGATACTTTTTTTTAATGCCTATGTGTTCTGTAAGTAGTATTAGATTACTGTTAGACAATATAATTTAATTTACTAAATCTAATTAAATATTAAAAAGAATACATGTATTGTGGGGTAGGTAGACTGGTCATAATTTCTATTGTTTGTCTTCATGGCACTGAAAGTAAGATGCATCTGTGAGGAAGGTCTCTAGCTTCTTTTAATTCATGCTTACTTGGCTTCGTTTTTTTAATTGAATTTCAATTGATACCTCCTTTCAAAAAATGGTCCCTCATTTTAATTACAGCTTTCTTTTTAATATAATATTTTTATATAATATCTGCACTATGTGATTTATTTTTTTTTTAGTCACATCTATTTATAATATAGACAAATATCCTTTTGTTTGCAAAAATCACTTATTGCCATGTAAAGCAAATACAGCCTCTAAGGAAAGTTGGATGTTGTCCTCCCTCCCTTGACATCCCTGAGCTCTGAATGAAAGCTCTGACTGTCACTGATTTTACATCAGATTAGGAGAAGAGGAGTGGAAAGTGACTGCAAACACAAGGTGGCTTATAGTCCTGGAGACAGAAGCTGATAATGGGGATTTAGTGTATGGCAGATATGATTAAAACAAACAGATAAAAAACCCTTAAATAGGACATTAAATCAGTTAAGAACACACTGAACACAGTGTAAGAATAATTTTCTTCAGCATGACTTACATACATGCAATTCATTGAATTTTATACACCTAACTTGAAGAAAGTTGCTTTCCTTTTCTGAGCCACTTAAAGTTTATTTTTCATGTTTTGCAGTGCTGAATCTGTGACACTCAATGACTGCCTTCAGTTATCCTACTTGCCTTCTAAAAGAAACTACATGTTGTTACTCTATCCCAGAGAAATTCTGATTCTTGACTTGGAAGTGAATCAGACAGTGGGTGTGATTGCAATTGAAAGAACGGGTGTGCCTTTCCTACAGGTAATGAAAATTGGATTGGTTTCTATCATTGTAATGGATAATTGAGATGAATTATAAGTTCACGACCTACTGATTGTTGTATTTTGATTAATGCTAGGGAATGAAAAGAAATGTTCATCAGGAGAAGTATCCTCTGTACCAAGCGCTGTTTAACTTAGTGTCTGGTGTCTGTAGCAAACCTGTTTCCTTTTGTTGCTGCAGAAGCTACCAGCATGGAAGCAATGCTGTGAAGAATGGGCATTTCATTCTCTTCTGGTTAAGCTGTTCACATAGAACTTAATACTAGTTCCTTGAGTGTTTGCCTTTGCTTAACTGAATGTCTGCATCTTGTCTGAGATCTTATTGAATCATCTTTATTCTCGTGAACATCTTCAGTGATTTTCATGAGCATCTTTAATCATGAGTACTTCTGTTACCAAAACATAATGTTTTAAAACGAAGTGGTAACTAGAGACTATGTGTGAGTTTAAAGAAGGAATGCAACAGACAATTCAAACAGCTCACTGAAGTTCTCAAAGCCATCTGTTGGTACATGAATATGCCATAGTGTAGTTTTACTATATGATTTAAAAATTTCTCTTAAGTAATAATAGTTTTAAGAAATCAAACTTAAAATCTTATCAGTCTTAAACACTATTGTGCTCTTGCCTGATTTTTTTTTTTTCTTTAACTTTTTCCTAGCACTGATTGTTGACTTTTCCTTCATTACAAGTAGTGTAGCTACAGAAATTCATTAAAATGATGACTTAATGCTAATTTTTTGGTTACTTACATATTCATTCTGAGTTTTATGTTTAGTTAGAAGAGTTTTTTGCAAAGGTAAAATTTTCTTAACTCTATATAATGTTTTCTTCATGTAGGTAATTCCTTGTTTTCAGCGTGATGGCTTATTTTGCCTACATGAAAATGGTTGTATAACTTTGAGAGTTCGCAGATCTAGCTGCTCTGCAACTGGAATTCCAAATGAAGAGCCAGGTAAGTTATGTGTCAGAAATAGCAAGAAATCAACTTTGATGCATTTTATTCAATACTTTAGTACCAGCGTCAACCATCATGCCATGTGCAGAGTGGTGAATTACAACTCTTCTAGTGTTTTTTGTCTTTGGTAAATTTATGCTGTGCTCTACCAAATTTATTTATTTATTTATTTATTTTTACTTTGTGGATATTTATGTTTTCTGATCTAATTTCTTGTTGTGGCATGTTGATGTTACAGATCCAGACCCAGTTCAGGAGCTGGTTTATGATTTAAGAAGTCAATGTGATGCAATTAGGGTAACAAAAACAGTACGGCCTTTCAGTATGGTGTGCTGCCCAGTGAATGAGAATTCTGCAGCTCTCATTGTCAGTGATGGCAGGGTCATGATCTGGGAGTTAAAATCCAGCATTGCCAGCAGAAGTCTGCGTAACAGGTAACGACTTTGTTTTTCTGATCAAAGTTTCCATCTGATATATTTACAAGCGATATTTAATTATATTCTGAAAGTAATGGTGGCGTGCTTCTGTGTGTGACGTGTGTTATACATGTGTATGAATGCAAGGATGAGGGAGATATTTGGAATTAGGATACAAAAGATAGGAATGAATATTCACATTATTTCAGGAGAATGCTTTCTTGTAATCTGGCTTTCTGCAAACTGTATCATTTTCTTCAGGATTGGAGCCCTTAGTTTCAATCATTTGCAAT
This sequence comes from Tragopan temminckii, assembly GCA_028571105.1. Classification (NCBI taxonomy): domain Eukaryota; kingdom Metazoa; phylum Chordata; class Aves; order Galliformes; family Phasianidae; genus Tragopan; species Tragopan temminckii. The sequence continues at coordinate 28,837,976 of JAOWBP010003659.1, forward strand.
TTGTCAGTTTGACACAAAGCAGTGTGAGTGCACAGCAGGTGGCTTGAATATGCCTGTGTGAACCATTGATGATTTTATGTATGAAGCCTTTACAGTTTCAGATTTTAAGCAGCCTCTCATACATTCAGTATATCAAGGTTATTCTGTTGCCCTAAACTTTTAACATATTATTGGATAAAATAGATAACATACTGTCATTAAAAAAAAAAAACAAACCTTAGTATACTTTTAAATGTCAAAAATACTTTTCTTAACATTTTTAACATTTTCTTTTGTTGCACATCAGTGTTGCAACATTTTTATCTTCTCATTCCCAAAACTACTATTAAATGGATTCACTGTGATGCATAACCAGTACAACTGTATAGGATCTATGTGTTGCTGGCATGTATTTGGTGGATTCCTAGGCTCATTTCTAAAGCACTGATTTTTGTTGTGGCTGTATAATCCAGCAGAATGTTATATTATAAGCAGCACTGAGCCTAGAGGAATCTGGCTCAGTGATTGTAATGAACAGTAGTGCATATTTCTAGTTGGCACAGAGTCTTTAATGGCTACTTAAGGAGTCTTCCTCCATTAACTCATGGTTTTGTTGCAGCTTTGTGTATACAAAGGCAGTTGTTTCTTTTGTTTACATGAAAGACATTGCTTTATCTGTAGGTTTTGTTATGTGGAATTGATGTAAGAAGGTTTTCTAATTGAAAGGTTGGGAATCTGTTTTTTAATATCAGATATGCTTAGTAATGTTTCTTAGCTGTATTCCTTAGCGTAACTCATTGAAAAGCCTACATTGAATGATTAGGTACACTTCAGAGCAAAGGATACATGAATTTGAGATGTGTGTATTTCTGTTTGCATCATCTGCTGGTAAGAGTTGGGTATAATCTTGTCAACATACTCTGCAAGCAGTAAGTGAGAGAGCAGCCTGTGGAGAAAGCAAAACTAAGAACCTGAGTCTGCAAGTGATCCAGTTTGCATCAGGAGTTTGTTTTCATTTCTTTCACAGCAGCTCAAGTGCATCACCTTTGTATTCCCCGGTCTCATTCTGTGGAATTCCTGTAGGAGCATTCCAAAATAAACTTCCCGACCTCTCATTAGACAGCATGATAGGTAAGAGTATTTTCCACTAATATTACTGATACTGATTTGTAGGATTTTTGAATCATCGTACATTTTAGTTTAAGATTGCATATGTTAGAATTGTTTTGTGTGTAAATTAAGTACTAATTCTAAAAGAAAAGAAATATCATACCCATCTGTTAGAAAATATTAATAATTTTGAGGTTATTCTGTTGAAGACCAACGTTCAAAGTTCAGTTACTCGAAGAAAAAAATGTAATTTAAAATGGAATTTAGCCAAAACCCTTTCTGTTTTTAGGTGTAATCTTAAGTGTATGAAAACAGTTTTGTTTGATGCAATCCACCTTTGTGAAATCTAGATGGCAACATCAGTATTGAGAAGTGTTCCGCCAGGAACTTCCAAACAATGGTTACCTCTACATTTTTAAAACTAATTTTTCAGTGGAAAAGTGACTAGTGCTCCTCACAGGTATCAAGGTGCAGATTTGGATTCGCTTTTGGAAAGAGGATATTTAGTGCATGATTCTTCTCTGATCTGCATTTCCTTTAGTTGTTGGTCTCATAGCTGTTGTTAATTTGTACTTGATGGCACTTGGACTTGCATAGTTGATTGCAGCAGGTGGGCAGCAGATGGGTTTTTGTACCCATCTTCAGAGGGCCCAGCTGTTCTTGGGCCCATCTTCTTTCATGTCCTGGTTTTTTGTTTTTTGTTTTCTTTTTTTGTTTTTCAGTGTTAGGGAAGAAATTTAGGATTGTAATATTGGTGAGATGAGCTGAGGTACATTGCTCCAAGAAGTCATACCATACCAAGTTCAACAAGAAAAATGCCTCTTCAAATAAGTTTTGGTAGTTTGTAAGGTTATTTGTAGTTTTTCTTTTATGAACTCCTGTGATTACTTTCTGTAATTCCAGATTAAAATTGAATACTGGCAAGATCTTTAATTTTTAGCAGGGCAAGGTGCAGTTGCTGGAGAAGAACAATTGAAAAATTCTTTTCTGCAAGAAGTTCATCTCAAATTCCTGCTGACTGGACTTCTTTCAGGCCTTCCTTTGCCTCCATTTGCTATCCGCATGTGCCCACCTCTTACAACAAAAAACATTAAACAGTATGAGCCACTCCTCGCTGTTGGTAGGTATCTTCACTGGTTTATTGATTACTCTGCAAATTGTGCATTCCAGATTAAATACAAATACAGTTATGTGTTACCAGAAGGTCATCATTTGAGAGTTGAGAAAGCAGACTTATTTTAATGATTTGGTAAAATCTATGCATGGATTGTCCCCTGGGATTATTGGTGATTAACAGTTAATACTCTTCCTTAAGATGTTTACTCATCTTGAGTCATCAAAACAAACAAACAAAAAAACCTTCCTGTTTTCTTGCATCTGGGTACCTTGTGATAATACAAGAAGAATCAACAGGCTTTCCATAGACTCTACAGATAGGTTCAGGAAAATGTCTTTATTCAAACTGATTTTGCTGGCTGCAGAGAATCTTGGAGGGTATGAAATCTAAGGTTTGAGAGCTAGAAATTAAAATACCTTTTCTAAAATTGCTAAAGTACAGTAGTTAAAAGTGGCAGAAAGGAGAAATAGCTGTAAATCCTGCATTTTCACTAAAATATGGAATAGAAAAATAAAACAAGTCTGAATATTCTATGATTTATTTTATTAAATCATTTTTTATAGGTACAAGTAATGGCTCTGTCCTGGTGTTTCATCTTACAAGTGGACTATTACATAAAGAGTTGAGCATCCATTCCTGCGAAGTCAAGTAAGAGTTTAATTCCTAGCATAATCCTTCAGGGAGCCAAAAATTACAACATCTAATGCGTTCAAAGCAGTGTGTGGTGTCTTATTTCGTTGTTGATAACACCCAAGTAATTGTCTGTTGAGCAGTCTGACTGGACAGTATCTTTTCTTCATATAAGCAGTAACACGGTGTTGAGATTAGAGTGAAAAATCCATTGAACTATAAATATTTGAATTTTTTCTGTTTCTTCTGATCTAGTGTGTGTGTCACCTACCTTCCATTTCTTTAGCACATTCTGGTACAAAGATGTCTTTTTAGCACAAGAAACTATTTCAGTGTCTTATTTATAGTCCTGACTAGCACACTGTGTACTTTGAAATAGTTCTGTTTTGTACATCAGAATTTATTTCCTTTGCTCACTTGTGAAATTGCTGTTAACATAGTTCTAGACCTAACTGAAATCCAAATAATTTTATCTTTAAAAATCATACAAAGACGTTGAAGACTACATACAGGACTCAGGGTTTAGCTATCCCTAACTAAGGAATGGAGTCAGTTTGAAACCTGTTGCATGTGGTGTTTGTGTGTACACAATGGAATAACTATTCATGTAACTAATGACAAAAATATTCAAGGTGCTGACCAGATGTGTATTTTCAGACAGGATTAACCAAGGGAAATAAAATATTTTAGTAGCAATATTAATTAAGTTTATGTCAGAGTTGTGACTTGTAGCCTTCTTGAGGTTAAGGTCTTCATTATACATTGTTCATTCTACAAAAAGAGAAGAACAGAGCTGTCTGAGAATAACTTCATCTGAGAGAGCTCATTATGTAAAACTGCTTTGAATCTACCACAAAAATCACATAAGCAAATTTGCATTTGTGGTGTGATTAGCAGACACTTCAAAAATAGAATTCCTCTTTCTGTTTTAATCCATTTGAGTGTTTTTTGTGAGGCTTCTTTTTTTGTTTGTTTAATGCCATGAAGAATACTTAGAATATAATTTTAATTTTATATTCTGTTATGCAGCCTGGAGAGATGCTGATTTTTTTTCACTATAGTTTCTAGAATTCAAAATTAAAACCATTACTAATGCTTCATAGATTAATAAAAAATAATAATAAAAATTGGGGAGGCAGCTTTGAGAACATATTTCTTTTTCTTCCAGTTCATGTCAGTTTCAGGTGTTACTGGAAGTGCTGTTAGGAGGTGCTTTTCACATTGCAAAATCTCTGCAACGTTTGACAAACTTTCAGAATGCATTGCCTTTCTTAGCAGTTGTCCTCACCCAGGTGGTATTTTTAGAACACAAAGTGATTGTGAATTTTGTTCAAAGCTCAGTCGTTAAATCCTTTCAATATTTATTTTAGTTTCTCAATCCAGCTCTTAATGGCAAGAGTGACTTTCTACATAATCTTCAGAAGTTCCTGGGAGCGCTTTAAGCAGTTTAGAAAAAGGCACTGTGGTTATGTTAAATTAATATTCCTGGAGCGTAACAGTTTTTCTTTCAGTGGGAATTCTTACTTTACTTGTGAAATGCAGATAATTTGCATAATGCCTCTGTGTCAGTTTTAACTGAAAACACACCTTCAGGGAACACCATTTTAGTGTGTAGTTGATAATGCCCTGTAATTGTAACTCAGTGCCTTGTAGTGTACGAAGAAAATGTAATGGAACTAAGGATCTTTATATTGGCAGCCATCCTTTACATGTCAGTTGTGCTAAAATAACAGCCAGTAAGTTTTCTAGATACTAGCAATTATTACACCTTTTGGAGATTAGTGCTCTTTTCTTCCAAGCTAGATTATTTGGTCACACGTGGATTATTTTTTTAAGATGTATTTATTTCTGTTCATGGCTGTTACTTTGCTGTTTCACTGGGACTGTGTGGGTTATTAGTTTTCCTTTGAGTTTAATTTGCTTTCTATTAGGAGTACAAGGCAGGAGGAAGCAGAAATGTTTCAGAGTCCACTGAGATGAAAAGTCAATCAGGCTAAGCTAGGAGCATTAGTGGGCAAAAAACAGCAGAGATCATAGCATGTGTAGAAAAAGAAGCTGTGAGCAGGAGGTCAGTCTTCCATTAGGATACAGAGAAATGTAATATTTCTTACTGATAAAAGGAATGTGAAGACAAATGCAATTCTTACAACTGTTTTTTTTTTTTTCTAAGTTGAGCAATCTAAATTATTTTTATACGTTATTGAGGTAGAATCACAGAATCATTTGAATTGGAAGAGACCCCTAAAGGCAATCTGATCTAACTCACCAGCAATGAAAAGGAACACCTACAGCTCCATGGGGTGCTCAGAGCCCTGTCCAGCCTGACCTTGGGTGACTTCAGGGATGGGGCCTCTCTGGACAACCTGTTCCAGTGCTTCACCACCCTTACTGTAAAAAAACTTTTTTCTTATATCCAGTCTAAGGTAAGATAGGTGATGATAGTACATTTTCAGTGCAGAGGAAAATATATTCAATGTGTTCATAAAAATGCCCCACTGGCTATAAATAGAATGGCCTGCAGGCAAAACTTGAGGGTTGCTGAGTTACATCCAAGTTTTGACAGTTGACTTTATGCTCATTCTCCTTTGGGAGACTGTTCTGCAAACATTCATCACCTTCTAGAAAAAAAATCCTGCACAGAGTAAGATAAATAAAATGTTTTCCACTTCTGCCATACAGATGTTAGTGTGCTAGATTTATTTCTGTGTGTTTTGTATTGCCTGATGAGTGCAAAGTGGCATAGCAATGAAATCTGCCAATCCAGAGCTGAATTCCAAAGTCGTCATTATGGGAGGTTGTGAAAAGCAAAAAGTATAAATGGGTTCAAGAAGCAACTGGATTGTAAAAAGTTTGTACATCTCCTAGTTTTGTTTCCATTCTTCTTTCCTTCTTTTTTATAGTTAATTGAACTAAGGGCTGCCTTGTCGTAAGGTCACAGCAATTACTTCCCAGCTAGAAATGTCATTTGTTTTTTTATACATTTTAGTCTACTCTGTAATTTGTCTGCAATGAAACCATTCATCAGAACAACTGAGTTTTACACCTGAAGTAACTGAAATAAGTTGCATGTCTAGAATCTCTGAATTTTACATTTTGAAAGAGTAGATGCTATCTGAGAAACAGATTGCAGCTGAACGTAAACTGTAGTTCTAGGAGATAAAGTTGTCTCTTATGGAGAAATCTTGCAAATGAAATTACTGCTATAGGGAAGGCATTAGTTGTTTCCTTCATTAAAAAGTAAACCACTGTCTTCATTAATTTGGTGAATAATTTACATGTAGGACAGTAACAGAAATTTCTATTGTTTCAGGTGCAAGCTGTTAGCTAAGCTGAGGTTTGTGTTTGATGATGATGTCCTGGGATTCTGTTATCTTTATTGGCACTGACACATGGCCAGCTGGCAGCAAACAAAAGGACTTCTGGTGTTAAATCTGTGCTGATGAGTGAGGGGCAGAAAATGCCTCAGGTCTTTGAGTGAGCATGGTGAATAACTGTTGTCAATAACAATGCATTATGAGTATTCTGTGCTTTTTCCAAAAAAGCATAGTGGAATACAAGATAAAAGATTGCCAAGGTGTCAGAATTAATGTTTCTTCCATTTCAGAATACCCCCTGTATTCAGGACTGTTTGGAGACTTGAAATGAGAAACATTATTGCAATCATAGATTTCTGTTCAGTCTTAATAATTGTGTATTTCTAACAATGATTGAAATTCCTGGTTAAACTTTTGCTAGTCCTGGTGGGAAAAAGACTGGATTCTGAATTTTTAAGCTTTTCTCGAGGACTTGGAAGCAGTGCTTCCTTTTTTCTTTTTCTTTTTTTTTTTTTTAATAGTTTGAATTAGGAAGAAAAGAAAGATAAATATGTCTATAGGTTATGTGTATAAAATGCTATGGGAATGATTTTTGCTTTTCCTGCTCTAAATCGTATTTAGGAAACTTCTACTCAATGCAGTGTAAATTGGATTTATTGATAATAAATGATAAATATCTGTTTCATATTTCACATGTATTCCCTACGACAGACCTGGATGTTAGAAATGATGTAATGGAAGACTGAGCTCTCCTGGAGACAGTTTTTAAGTAATCAGCGTTTGAAGGATTTGAGGAAAACTTAAACCCTTTAATCCCTGTTGAAATTAACTTAGGGACAGGTATTTTTAGTTTTCTTTCAGATTAGTACTTGATTTAATTCACAGATAGAGCACTCAGATATTCCTACTGGCAGTGTGTGTAGACAGTGGGGAAGGATGGGACCCAGAGGTGTTTCATTGTTACACACATTGTAACTTTACATCCTTGCAACACTTAAAGGCATTTTGGTTTGTGGCTGCCTTTGCATGATCTAAAGGAGCAGAAAAAGTAATTTGGACTGTTTGTTTCTGATAGCTTGTGAAATGTGTTCAGGGCCTCCCTTGTTTTATCACTTCCGTTTCTCCGTTCTCTAGACAGCAAGGTACCTGTCTTCTCACCCTGCTGTCCATGATTATTTCTCCCTTTTTCTGTGCTTAAAAAATCTGAGTTACTTAACGGGCAACCTGTTCCAGTGGGAAGAACCAGTGAGGTTGTGGGTGCCCCATTCCTGGAGGCATTCAAGGCCAGGCTGGATGTGGCTCTGGGCAGCCTGGTCTGGTGGTTGGTGACCCTGCACATAGCAGGGGGGTTGGAACTAGATGATCATTGTGGTCCTTTTCAATGCAGGCCATTCTATGAGTCTATGATTTGGTAATCTACTCCAGTGCTGAGTACATGAGGGATTTTTCCATAAAAATTACCTGTGCTCCTGACTGAAATTTTTGTTTAACCCAACAAGAACCTTATTACCAGCATTGTCCTAAAGAAAGGCATTGGTTTTAACTTAAACTAGTAACTTTATGTGTGTATTTATATCGTAGTTGTAAATGCTTGACTTCTATCTATGCTCAAATACAGTATTTCCATAAAATGTAGAAAATTACCTCTGTGGTATTTTCAAACTTGAAGAATATGCATGAGAATAAATACTGTCTTTTCTATACCCTTGAGTATCGCAGTTAATATGCTCTGCATTGTCTCTTCTGATCGTAGGGGAATAGAATGGATCAGCTTGTCTGGTTTTATTTCCTTTGCCACATCAACACCTAACAACTTAGGGCTGGTAAGAAATGAGCTGCAGCTGGTGGACCTGCCAACAGGTTGGTGTTTCCTGAGACATCTGTACTTGAGGCTGTCAGATTTGCTGAGGAGTCACAAATAAAAATTGTTAATACTTTATTTTGTCATGGCAACAGAAGGAAAAAAAAAAAAAAAAAAAAGTAAAGAGGAATGTAACTGATTCTGCTCTTCCTTGTGAAAGCCACGTGGTGTGTTCCAACTGATGCTCTACAGCCAGACTTGAAACAATACGTTTGTAGAGATTCCTGTGGCTTGGGTTAAAAGCATGTGTGTCAGCAAGATCTTAGGAACATTCATGCAACATGACTGTTAGTGGTGTAGCTTGTTGACAAAAGGCACATATTTCCAAATGTGTTTTTTCAGAGCCTAAACGCGTTGTTACAGGTTGTTCTTCTGAGTTTAGTAATCTGTTGTTTTTGTCTTTGTATTTCTGCATGGTATAACAGATAAAATACATAGATGTGTATGAAAGTAAAATTGGTATTGTAGTAATTAAATAATAAAATAGGATTATTCTATAAAGAATTGGAAGGGTTAAAAATAATTAACTTTTTAAAAGATACAGTTGCAAGCCTAACATATTGTGTTTTTCAAATTATTCTGTGAATGCCAAGAACATTTGTGATTATTATTTGCAGAATACCAGGAGGTAAAATCTGAAATGTTAGAGAGCACTTTAATAATAAAACTTTAAATTATTTCTGAATGGGAAACCCTAGAGTCATTTAATTTCTAATTGAAGAGCCTGAATCTTGCAATGCATCGTTAATTCTCAATTGCTTTATGTTGCATAAAGTGATATTTTTTTAAACTTATGTAAAAGACTCAATTTTTGCATTTCCAGGGTGCTGCTAAAAGAAGCTATCCTTTTATCTGGCAGTATTGAGTATTTTTTTCTTGATAATGGCTTTTGTTTGTTTGTTTAAATCAAAACAGAAGAGGTGCATCAGTTTCAGTTATTGTGCTCCAGAAGCAAGTCAGGGATTGTGATACACAGTAGAGTTTACATTCAGGTTATGAGATACAGTATAACAATGACTGGAGTAATGTCAGTTATGCAGGTCACTTGGGGATGTTCTAGGTAAGTGTGGTTAAGTGCTTTTCCTTTCCATTCATCATGGAAATTTTTGTGTTCATATCGTTATTGTGTTCCAGGCAGGAGCATTCCATTTCGTGGGGAGAGAGGCAATGATGAGCCAGCTATTGAAATGATAAAGGTGTCTCATTTGAAGTAAGTAAATATGACCTTTCTGAAGTTAATAAATTTTACTGTATTGTGTGAAGATCCTCACTGCTCAATAGAAATAACAGGAGTATCAGGAAAAAAAAGCCCCACCAGTCCAGAAAGGATAAGTAAATATGTAACTGCATTAATGAAAGCATAATTTGAAGTATTAGAGCAAAAGTTGGAAATGTTTTTGTGGTAGACTTTCTCACACACTTCAGAATTTAATCACAAAAGATTGCTTTGCTTTCCTGTGTAAATGGAATTAAAATAGTGTTGAATTTAAGAATTTTTTCTTTAAAATTGAGGAAAAAAAAGTAATCTTCTCTAGCCTGTATAATAATATTTTGGAAAGTGTTTACGTGGTCAAGTGTTCAACCATATAATGGTCTTGCTGATATATTAGTATTTAAGAACAGCGCTGGGCTTAAATGAAAACACTACAAAAAGCTGAGTGAGAACAAGAAAGTTTATTTGAATAGAGATTATGTACTCCTCTCAACTTCATTAAAGCTACAGAACCTGTCTGTATTTTCATGCAACATGTGAAAAGTAAAAGACTGAAGGTGTTTTCCTAAATTAGCTGCATAGATGAAAGGTCTGAAGACATGACTGACAAGTGGTTTAGTGTAAGAGGATTTTATGGTCATTTATCACTGGATTAGGGAAGTGCCATGTGTCTGGAGCAGAGAAATAAATCTATCCAGACTGCAGACGTGGTGTATCTTTCTGATAGATTGTGCAGTCATTGACTTGAGCTGAATGTGGCTAAATTAGAGGGGCTGCTGCTTTCTCTGGATTCACTCCTTTGTCTCCTATACAGTAACTGAACAGTGCCACCAACCTGACAGAAATATCTAATTCTTTTAGCCTTGAAGAAGGCCTTCATTTCAAGCTGAGTCTTAAGCACCTGAGTAACTCAAGGAAATCACAAGCTTTCGATTGGGATTTCAGCCAAGTTAATTTACTCTTCTGTCTTAGTTTTTGAGTTTTAGTTGTGGGTTTTTTTTCCTTTTCAAATCAGCACTTTCTGGAATATGGATGTGGAAAATGTATGAAGTAAAATGCTAAATTTAAGTGGAATGATTTCTTTTGATATAGTAAATTGTTGTGTGTTTCAGGCAGTATCTAGCTGTAGTATTTAAAGACAAGCCACTGGAAATCTGGGATGTCAGAACTTGCACACTGCTCAGAGAAATGTCTAAAAACTTTCCTGCAGTGACTGCTCTGGTAAGGAATAGAATCTTCTTTACTGTTTGTTAAATGTAATTTGTTGAGAAAGTTTGAAAACCTATGAACATTGCTGCATCAGAATATTATTATACCTGTAGTAGATACGTGCTTTCTCCCTTTTTTTTTCTTTTTTCCCATCTGTTACCCAATAGAGGAAGAAGGGAGATACTTGCTAGATACTTGGTACTTGGTCTGTCTTTTGGGTGATGAAGGAATGTGTCAGAGAAGGCAATCTTCATTGAAACCATTATAATTAACAGACAGTTCCTCTGTAAGTTCTGGGAGCAAACATAAAAAAGCTTTTTTACAGTAGGGATAGTGAAGCACTGGAAGAGGCAGCCCAGGGAGGTGGTGGATGGCCCATCCCTGGCATGTCCAAGGTTGGGCTGGATGGGGTTGTAAGCAACCTGATCTAGCTGGAGATGTCACGTTCATTGCAGTGGAGTTGGACCAAGTGATCCTTAAAGGTCCCTTGCAACTCAAACGGTTCTATAATTCTATGATTTGTATTTTTCATTTTTCTTAAACAAATTTTTGCAGGAGTGGTCACCTTCTCATAACCTGAAAAGCCTGAGAAAGAAGCAGCTTGCAGCCCGCGAGGCCATGGCCCGGCAGACAGTTGCATCAGATACTGAAGTTAGCAGCGTCGAGTCTTCTGTTATCAGGTATTTCTGATTAGTGCTGTGATTTATCAGTTGTTATTTTCCCCGTACGCTGTTGTTCTAAAAAACAGTGTATGTTCAAGCTGATTGTTGAGTACATACCAGGCAAAACGACTTTCTGTGCCACTCTTGAGCTTTCGGGCATTTATCTCTGATTTACTGCAGAATGAGAAAAACTGTACTAAGTGGAAGTAGTGTCTGTTGCAGACCATTAGTTGCATCATTCTTAAAGTTCTTCTTTTGCCCCCTGAACTCTTCCAGGAGTGTATAAATGAGATAAGTGTTGCAATTCTGATTTCAAGAAACAAAGACTTCTGCCTCACTGTGTTCTTTTTCAAGCTTGTTACAGGAAGCCGAAAGTAAATCTGAGCTGAGCCAGAACATTTCTGCCAGGGAGCACTTTGTGTTTACAGATGCTGATGGACAGGTCTATCATCTCACAGTAGAAGGAAACTCAGTGAAGGATAGTGCAAGAATTCCTCCTGATGTAAGTTTCAATCTCTTGTGTAATGATTAGATATGATCCCAAAACTATGCGAAAGTTTATGAATGTATTTACAGATTCATTACTTCTGATCTACGTAAAATGAAGCTGAGAGCTATCAAGTTGGAGAAACTTCATTTCCTTTTATTCCTTCTTTTAATTCCTTCAAACAAGAACTGTTTCATTTTTGGTTTTTGTTTTAGCATATGCTAGTATTGTGTTTAATAATTGAGGACTGTCACATTGGCATTTGGTTGTGACAAGAGATAAAGAGCTGATTTCTATTGCTTTAAATCCAAAATTTTCCATGGGGATCACTGACATTGAATGGAATTCTTTCAATTTTTAACTGAGAAGCATTTGTTTTATTAATTTCATACATTTTTTTTTAAATTAAATACTAAAGTTTTCATGTTTGGCTCACTTACTGTAAGATTTTATCCTGCTTCTGAAATACTTCCAGGGAAGTATGGGTAGCATTACGTGTATTGCCTGGAAAGGGGATACCTTGGTTCTTGGAGATGTTGATGGAAACTTAAACTTCTGGGATTTGAAAGCCAGAGTATCCAGGTATGAATGCAAAAGATGTCTGGTAAGCTTGTGATAATGTGTGTTAGAATAGAATGGTTTTAGTCCCTCATGTTTGCTCTTCACTGTAGGAGGTCATCTCTGGTGTTTGAGGGGAAAAACAGAAGTATTTTGAAATACAATTTCAGAAAATGCAGTACAATTCTCTACATTTTATTTTTTGTGTTTTCAGATGGATTAACATTTTATCAAATATTTCAGTTTAGCTAGATATCATTCCCATGTTAAATCTGCAATGGCTTCTCAAAATTTTAAGTAGTGTTAAATGCCTGAAACAAACAACTGCCTTTTTACTTTCGTGATATTTTGGATAGCCAGATGTGCCTGTTTTGTTTATATGGATTGTTCTCCTTCTCAGTTCTTTCTCAATCTGTACCATATCATGATGTGTAATATTCACAGAAGGCATTTAACTACCCACAATGTTAGTTATGGCATGATTGATAATAATTCTTGTGCTGTGCTGTTCTTAGGGGGATTCCTACACACCGAAGCTGGGTGAAAAAGATACGTTTTGCCCCAGGGAAAGGAAATCAAAAACTTATTGCTATGTACAATGATGGAGCAGAAGTTTGGGATTCAAAAGAGGTAAACATTGGTTGTGTTTTGTTATGTGTCTCTTTGCAAAATACATGTATTGCTTCTGAAAATCAGGAGAAGTCAAAGATTAAGTTTTACCTATTCATGATATCTTGCTGACAGTTGTATGTTACAGGAGGTAATACATATACCAGTTGGTATTACAGAAGGGTTGCAAATTTCTGACATGAAAACGTAGTTCAGCTGTTAAAATATATCTCAGGTTGCTTTTTATTTTTTTGCAAATAGTTAATCATCGCATTCCCATAATACTATGTTAATATTATGTTTAAATATATTTATAGGCAAGTTCAGTATTTATCAAGGAAGTTCATGAAAGAATATGAGTTAATCTAGCATAAAGACATCAAAGCAGAAGCAAAGGATTGGAGTTGACAAAGGATTTCCCCAATTTGCCATGGAAATTTTATCATGGGAAAGATAACAAAAGGAGAGTTATACAGTTGTGTTCAAAAAGAATTTTTTAGTAGTTATTGATTGGGGAAAAAATATTGGTTTAGGGCAACTAAGTGCCTTACTTTAAGGTTTGAGCATTTCCAGCTCTCCAGAGGAGACTGAGATTGAAGTGATTTACAACTAACTTCACATTTTATTGCAAATCTTGTGGCATGCCTCAGAGCATGTGACAGAGTCTTGCACTGTATGATGGAGATCCTACTAAAAGTGAAAAATATCTCAACTCTTCAAGGTACAGATGGTGAGCAGTTTAAGAAGTGGAAGAAATGTGAATTACCGAATCCTGGATGTAGATTGGTGCACTTCAGACAAAGTGATCCTGGCATCAGATGATGGGTGCATTAGAGTTCTGGAGATGTCTATGAAGCCATCGTGTTTTAGAATGGATGAACAAGACTTATTAGGTATGTTGATTTCTATTTTGCTATTCACTACTAGATATTTCATTTTGAAAGAGAACGCTAAAAATGTTCAACAACTTTAATAGAAAATAAAATTGTCATATGTGGATGATTAGGTATCCTTGTACTGTTTTTCACAGTTGCAACTAAAATGAATCGAACTATGCAAAAACACAGAAAATTCTGAGTTAGAGAATACTGTTTTTAAATTAGGAATCAGTTGACTGCAGTGAGTTGCTATCCAAAATGAGTAATGCTTTCTGTAGATTGCTGCTGTACTTGATAGATATTTTTATTTGAATCTGTGTCAATTTTCATCTAAAAAAGCAAATTGAGTCTGGTAAATAATCAGTTCAATCACACATTTTGTTTGTAAAGGTACTTAACACTACCTAATAGATTCCTCCATGTGCACGATTCTGTTATTGATCTGGGAAACTCCAGATGAAAATGAAAACCAAGTCCTTGTCATGATTCAGTACATTACAGTTCCTTTCTGGTAAGGTGCTTACAACCCAGTAACTAAGCAACCTTGCTGGACTGACAGTTCTGTCAGCTGACATCCTTTGCTTTTCTTATGACAGGCCACACTGGCAGTTGTAACACAGAGTTGTATTCATGCTTGAGTACATTTGCACAGAATCGTCACGTGAATAATACGTACTACTTTCTTTTGCTTCATATTAAGTTTCTTCACCCGGAGGCTTAAAAGTATCAGTGTTGTTTTGTAAGCTGGCAACCATTTAGGTTACTTTGATTAAAATAAACTCTTTGTATTTCAGCTGTCAAACAAGCAATTTGGTCTAATGGCATGTTGTTTCTTGGACATCAAAAATCAATTCTCTTTAATCTTGCTGTAGCTAGGCATTTAGCCTTCTTTTCTTATCACTAGAAAAACAAAATCCACAGATGTTCATATATTGCGAGACTTAAAACGGCCTGCCTGCTGGCATGTGCTTAATGCAGGTAGATGTTCTTCAGTATCATGTATCAAAAAATGCTTTCTAATTGGAAAAAAAAAAAAAAGAAATTCAAAAAAATTCTTCTGGGTTTTGAAATATGATTTATCAGAGAAGGTTGACTCCCAACGTAAAGTATGGCTTAAAGTACAGTTGAATGGTAAGTTTTGCTCACTTATCACAGTCCTGAGGATTTTTTTGAAGGTGAGGCGAGTCTGCTCTGCAGGGTGTCACAAAGCTTGAAGCTTGCATAGAAGCATCCTCAAAGGAAAAGGAGATTGAATCACAAGAGTCAGTTTTACCAAGAAACATTACTAATAGCAAACTGATGAACATAAAACTATTCGTGGATAAATAAATCTTTGGTATAGTTACCTGAGTCCCACTCTTTCCAAGGCAACTATGCAGAAAGATTATATTTCCTGATGCTCACGGTGCCCTATAAAAAAGAAGAGTGAGTATGGTCTGTGTCTGTGATCTTGAGCCCAGAACAGAAGGCTGGGGGTTATGAGGAGGCTATTCATAATGTCTTGGACGTTGTAAGGAGCTCTCTCTCTTTAGAGAAAGACAGGATTGATTGTGAGGGCTTTCATTAACCACCTTCACCTTCTCTATTTTTTCTGTTTCACTTGTAGCCCAGGCCCATCTGCACAGGTTCCTTAGAGCTTTCAAATCAGGAAATAATTAAAATGCCTCATTATTGAACTTCTGAGGAATGTGAGGAGTTCTTTCCTTTTTTAGTGCTGTTATAAATAACTGCTTTTGTTGTGATTTTTCTTTTTGTCAGTCCTGCCTTGACTCATTAATCTCCTTAAAGCCAATAGATTCTGATCATGATGCTCATAAAAAAAATAGTGATGTGGGAAATTATGGTGTGGGGTGTTTGGGGAAAAACATCATTTATCACAGCCATTTTTTTTTAATCAAATGAATGTTCTGCGATATTGAACTATAAAAATTAATGTTCAAAACCAAGCACACCGACATTAGGATATGCCAGGACTAAGGTTGCCTTCCTCTATGCTGTTACAATCTTTTAATTATAAAAACACATTTATAGGATTCCTACATCATTCAGTACATGCAGAGTACTGGAATTTCTGAATATTTATTTGATAATGTAACTGGTTGATACCTGTTTTACCCATAAGTCACTGGGTATCAGTTACTGCATATCATCCAAACCTTATCCTGAATACAGAGTCTCCGACCTCTATATTTGTACAACAGAGGTAGTGCTATAATTTTCATCTTTTTTTCTTTGCAAAAATAAGCAGGTATTTAACTTCACAGCATCCCTTTGGGGTAATGGGTATTAGCCTACGTGGTATGTTGCAGAAGCTCTGATTGCAATTTGAAAGTAAAATGCACATTGCAGTGCATTTGGTATAGCTGTACTTACTTTCAAGCATGCCCTTGTGGCAGCAGTAATTATTATATACGGCTCTGCTTGATATTAGTGTGTCGTGTTCCAGAAGTCTATAACTAAATTCGATATGGGATGTCCTGAAATTCTCATTTGAGCATGGTTGATAACCCTGTGCCTTCTACAAAATGCTGTTGCTTAAATGTAACAATAAGCTTTTATCTCCAGTAACGCGTGCTTTGTGTATATATATGACTGTATGACTTATAATTCTCTTCTGGTGCTTACAAACAAGGTGGTACATTTAATGGTTTACCTAACAGAGTGTTATTGCACTTTGCCATTCAACAATGAATCTTTTCTGTTTGTTTCAGAACCTGCGTGGTGTCCCTATCTGCTTGTTCCAAGGGCTTCTTTAGCTTTAAAAGCATTCTTGTTGCATCAGCCATGGAATGAAAAGTATTCTCTGGATGTTATGAACATGTAAGGAGGTGTCTTTTTTGAATTCTACTTGTATATCTTTTATCAGTATTCTTGTGCAAATAACTCTTAGCAAGCCTTCCTCGCTCTTTGGGACAGTCAGAAAGATAGTAGCGTCACTTGGAAAGTAATAAATAGGAAAGGCTTTAAGGTCAAATACTGTGTTTCCTTGACATTCAGTAGCCCTTAGCTACTGAAAAAGGATTTCTGCTTTAAGGTACTGCCAATGATTTGTTATTTACGGGTTATATAATCATCAGTGTATTCTGTTTTTGCAAGAAGTTAACTTAAGAACAATCAGAGTTGGTCCCTAAAGTGTAAGTGAAGGTGTCCTAAGTGATGTCTAAAAGATGTATGGTTACTTTTAGTGAGCTATATTTCACACATAGGGGGAGCACCTTTCTTTATCCTTTATTGCATTTGTTTACTGTTGGTGATCACTGACCCATAAAACAAAATTGTAAATGCAATATAAGTACATGCTCAAAAGATACTGCAATTCACAACTAGGAGTATATAAGAATCGTGCTTAAAGGTAATAAACACATAAGCTTATATTATTCTCTGATTTGATATGAATAAATATGAAGATATACAGCAAAGAACTTCTTGACAACAAAGGAGCTGTAGGTCATAGGATAAAAAAAAATAAAAGAAGAAAGAGGAATCAAAGTCTTACAAAATTTTCTTTAAAAGGATACATGGAGATTCATAATTCATACGTTGCAGTGAGGATGAGATTACTGCTAGAGAGACATAGCAGTTGCAGATGCTTAGGGAACACGTATTTTGTAGAATGGGTAAGGCACAGGGGTAAGGATTGAAGATAAGACTGCAAACAGGGAAGAAAAAACAAGAACAAAAGGTTTAACATGCAAGGAAGAGTTGCATTGCAAGAATGTAACTGCTAAGCTTTCAGTATTGAAATCAGAGAATCATAAAATGGCTTGGGTTGGAAGGTCCCCAAGGATGATCAAGTTCCAACCCCCTGCCACAGGCAGATCTGGTACTAAACCAGGCTGCCCAGGGCTTCATCCAGCCTGGTCTTGAATGCTTCCAAGGATGAGGCATCCACAGCCTCTCTGGGCTTGGTTTTGGCATTTTCATTAATTTCAAGTGTAAAAAAACAGGGAGGGAAAAGAAAGATCAGTTGTTCTGACTCTGAGGTTGAGTGAGAGCAGACAGTCTTTGATGGCTGTTATGAAGTTAGTGACTAGACAAAAACCTTGCAGGAAGGCTTTCTTTAGAAGTATACTAGATAGGAGTATATACGGATATATGAAACCAGTTTTTTTTTTTTTTACTAAGAGTAATACACTTCCTTTACAGATAATGTGTCATCTTGGTAATGGGCTTTTTTTTTTTTTAAATGCAGTGATTATCCAGAAGATGAAAACATCAAAAATCTGATTCAAGAGCAGCTGAATTCACTGTCAAAGTAAGAGTTTTCCCTTTAATGTTTTATTAAGGTAGTGAGTTCAGAGAAAGGGGGAAAAATATATATATTCTCTCATTAAAGAATAAACCAGAATACAAAACAATTCTTTTTATATCGGCAACCTGTCTCAAAGTAGTCGGTTAAATATTGACCCAGCAGTCAAAATGTGTTGTTCTGACCACATAAAGTCTGATGGAAGTCAGTACTGAATGTTTAACATTGTAGTAGTGACTGCCAGCAAAAGATTTAAAGGTACTGATTAGGATTAGTGTGTAATTTGTAATTGGCTCATGACATGCTGTAGTTTGTTAATCTATACTGCTTCTCCAAGGTTTGTTGAGATATTTAAGCTCTCAAAAGGAAAAGAAAAACTCTTGTAAAAAATACTCTACAGGAGATGGAATTCCAGCATGTAATGTTCATACTCTCTGTTCTGCTTACAAAGAAAACAGGTTTTTGGCATTCTGCTTGAACTATGACAATTAGATTGGAAGCTTTTCCATTTTCCCTTTTCTTTCATTTAATAGGATGGAAAAAAAAATAACTTAGAGTATTTTTAGCCACTTTGAAAAATATATAAAAGCTCTCACTTCATACACTGTGTAATTATGTAATTATTTGTAATTGGATTAATTTTGTAATTTGTAGAATCAGTGCAGACTGAATTACAGCATTGTATACACCCTTGTGGTTGCTTCCTTTATTGCAAGAATAAGGTGTTCCTGACAGACTCCCTGTTGGTATTAAACAGGTAGAGTAAGTTGCTCATTGTGATTATCACATGTCATTAAATGGTTGTTGCAATTACTTTGATAGATACTTTCTTTTTTTTTTACTTCAGAAAAGAAATGGTATATTTTTAGTTCTGTTTTTTTTTTTTTAATTTGTTAGGTAATACATGCTAACAAAAATCTTGCGCAGCATTTTATGGATTTCTTACGGATTTCTCCTTTTGCAGTGACATCAAGAAACTTCTGCTTGACCCAGAGTTTACTCTTTTGCAGAGATGTCTCCTAATTGCCAGGTAGCAGATATTCGGAGAACTGTATGAAATATGTCAGAATAAAATCCTTATCCACTTAATGCAAATGAATACGTTAAAATTTAAAGTGCCAGCTAATTCTGTGTTAGCACAGTGAAGCTGCTGAAGTACTTTGCTGTGCATCTGTTAGAGTGTCTCCAAGACTGAAAGTGAAAATGTTACATAGTTGAGAGAGTTTTGTTTGCTTACTGCATATACAGATCCTCCTTTGGTCTTTGTGATGCTTTCATAAATGTATTTCTGCTCAAATGTATTGAACATAACACTTGTACAGCACTCCAAGGCCATAATTGAGAACTTTACAACATAGAATAGATTATGTAAGCAGGGGAGGGCCTATTTTCATTTTATTTCTCCTTTTTTTTTTTTTCTTTTTGTGATGTTGCTCTGTATCGATCTGTATCCAGAGATGTGTTTTCAAACAATTCTTAGCAACTTTCTTTTAGTTTGTAAACAATATTGTTGTTTAAGTGTGAAATAATAGTTTTAAAAAATCCACCACTTACGAGCTGAAAATTCAGTGAGATTATTTGCTGTTGTGAAAGTCTTTTGCCAACCTCTTTTCTATCTGTCTGAATCTTTTCTTGTAGTCTGTCTCACTGATAATGCAAAATTGTGCCCACAATAACGCTACTTCCTTGTAAAAGGACATGTTAAATGTATAACATTTCTATCTTAAAAAATACTGTCTTGTTTCTCATGCTGAATTCTGTTTTCTCAGACTGTATGGAGATGAGTCTGAACTGCATTTCTGGACCATTGCTGCCCACTATTTGCACAGTTTATCCCAGGAAAAACCTGCAAAACCAACAGATGCAGTTATCCTTCAAGAACAGCTGGTTAATCCATTGGATATATGCTATGACATACTATGTGAAAATCATTACTTTCAGGTATTCTATGGAATTACAAATTATGCAGGGAAAAGCCCTAAGACGTATATCTAACTTCTATAGTAAGCATACAACTCTGAATTAAGTTATTTCCTGTTATTTAAATGGGAGTTTTGTAGAATTCCCCAAGTATTTCCTTGTGTTTTTTTAATTGTTTGCTTCTCTCTCTTCTCTTAGTCTTACATTATTAATAATTCTTCATGCAGAAATTTCAGCTCGAAAGGGTAAATCTCCAGGAGGTGAAGAGATCAACATATGATCATACCAGGAAATGTGCTGACCAGCTTCTTCTCTTGGGCCAGGTTTGTGGGTAGTATTTGCATTTTGTGTCCTTCTTCTCTGTCTGTTTTATATTTTTACCCTATTCAGCTAATGGCTGTTTTATCTCATGTTGTTTCATCCATCACATGCTTTTTGCTGTCTTTATGTGTTATTATGCTGTAGCCTCCATGTGACTGCATGGTGTATTATAACGCATGTATCATTTTCATGGGAACCTTGTAAAAACCTTTCCTTGTATTCCTGGGACTAGAAAAGAAAAATTACATTTTGAATTATCCAAAAGTCTAAAAAACACAGTATCTTTGGTCTAACTCAGTCTGCACATAGTACTCTCATTATAGGTAATAATAGGCATGGTCTAAGCTTTCACTGCTGTGTCTCTGATCTGATGGGTCTATACTGAGCAGTAAAACATTGTAGAGAGCTGCTTACTGAGCACCTGATATAAATAATTTGAATCTAAATGACTTCTGTACCACTGTGTGTTTGAGCACGGCAGCAAATATATGTAAAAATGGCAGAAACATTACCTCATTACAGTGAAGGGGCAGTGGTGGTCCATCTGTGGTGGTTCATTCCATTCAGAAACAGGTGTGTGTAGTTGGTGTATGAGCCTCCATGGTTCAGCTCTTGAGCAGCTACTCTAGAGTCGATGGCTGTCTACTTACTTGAGATGCCTAACATTTAAACGGATGAATTCTTCCTTTGTTTCAAAATACCAGCTATTAAATCAACCCTTCAGATCCTGGTTTTTATATCTCTACGATTATATTGATTATATTTGTCCTCTGCTTATTTTCAGTGCTTCTCTTCCTTTTATAACTTTGCTGAGATTCAAGGAAAGAAATGTTCTTAATTAAACTTTTCTTTTGCCCCTAGTAGAACTCTTAGGCTGTGGTTAAACATTATATGCATGATGAAAGCTATCCTAAGGTTGCTGTACTGAAATAAAGCTATAACCATTACCACCCTGCTACATATCTCTGTAGCTTGCTTTTGAATAATTTTCATTGTTGTTTGTTCCATGTCTTAAAAGGAGTAAAAATATATATATATATAAAGACTTCTGTTTGAGAGTGAATGAGTTGAAGTCAAAGCTGTATGTTTTTCTCTTGTCAGACTGACAGAGCAGTACAGCTGCTGTTAGAAACAAGTTCAGAGAATGCACATTACTATTGCGATTCACTCAAAGCTTGCTTGGTAACAACTGTCACATCATCAGGTCCATCTCAAAGCACCATCAAGCTGGTAGCAACCAACATGATAGCTAATGGAAAGCTCTCAGGTAAAATGGGACTTGAATTTTCTGTTTGCTTATAAATTAGCAATTCTGTTTGTTATTAATGCTTGTAATGCCACAGGGAGTGGAATGAGTCCTTTTTTGTAGCATATGTAAAATGAAAGAATGCTAGGAAAGAGATATACTTAATAGAGAGATTTTTTTCTGGTGGTGAATTATCTGCTCACAGATGTAT
Organism: Tragopan temminckii; assembly: GCA_028571105.1. Classification (NCBI taxonomy): domain Eukaryota; kingdom Metazoa; phylum Chordata; class Aves; order Galliformes; family Phasianidae; genus Tragopan; species Tragopan temminckii. The sequence continues at coordinate 28,859,550 of JAOWBP010003659.1, forward strand.
AGTAAGACTTTTTTCCTTATTATATATTCTAATTTCTTATTTTCCAGAGGGTGTTCAGTTGCTGTGTCTGATAGATAAGGCTGCTGATGCTTGTCGCTACTTGCAAACTTATGGTGAATGGAATCGTGCAGCATGGCTTGCAAAGGTATGCAGTTTCTCTGCTTTTGCTGTCCTAACATGAATGATCTACATAGGTGTGAAGGACACTGATAGTATCAAGATCTCCAAAGTTCAAAAACTGAAGGATCAATCTGAAAATAATATTTGTTCTTTCCATATTTTAACCTACAAGAAGCCAATGTGTTTAGCTAGCACTTAGAGGTCCTTCAGCCTTTTGAGTACAGAGTTCTGCCCTAGTCATCCAAATGACAAGATTGGGCCCAAAAAATGGTTGGAATACTGAGTTTTCTAACTTCATTTTATGACATTGTATATAGTTACAACGACAGAGAATTCTTTGTGAAGTGCAGAAACCCATTCCTGGAAGTGGATAAATAATTAGACAGTGATTTAGTGCAGAGCTTCATGTAGCATTTGTGCTGATTTTAACATCAGCACCAACTACATTAGCACCAACTTTGGTTTCAGTATGTACACATTATAAAATCATGTATCTGTAAAAGTACCTAGACTTAGCATTAATACTCTGTATTAAATTATGTAGGAAACAAGAGTCACTGAGGATTATATTTGAGTGAGTCTGTTTTTCCTGTAGAAAGTATGGAAAAAGACTTTCTCAGATTTTCTAAATGGATCATTCTCTCTCTTAACAAAAAATAAAGATGCATTGTCCTTCAGTCTTCAGTAAAGAATAAACATTCCCAACGTCTTAATACCTGAGGTTTTAGTAAAGTCTTATTTAATAGGAAAAAAAAAAAAAAAAAAGTTAAGCACATTTAAATATTGAGTGACCTGAGTGGACTTCTGATATATCTGTGTAATTCTTTTTTTCTGTCTTGTATTTGCTCAAAGGATTAGGACACTTTTTGAAATAAAATTGGTAATTTGAGATGCTTTTTCTTCTGTCCAAAGGACTGGAAGAAGTGAAAGAAAGCTCTGTTTAGTTAGAATTCATAATCATTTTTCCATCTCCTGAAGGTTCGCTTGAACTCGGAGGAGTGTGCTGATGTCTTAAAACGTTGGGTGGATCACCTTTGCTCTCCACAAATCAACCAGAAGTCCAAAGCCATTCTTGTCCTCTTGTCACTTGGATGCTTTACAAAAGTTGCAGAGATGTTGCACAGGTAAAACTGAAACAGCATCATCTGTGTTGTATGAACACAGCAGCTTAGAAGTCAAGGGGGAAGGAGAGGGCCTACAATTTGCTTTTAGACATTTGTTTCTATTTCGGTGTGTGTTTTGTGGTGTGCATGTGTGTGATGTGGGAGTGTGAACATATGCCATGGTGGCAGCTCAGTGGTGACACTGTTCTAACCCCGGTGATGTTCAGAAGCCCAGTACAGCTGTCAGTGCAGAAGAGATCTGCCACTCCAGAGCTACATGCAAACTTTTAGAAAGTCTTGTGTGCAACTGTTTTGATGTAATATTGAATATTTTTCTGTTTTCCTGTCCTAACAAATAATTCCTTTTTTTCTCCCCCATTTTGCAGTATGAGATACTTTGATAGAGCGGCTTTATTTGTTGAAGCTTGTCTGAAGTATGGGGCGTTTGAAGTCAATGATGATACAAATATCCTTTTTCTGAAATCCTGTCTTTGCATCTGTGTTACTTATTTACAGTTTTGTGTGAGTCAGCGTTAGGTTAACCAGCCTGCACAGGAATAGTAGATTCTGCTTTTGTTTTTCAGGACGTGTGCTTGAAGGAGGTGTGAGGAAAGAACTATAAAGGAATCGTTGCGTAGATACATAAAACCTCCTTCTCCTGATGCTCTGTGAGGTCAGTGGCACTGGGAAACAAATAAAAAGTTAAAAATAGAAGTACAGATGATAAAATGTTCTTTACAGAGCTCAGAAGTTGTTACTTCAGACTACATGGTAAGGTCAGTGGTTTGACAACCCTGTATTGACAACCATACTGCTACTGACTGAAATCCTGTGCGAAGGTTTCAGTTCTGGGAAGGTGAAAACAAGTGAAGTTAAAGGTCAGGATTCAGGGTGATCTGAAAAGGTATCTAAAGTGTTCTGCAGTACAGTCTGCCCTTCTGGTCCAATCTTCTTGAACTCTGAACATTTGCTCTAACACTTTTATTTAGGTGTATGCGGTAAAGTGTAACGCATGTGTAAATAATTCCTGACTGTCATCACTGGTGACTCCTTGTAAATTAAAACAGCCACTGTCCCATTATGGGAGGTAACATCAGACACATCAAACTGGTGATCACATGATCTACCAGGTTTTTTTTTGCAAGTTTTAATATGATATTACTGTATATACTTCTGCTTATATGGAATTTGTCTGTTTTACCTTATGGCACTTCATGTATTGCCTGGTATGCATTCGGTAGTAGAATTTAAAGCAGCATTTTTTTTCTGTTTTTTGGTTTAGAACATATAGCAGTAACGTTCAGCATTTTCAGCTTGGGAGAGAGTTTAGAAAATGGGTTCTTATATTTTCATTTTGCTTTTCATGTGTGTCTTCCTTAATGCTTCCTTTACATAAACTGATCCATGCTGTCTATGCAGATTATGCCAGGGGCTTGAAGCTCCTGGGCTTTAGGCAAGGAGCTATTTTCTTTGCCTCAAAAGCAGGAGAAGCTGGTAAAGATTTATTGGTTGAGCTCAAACAGCCTAAAGGGGAAGCCATGGAAGTGACAGAAGAGTAACAATTCTATATTTACTGCTAAGAGGAATTTTTCTATCAAACTGGATTGTCCATCGTTGTTATTCCACTGTGTGAAAACGTGCTTTCTCTTGAATCACCGTAATAGCTCGTGTGATTTGAGAAAATAATGTTAAATGTGTGAGGAGGCAAATTTAAGAACTGTTTTGTTTATTCTTAAATTGTCTTCGTTTTCAAGAGAGAAGGAAAAAAGGCTATGATAAAATTATACATGAATATTTTCAGCTTTTTCAACTATAGCAGAAATCAAACTTAACAAAATGCTGAAAGCGTTCTGTACCTGTGTAAGAGCCTACTCCGTTTACTTCCAAAAATCAAATCTTTATAGTTCTTCACTACTGTTGTATTTATATGTATAAATGATTCAGTCTGTACTATAAAAATATGAATTTATGTAAAGAATAAATACAGATCACAAAACACACACAGATCATTCCTGGAAAGTTGTTTTCTCAAATCCAATTTTTCACTTTAAAATTACTGTTATTTTACATGAGTTCCCTTTGTTGTCTTTTTCATGTCAGGATGGAATGGAATCTTTAACAGATTTATTTATGAAAGTTTCCTAACATTCCAGAAAGCCATAACATGTCTTCTTTTTCAATTAAGATGTTGTTATATTTGGTGTCATTCTTAATTGAGCACTGCCTGCACACCTTAGGGACTAAATTCTGCCTTGTCTTGACTGTTTAATGGGATCAAAGGATGGGAAAATTATCCTACCTCAAAAAGCAGTAAGGTGGGCTCCTCAGAATGTTCAGAAGGATGCTAATGCTCTCTCCACAGTTACTATTTTGTAGGGTATTTCAACGTGTCCTGAATTAAGAGGTGGATATAACACTGGATGAAGAAAAAGATGGGTTGTTTTTGTTTTTTTTTTTTTTTTCTCGTTACTTTATATGATAACACATCTTGTGGTCTATATACTTAAGGATGCTACTGAAAGCATCTCTCTTCATTTTTGTGCCAGTATTTCAGCAGGATCAAAACAGCTTCTCACAGTATTTTAGTGTTGATGTATTTGTTTTCATTATTGTTCCTCTAGTTAGAAATGTCTTTTCTATTTATTACTGTTTGACTGAGAGATTTTGCAGCTGAAGAGTGGATGCTAATGTTATGCTGCATTTGCAAATGGAAGACTGTGGCATGTGAAAATAAGTCTTGGCTGAAAAGACTAATTATTTAAAGGAAGTTGTTGGAGCTGCTGAAGTTCAGTATGCAGTAGTGAGAAGAATCATATCATGTAAGAAGTTTCCCATCTGAACGTAATTCATGACTTTACTACTTAATTGTGTCTTTGATTCTTCTTATGCTTGAAGATTTGTAACTGCGTATTCCATCTTCCTTCCTATAGAAGCACTAGCTTCATTACCTCTCTTCAACTCTGTAAACCTTTTAATTAAAACCTAGCATAGCATTTCTGAGAACACATAGAAGGCTCGAATTTTCGATACTGATGGTTTTTATACAAGTTGAACATGTTTCATTGCTCTAAAAGTGAATGTTTTATATCGATAAGATAATGTATCTTATGTAGATTGCCCCACATCTTATATACATCATTAAAGATGTTCAGTGTCTTATGAATGATACTTAACTACTTGCTTGGGAAAACAAGTATACAATGAAATTTGCCTTAAGTATTAGCTGGTGAGCAACAAAGTTAAGCAAAATGAAATGTCATTATCAGCGGGCTAAATTCAGGCTGGCATTGACTACAACAGCACTCCTGAATTCCTTTGCTTGATTTCAATAGCAGTAGTGTGGGACAGGGACACCAGAGACTTAATGTAAGCACACTCAGACTTTGGCAGATTATACAGAATGGTTTGTCGTTGGGTCTCTGGCAAAGGCCTTTTGATACTGAGTGTTTCTATATACTTCCAAGTGTGAAGGTGCAGAATACCATGTGCTTATTCCCTAATGAAACTTTTATGATGAAAATACAGTGTGGAAGTGATTTAAAAGTTTCTTTAGATAGAAGTGCAATCACAGTAATAAAAGAAGAAACTTTCTAAATCTGTCTGTCTTTATTTAATGTGAAAATGTCATCTGCTGCACTTGGATTGAATGCTGATTGTGTAATTGCTATTTTGCCTTCTGGACTGGAACGATGCTCATGGCTGATTTTAGAAGGAGAAGTGATCACCCTTCATATGTATTAGGCATAATTTCCCTACTGGTACCAATGACTGTCACAGATTCTTTAGGACTAAGTGGGTTTGATCGCCTCCCCAAACCTGTAACATGCCTAAGTACATAATTGCTGGTGGTTGATGGAAAAAAAACACTGCTGAGTATGGAAAGTGCTGGAATGCAGTAAAGTTTGCTGAACGTGGTACATCAACTGTTTGAATCTGCAGCACGGGCTGCAGTGAAATGAGGTACGTAACATTTCTGTACTTAGTCTGAAAATCAGATGAGAAAGGTAACTAAGCTTGCCTTGGTTGTGCTTAAGTTCTAGCCTACCCAGTCTGTCACATGGTCTGAGCAGTCAGAGATGTGGGTTGATGGTCGGATTTGTTGATCTGAGAGATCTTTCCAACCTTAATGATTCTATGAAACTTAAAAGCACGGTTTGTGGCTCTGTTAATCCCAGCAGTATCATTTAGTGGGGAACCCGATTTCAGATAATGTCACGACAGTTGTATTGCTTCCATTGATCCATTTATGACTTTCTGATAACATGTGAAAATCAGACTACTCTTCACGTGTATTTGTGCTTACCCTGTACTATTTTAACAGACACACAGCTTTTGATAGAATATCTAACTGACCTTTACAGTGGATTATTCTTGACTTTCCAGAAAGGTAAGATCTGAAATTGATTTTGTTTTTGAAGCAGGATGGAAGATTTGAACACAGTGAAGTTGTTTTCAACTGTTCGTTCTTTTCAAGCTCATCTTTCCTAATGGGTGGGCAGATGTTGGCAAAACAGCAAATGAGGCTTTGCTGTCTGCCTGCAAAGAACTATACTTTGTAGTGACTGCTTCCTTTGAGTGTCAGAACTGCAGTGCAAAATTAGCCAGAATGGGTGGGATCTTTGTATTTGTTTGAAGGGGACCCCAAATATAAAGACTTACCCTTTCTAAATGCCTTGCTTCTGACTAGCATTCATTATAGGCAGTGAATGGAGAGATCCTACAAAAGTACATACTGACAACTCAAATGGGAGACACTGATTTTCGTCCTGCAAAATTTAGCAGTGCTGAATAACGAAGAGAGACCACTTTTGTTGATAGAACCAGTTTCACAGCTACCAGAATGCTCCCAGCCTCCTCCAATACAGAACTCTGACCTTTTCAGTGCGTTCTGTTATTTTGCTGTCTCCTCAGCCCGTGTGAGCAAACAAAGTTGTATTGAGTTGGGAAGAGGCAACCACCAGGTGACCGTGCAGCTGAAACCTCCTGAAATTCCTGTCGCCCCAAAAAATGTGTTAGTTCCACAGTCTGAGGACTTTCTAGTGAATTATCAGCACTGGTTTTTGCTGGTTTCTACGTTATGCAACTTGTCAATAGGAGCTGAAGAAAAATACTGCTTCCTTTTTCCTACATTTAGGAAAGGAAGGCACGCACAGCTATTTTTTCAAACTGGAAAAAAAAAAAAAAAAAAAAACCAACAAAAAACAGTATTTTCCTTCTCCTTTCCCTTTAGAAAAATAGTTCTCGAATACTTATCAAGCCAAAGAGACTTTTCTTTATGACAGTTTCTTCCAGCTCTGTTCTGCGGTTTACCTCAGCATCTGTTTTCTTTTTCCACTTTCCCAACTTATGCCTGGTTTTGATTAAAACCAAGCTGAGCTGCATGGCAAGAAAAAGCAGCCTTCCAACACCAGGAGAGCAGGAAGGCGATGTGTCAGCGATCGCCCCGTCCGGAATGCGAAATTTTCTGGTAGCAGCTTTTGCTCCTAGTAGAACTGGGCTAACATACAGCTTTTACATTATTATTGTATGCCACAACCATCTCATCAAAACGCCAAGAGACGTTCTTTGAACCCAACCGAAATCATCTGTTTATCCTTTCTGACTGCTTTGCAGGCAAATTCCTCACCAAAGAATTAGGGGCAAAGGGCATTCTTCTCTTTGTGATTCTGCCATGTTTTCCTTTTCAATGAAGTTTTATAAATGTTTTTCTCCAAAATTCCACTGTTTTGTGGCAGTGTGCCTCCAACCTGCCAGCACAAGAGGTAGTGTAAGTAGGCAGTGTAGATAGGCTGACCCGCTTTTATATTGTCTCACTGGATGTCTCCCTCATGGATACAGACTGGTGGCTGGATATATGTATGTATTTTACAATTGTTATATTTATTTTCTATTATTATTATATTTACTCTCCTCTCTCTCCATCCAGAAGCTCTCACCATCACTTTCCCTTCCCAGCTTTGTTTTCGCTCATCCTCCAACTCCTGTCCCCTCCTCAAATCCCCTCTGGAAGCCACGAGAACGCATTATTTCATTGAAAACCCCCAGAATTTGTCAAACCATCAGTTTCCAGTTCATGCAGGAGAGGGCAGCAGAGCTCAGGGAATGGGGACAGTCACTCATAGTGATAGAATGCGTTACAAGGGTTGCACTGCATTTTCCCACTAATTCTGTCCTCGAAGTGGGGCAGCCCTAAGGAACCAGCCAGGCAGGACAAGCAGATTTCAGTATGATTCATGACTGGCTGCAGGCTGCTCGGGGAGGGAAGGAAGATATTGAGGACATTCAGGTTTCTTACAATGTGATAAGAAGTTGGAGATTGGGTTAAGCTTAAGCACTAGGCTAACCCTCTCTTGAAATCTGCTTTGGCTTGACAAGTAAATGCTTGAAAATGCATGATAAGTACAATTTTAAGCATTACCTTGCCTCTAATGCAGACAGGTAGATCTGTTACAGTCAGATGGCTGGCTGTGGCCCAGCCTAGTTTGGTCTATTTCTGTGTTGAACAACTGTTTCTTAATCATTCATTATTTACAATAAAGGGGGGGGGGGTTTGCTTCCTAGAAAATACTGAGCACGGAAATCACAGCAAGTGTGTGCTCTGTTCAGGTGTTGAAAGCAGTGTTTCTGCACTGACCTGTAGAATCAGAGGATGCTTATGCCAATAACCCATGGCATAATGCTGGCAGCACTCCTGCGAGGCACTGCGGATCACAGAAGCTGATTTTGTGTGCGTGGGAGGAAGAAAGGAGCACAGAAAATTTACAACAGGAAAAGTTCTTTCTGACAGTTTTGAGATTTACATACCTCAGCACTGCTGGAATGGGCAATTCTGGTGCATAGCGAATAGCTGGCTGTGAGTTTCAGTATGATTTGAGCGTTTTTAAGTAAGTAAAAAGCATTGGAAGCACAACTGGCCATCTGTTTTGAACAACAGATTCCTTAATTAATCTATTATGAATATTGTTGTTGTTGTTTTTATAGCTTCCTAACTCTTGCACCCTGCTGTGTGTCTCCTGGCTACATGGTGTCATCCTTTTTGGAGAGAACCCAGCCGGAGCTGCCTCTCATCCAACCTGCAGACAGGTAGTGACACTTCCAGCCCTACCTGAGACAGATCTGAATGCAGAGAAGTTCAGCAGGAATCCACCCCTGCATGCTCAAATCAAGAGAGAATCAGATTTGTCCGACAGCTCAGCGAAGGACATGGTTTCTTTGGACCACGTGTGTATCCCCTTGGAACTTTCAGTGGTTGGTGGCTATGGGGAAGTTTGCACTTAACACAAAGCATCTCGTTTGCTAGATAGAATTCTTCAGCTAACATGGTCGAAAGCTGTGAGAAAGCCCATGATGAGTCTCATGTTGAAACTACTCTCACAACTACTGGAACAGGTTGCCTAGTTTTACCTCATCTTTCTGTGGAGGTGCTCACTTTGTACTTGTTTGCCCTTGACCTTGAGGAGGCGGTGAGATGCTCTGAGCAATGAGTATTGCTGAATCTCTCACTTGCATATCTAGTCTGAAGCCAGCTCAGACTGACAGAAGTTGCACCCCAGGAGAATAATAAATTGCTTGCATAAACAAAGATGATGTAAATGGATGATGTCAGGGAAGCTCTTTCCTAAAGCTTTCCTGGGTTCACTGATGCAGTCTTTTCTTAGCTTTCATCTTATGAAAAGGTCTAAGGAATGAACTTCCTTCTCTCAGCCTCTGTTGTGATCCAGCAACAAAGCTGGGGCACAGGGCTGGGCTGCAACAGTTCAGGACCTACCCATATAACCTAGCATAATACGCAGAATACTGATTGTAATATCACAAAGGAGGGAAAAAAAAAAGAAAAAGCAAAAAGCAAAAAAAAAAAAAAAAAGATATTTTATAGATTGCACGCATTTTTGGCCTTACTACTGCAAGAGTATTTTCATAGGAACCAAACACAATATTTGGAGGGATGCCTCTCTGTATATGAACTACATATCTGTCTTTCAAAATAAATCGAGTTGATCAGAAAACAAGAGGGCCACAATTGTTTCATTTCAAAATTTCAACAATTGCATTTGTTTGTAGAGATATTTGACTAGCCATGCAACCATTGTGAAGTATATCTATATTGACAAAACTAGTTCCTGTTGAGTATAGCTCTCTGTCATACAGAATTTTCGGTAAAAGTTATGTTAAAGCCATTTCATCTGAAAGTCCTTAGCAATAACAATCAGTAATCTCTTTGGAGAACTTCATAAGTGTACTTTTTTGTCAGTGTAAAGCTTCTTAATCAGTACACTGAGAGTGAACAGGAGTTGGATTTGATGGTTCTGGTGGATCCCTTCCAGTCTGGAAATTCTATCATTTCAGATATTGGCCAACAACCACAAAACCAAACCACTATTTGTGAGGCAGCACTATGGCAGGGACTGAGCATTGCATGGCTCCAAGAGTTGCCCCCATCTTTGGTGAGGTGCCCAAACAGGCAGGACTGGAGCAAAGGACAGGGACAGTTTTGATGTTTTGCAGCTCAGAACCTATTGTAGCTTGAAAGAACAGAGGAATCCCAACAGGAGAAGACCTTCCCCCTTTTTTTTTTTAATTATTATTATTTTTTTTTTATTGTAGCGCTTCATGCACCGTGAATTAGAAACAATTTAATTTTGGTTTTAATCAGTTGCATTGCTGGCTGTTGACTTATCTGTTCTTCAAGATGCCGTTTGATGCTACTCATGGCATTTTACCCACGTGATGTACAGTGCTATTTGTTTCTTATTTATAAGAGTACCTGGTTTGCTCCTGGCAAATCTTCCCCAGTCTTTTCTTGTTGTAGAGTCTTCTCAATGGCGACATGTTTTTACAGAGGAATGACTTGCACTGAAGGCTTGGTTCCCCCTAGAACTTTTCCTTCTTTTCAGGTCTCAGCAGGGTTAGATCCCAGCCACCTTCTTCCTTAAGTTCTGTGTGCAATTCAAAGGTTTTCTAGTCGGTGTCTCCGTGGCAGAGGGTTTTATGGCAGTAATTATCTCAGAATGAATACTTGGTTGGGTTGAAAGGCCTCAATTAAGGGCCTTTTGATTTTGTGGTTTTTATAAAATTTCTGCTGTGTGAATCATAGGCTGGTCTTTGATTTTGTTTTCCAAACTTCTCATTATTTAAAAAGTGGGGGCTTTGATCTGAATAAGATTGTTACAGGTTCTCTGCGGGATTCCAGTTCAGGATTCAGTAATAAAGTTGAGGGAAGAGTTAATTGCTTGGGCTCAATCCCATACCATTGTTCTGTCCCCTGACTCAATAACCAAAATCTTTAAGCTGAGATAGCTGATGGGAACAGTTGCATTCATACGAGGTGAATAATCTCCAAGAGAGCTTTTCACATCCACTGTGGTGCATCTTCAGGATGTAACTGAGTGTAGCTTTACTGCAGCCAATTGAAACAGCTGAGGATTTGCCCAAAGATTTCTTCTGTACCATTCCCTCACTAAATTCATTCATGGTAAGTTATTCAAAGGGAATGAAGTGAAAGGGGTTGTGGTGGAAGGGCAGGGAAAGGAAAAAGGAAAGGGAAGGGAATTCATATTTGCTTTGAATCTTTGTAGAAAAATGTTGGATTCTTTCCTGCAACTTTGGCAGTTTCTGATTCAGCTCTGGCAGTAATTATTCAACGTGAAGATGGATTCTGTCTGAGTGAGATAGAAAAAAAAAATACACATAATTCCCAGGGAGTCTTGACAGTCTATGCAATTAAACTGATCTCTGACATCTCTGGACAGTGGGATACAATGGAAATGAAGCTCATATTTGAGATAAATAAATTCTTAAGGTCACAGTGTTTCTGCATCTGCCCCACAGTTGCAGGAGGTCATCATTTAGGAAAGATACCCAATGCAGATTTAGATCCTTATTTAAAATCACAGCTTCTGTTAAAAATAAATAAATAAATAATAAAAATGCTGCGTTTCCAGCTTGAATCAGCCTGGCTTCAGCTCCTCGCCATTCATCAGAGAGCAGCCAAGGGCATCTCTGTGTGTCAGATCCAACAGAGGGATGCTGGGCATTGGCCAGGTCCCACCAGAGTGGGGCTGGACAACACTGTGCTGGAGGAGCTGTGCCACTCACCCTGCTCTCCAGGCCTTTTTGGCTCGCTGCCCGTGTTCCATAGGCACAGTGGGGTGTGGAAGCCTTCCCCTGTAGCACTGCATTTGAATTTTGCCAAAGGGTTGCTGGTTTCTCCCCACTTAGATGTGCCTTCAGGAAGGCGTTGTTTTATCCGTGTCGGTCTGAGAGCTGAGCTGAGATTTTCATTCTGATCGTATTTCAGCTCCTGAAAATCAGTTCTGAACTTCCCACAGCAGTGATTCTTTCAGTAAAGACTCTCATCAAACAGTCTTGTGTGAGATCAGCTGTGTTATCTACCCAAAGCAGAAAAGTCTAGATGAGGCTACATTTAGAACATGTCCCATGCTGCTAATTGATAGAAAGTAATCACTCCAGCCTTAGCAGCACATTCTGATGGTCTTTCTAGACATAATGAATAACCTGTTATCTTTCTACTGGGTATCAGTGGTTAAAATGGAAGCTCAATTCATGATTCAATACAAGTTAATACCTTTTACATTATGTACTGGAAATAATTTGTAACTTCTGATCAGTCCATGAGCCTGTATTTCTGTTGAGAGACGTTTGTTGGATCTCATGCTCCAGGGAGAGTCTTCTCTTCTGTAACCCTCAGCTGGAGTGGGCAGGTCAGCAGGTGAAAGCTGAAAAAAATATTTCATTTTGATCAGAAAATGCAGGTTTTTTGGACTTTTTTTTTTGTTGTTGTTGTTTTTGTTTTTTTCTTTTTTTCATAGCAATGCATCTGATTCCAAAAGCAGATCTTACAATGACACCGTCTTGTTTAGGATTGCAACTCAGTCAGGTGAAGACACCAAAGCCAAATGGGCAGCCCAGCAGTTCCTGTGAGCACCTGACCACCATGTGAGTATATGGCCTGAAGTTTTTGCTTTCCCGTTGCTTTTTTTTTTTTTTTTTTGGGGGGGGGGGGG